>CAWUFW010015643.1:0-350823 GCA_963921515.1 Calotriton arnoldi | reverse complement strand
TATGGTCCTCATGCCTCCAGTAATCCAGCCCTGTCCAGTTTCCCACCTGCAAGTTGTTCGTGCGTGCACTGTACTGGATGCCACATGGCTCTTAGCGGGGGTGCTCCATGTTGCAGGTCTGTGGGGGTGGGGGGGTGTAGTGGGTCGTGGGGGTGGCTGTACACCCACTGACACCGATTGCTGTGGACCGTGATGTCTGCCTTTCGGCTGTCGTTGTGCACTGCGGTGGCTGACACGTGGGTGTGGGGTGTGGGGGATGCTCCTCCTTGCTGTGCTGTGGGACTGGGGCCTGGTGTGTGTTGTACTTGGGCTGTCCCCCTCCGACCCACTGCACTTTGTGTTCCTGCCACTTACCTGTTACTTGTCGGTTGGTGCAGCTGTGCCTGACACATGGGTGTGGGGAGTGCTCCACCTTGCTGGTCTGTGGGAGTGGGGGCCTGGTGGGTGTTGTACTTCAGCTGTCCCCCCTCCGACCCACTGCACTTTGTGTTCCTGCCACTTACCTGTTACTTGTCAGTTGGTGCAGCTGTGGCGGACACATGGGTGTGGTGGGTGCTCGTTGTGGCGCTTCTGGCATATTTGTGGACCTGTTGGTGGTTACGTGGCTGGCTTAGTGTACACATGTCCCCACGCATCTTACAGTTGTTCGGTTTGGCCTGTGTGTGGTAGTGTCTGTTGCATGTGCGTGTGATGTGTTGTGTATTGTGTGCTGGACATGGGGGTGTTTGTCCCTGGGAGCTGTGGCATGGTGGTTGCGCATGTGTGTACATAGCGGTGTGCTGGTATACATTAGTTTGTACTTACCAGCCTCCACTCCCCCTGCTAATCCGGCGAGGATCTCCGGATGGATTACGACTCGCACCTTCTCCTCCCACGCTTTGAAGGTCTTAAAGAGCGCGGGATTCCCTCCGCCAGTGACGGCAGCCAGCTCTCTGTTTTTGCCCTCCTTCTTCTTGACCAGGCTCTTTACGTCATTCCAACGTTTGTTTATCTCGGTTCTGTTTCTGGGCAGGGTCCCGACTGCATTGACCTGGTCTACGATCCGGGTCCACATTCTGTTTCTGGTGGCTAGTGGTGTGTGCTGGACCATGTTCCCATAGATTTGTGGGTACACCTTGATGATCTCGTCAACCATGACCGTCAGCTCCATGGGCGTGAACTTGGGCATCCTTTGTGGTGCCATGGTGTTTGTGGTGGTGGTGCGGTGTGTGTTGTGTAATGTGCAGGGGGTTTGTGGTGCCGGTGTTTGGTGGTGGTGGTGGTGGTTGTGATGTGTGCGTTTCTGTGGTGTGCTGCTGTCCTTGCTGTGTCACTGTGTCCTCTCCTCTCCTCTCTGGTTTGCAATGTAGCAAGGGGTTGTGGTCTGTGGGAGTGCTGCTTTTGTACTCACCTATGTGGGTGTGTCCTCATGGTCTGTTGTTTTCAGGTGTGTTGTGTCTGGGGTTCTGGCCTTTGTATTTTTTGTTTGTCCGGGGGTGTTTTCGGGATGTGTACTGTGCTTGTGTATTTGTGCGTGCCTTGCTGTGTGGACTTGTTGGCCATGTTGTGTGCTATTGGTTTTGTGTGCGGATGGTTTCTGTGCAGGTACGTGGGCGCCATGGCTTCTGCCGTGTCGATTCTCATCGGCGTTGTTTGCGCTGGCGGGCGGTATTTTTGTTGTTTTTCCGCGCTCATGGCGGTGCGATCGTAATTTCACGTGCGGTGTGTCGGCCGTGTGGGCGGGCGGTTTTGTGTTGTCGTGCGTGTTTCCGTCCGTGGCGGGCGGTTTGACTCCGACTCGGACGATGGCGGGCGGTATTTTGTATGATTTTCCGCCGATGGCGGTTTTCAGTTTGTGTACTCATAATGGCGTGGTCGGTGTTCAGGCGGTGTGTGCGGGCGGATTTTTGCCGCTTCCATGCCTGGCGGATTTTTTTACGCCGGGTATCGTAATGTGCCCCTTAGTTCCTATAGCCCAGGGTTATAAGAAGAACTCCACCATAGAAGAAAAATCTAGCCAGATGGAAATGCACTTGGCAAAAGCTGACACTTAAGCAGTTGTTAAAAGTGGCACGATCTCACCCAGAGTGTTAACTCTGGATTGGATACTGCTTTGGTCCATTAAAAGTAGCCCAATTTCTCTGGTCCCAGTTATTCTGGGCTCAGATTCACCATGCATGATTTCCACTAGTATGGATGACCAACTATTAAAAGTGCTGCAGGGACAGGGACTGCAGGCAGTATCATATCCTGGCCCCCACTGTACCCCTGCAGCACCATGGGGGGAGTACAAATGCTCCCCACAATGCAGTACAACCCTGCCCTGAATCCCCATCCCTACACCCAACCCCCTGACTCCCACCTACTGTTTGTCTGCCACTTTTTTCCTGATCTGGGCAGGCAGGAAATGTCCAAGGTTTTCTCTCCATAATCAAGGAAATACACATGGAAAATGATCTGATTTTCTTTGGACTAAGTTGTTATTCCTCTTTCCAGGGAGAAAACATGTAATCAAATCATTTTGGTGCAGGCATGCTAGCCAGAATAAGGAATTCAGACTCTGCATCAAAATCCATGGCCCTCATAATGAGAGCCTTTAGGAATTATTTAGAGTTTAGTGAATGTGGAACATCGGCCAAAAATGTGTACATTTTCATCCACCCAATATAGAGTGGTAGAAACACTAAATTAAGAAGACAGGTAATCTCTTTTTTTGTATATGTCCCGCACCAGCCAAACTCCCAAAAACTCCCATAGTTCTTTTTGAACTTCTATAGGACCAGGACAAGGTGCCAAGGCTACCCAAGAAAGATGCAACCTCTGTGGGCAAGATTTTCTGATTTCTCCTGCACTGAGCTTTTTGTGACAGAAAAAAATGGTTTCAGCAGAATCATGCATAGAAGGTATACATTCTTGTGGAGACCTGAATATTGTTGGTAGTCAGGGCCAGTATTCAGGGCTCGATATAGAGTTTAGCAGACAGCGTACTCTTTTGTACATGTAACAGAGTGCCTGCCAAATCCTCACTCCACCTGCTTTATTTAGAGAAAGTATTCCACTCCTCCGAAAGCTGAACAAAGTAGGGGTCATAGGAGGTTAGACCTCTCGTCCGATTTAGGGCAGATGGATTAATGTCCATTCTATTCTGTCATTCACTGTCTGGAAAAACCTGAGAGAGGGACAGAAAAAATATTGACCCCCACACACTGCAGAAAACTCCCAAGGTGTTAGGGTTATTAGTTGCTATGCTTTTCAGAAACAAACTTCTGCTTTTGAAGTTTGTTTTTGAAAAAACTAAAACTTTGAAAAAGTTTGGTGAATGACCGGCAAAACCGTCGGCAACCATCCACCAAATATTTTGTACAATGAAAGGAACTGCTGTGATGGTGGTTATTTTCAATGTACAAAGATGACCGCTGGGCCGGAAGCCACATCTACATTTGATAGATGGTAGTCTGTCAGGATGGTGGAGATAATGTCCTCGGTTACCCTGATGGAGTGAGTACCATTCCACAAACCCTAAATCAGGCCCTAAGTCTGCCTTACTGCCACTAATTAGCAACTGGCATTAAAGTCTACAGTAAATG
Organism: Calotriton arnoldi; assembly: GCA_963921515.1. Classification (NCBI taxonomy): domain Eukaryota; kingdom Metazoa; phylum Chordata; class Amphibia; order Caudata; family Salamandridae; genus Calotriton; species Calotriton arnoldi. Next base: position 347,257 of record CAWUFW010015643.1, on the reverse strand, counting down.
CATCCATTACACAGGCAGTTGCACATAAGGCAGGGATAACCCTGCCTAGCCAGTGGTGAGGATCTTTTTATAGGGCAAGTCTCCTTAACTACAAGGTACAGGCCAGGGTTTCCAATGACCAGGAGGGTTATCAGGCAACCCATCAAACTATAAATCAAGCCTTGAGTAATTTAAATGGTAGTCCAGATCCAACAGTGGTGCAAGGCATGATGCTATAACCAGCACGTTCTTTACAAAATCAGAAACTTGATTTTTGAGATTCTACTGAAACTCTGTAATTTGGTCAAAAAGCTTAGAGCAGAAGAAACCTGACAAACATAGACACTGGAGTCCTCTCATAGAAAGAATCAATTTGCTTCCCGTCCCTACTCTCAAATGTTGCCTTCTGAATTAGTCACTATTTTGAAGCTCAATTGTGTTAGCTAATAACTATTTCCTTTACAAGGACCCTTTTTATCTCCAGGTAAAAGGGGTCTCAATGGGGGCTTGCTTTGCCCCCAACTTTGCCGTCCTTTACGTACACCATCTTTAAACCATGCACATCTTGTCCCTTCAAAACCCTTTTTTAAATAAAATCAAACTATGGCGTCGTTACATTGACGATATTCATCTACTCTGGCAGGGCACTCACGAAGATCTATCATCATTCATATTTTTGCTTAACAATTGGCAACCTCACCTCACGTTCACCTCGGACGTCAGAAATAATGACCTTCCATTTCTTGATCTAACTCTTCATGCAGAGGACGGTGCAATCGGTACCACTCTGTACCGATAACCCACAGAACGCTATACACTTTTATTGTATTCCAGTTACCACCCACGAGGCCTGAGGGATGGTTTAGCATACGGACAGTTCCTCCGTATCCGGAGGAATTGTAAATGGCGCAAAGATTACTTCCAAGAGGCTGCCATTCTCTCTGGGAAATTGATTAACAGGGTGTATCCCAAACGTCTGGTTTCCCGTGCATGTAAACGTGCTTGGTACAACCACGGGGAAGTGCTCCTCTCTCCTTCCCCTAAACGTACTAACTCACGCATCCCCTTTGTGTCGACCTATAGTCCTTCAAGCAACAAGGTCAGCAAGGTGATCAAAAGAAACTGGTCCATACTTCGGGCCCATGCCCCTTTCAAGGAACCTCCCCTCTTCTCATACAAAAGGGGAAACAACCTTTCGGATAAGTTGGTCCATGCCATAACCTGGCCACAAAAAGAAAAGAAAACCCAATCTGTTACCTCCCTGTGGGGGTTACCACCCATTATTGGCCACTACAAATGCCAGTCCTGCTCAGTGTGTGATCTTACCCTTAACACAAAGGAATTTGTCACGACTGATCACACATACCAAGTTAAACAATTCTCTAATTGCCACACATCAAACATGATCTACGCCAAACGTTGCCCCTGCAACTTGCTGTACATCGGCCCAGATGATAAAGCAACGCATTTCCCAACATAAAAGCCACATAAGATGCAACATCGAGACAGCACCACTAGTTACACATTTCAAGGAGAAAAACCATTCAGAGACTGACCTGGTATGGCAAGTCATTGACCGCCCGGAACTTCCCATCCGGGGCGGGAACTTGCAATTGCTTCTGAATAAATGCGAGTGCAGGTGGATCGCACACTGTGATTTTGTTAACAATGGGCTAAACTCGCTTGGTGAATGGAACACGGTTATTGCTGTACCTTGAAATTGCTGTTGAACTCTGTCTTGGCCCTATGCTATCCTTGATATTGTGCCTTCACTCCTGTTTATGCACATTGATTATAATTTTCTACGTGAACATCTTTATGTTGCCTGCATATGTAATATTATCCTTAGCCTTACCTTCTTCCCCCGCTATCCACCCCCTCCCCTCCTTTTCTTTCCCCTCCTCGCCCCCTGTCCCCTGCCCCGCCTGCTGCCAACCCCCCGCCTTCCTCCCCCATCCACGCCCCCTCTCCGTAAATCCTTAAAATGTACTGCCTACCAGCAGTGACATTTGTGCTTACAATCACCCTATGTACCACATTTGTATAAATATAAATATGATTTATTTTCTTATTTTGTACCGATGACAATACCATGCATTCCCTGTCAATTAGTTTCAATTGGATGTATACCATTTATTGTCAGGTTTTGATCTGGCACTTGAACTTTGCCCTGTGGCTTGTTGTGAACTAATGTATATCAACTGATGTCCGTAATACATAATGCAATTCGTTGTTCTACCTATCGCCCAATTGTATGTATATCAATTATTGTCACGCTCCCAACCCCCGCCCAATTGTATGTATATCAATTATTGTCACGCTCCCAACCCCACGCCAACAACCAACCCCCCCTCCACTGCCCCTTTCCGTAAATCCTTAAATATACTGCCAACCAGCAGTGATATTTCTGCTTGCAATCACCATGTACCACATTTGTATAAATATAAATATAATTCATTTTCTTATTTTGTACCGATGACAATACAATGCATCCCCAGTCAATTAGTTTTGATACTTTGCCTTAAGTTTAGCAATGAACAAATGTATAAAACCTAATGTAATCCGTTTTTCTACTTGTCATCAATTGGATGTATACCATTTATTGTCACGCCTTGATCTGGCACTTTAACTTTGCCCTACGGCTTGTTGTGAACTAATGTATATCAACTGATGTCCGTAATACATAATGCAATTCGTTGTTCTACTTATCGTCCAATTGTATGTATATCAATTATTGTCACGCTCTCATTCGGGGCTCTATTCCTCCACGCCGCCATCTTACTACTGCCGCTATTCTCTTGTCTATCCCCCTGGGGCACCATACGTGGTTATACTCTGCACTAGGCTGCTTGACTCACCCGATATTGATTGCTCAGCAGCGGTAGTCGTCCCGCTTACCTCTTGAACCAGTTGAACCCCCCCAAGATAGCCGTAAACCACACATCCAGGTATGGTCCTGACCACCCCTTGTCACCGCTTTTCTATTATTAACTGCCCCACGCCGTCCTGACACCCCTGCCCTCCTTGCTTTTTTCAGGTCCTGCTTGCCTCTTGAACCATTGGACCCCCCCCCCCAGGATAGATGTAAACCACGCATCCAGGTACGGTCCTGACCGTCCAGTGTCATCACTTTTCTACTACCCCACGTCATCCTGACACCCCTGCCCTCCTTGCTTTTTACAGGTCCCGGTACATCTTTACCTTCATTCTCCGAACACGGATTTCCTCTGTCGGATTTATTTTACTCAGGTATTCTCTACCACAGCCCCTGTCGCCTTACGCTCCTATTCCGGTTACTCCGGCCTCATAGGGCCACACCTTGATATCCCTCTCTTTTCCCCACCAGTGGTCCTTTTTGGACCCCCAACTTCGCCAGCGCCACTTCGCCACACGCAGCTGTCGTCTGGATTGATACACTACTACAATCTCAGGTAGCTTTTGGTCCCCTACCTGCCCATTTATCTATCATTTACTACTATCATTTACTTGTATCCAGGGCCTCAACTCTCATTTTTCCCTCTCTCCTCTCTGCACAGCACTATACTGAAATCAGTAACCATTGTCCTGATGATGACGTGGAATTGAACAGGCCGTCGACTATTCAGCGCAAACCGTGGCGTTAACGTGGTCAACCAATTCAGTCCAAATCAAAATACCTACCTTGTGTATATCTGCATTATATCATTGACCACATAATTACTTGTATTATTTGTTTTTCGTCGTTCACGCTGTTTTCTCACCCCTGTGTCACTGCGCCGTTCACCATCACTAGCACGTTCAGTGCACACTTGTGTGTTATGGTTACTTTTTGTAAAATTGTACTGTAGTGCTGATACAACTACTTGCAAATAATAATCTACACTCTATGAAACTTTTTTTCTTTTTTTGTTGGGGCCCACCTCATTCAAGCAGTGGCTACTCCCTTCCTCTTCCAGCAGTCCTTGGGAATGGACAAGTGCCAATGTGGCAAGTTTTCCACGCTTCCCTCTTTCTCTGAGATGTTTTACGTAATTATTGAGGTGGGGAAATTTGAGGTTTGATGGAAGGGGTCAGCACCCTTTACCACCTCAGTCCCTGCCATGGGAGCTGACACTTTCAGACACACCATCACCTTTCATGAGTTAGCTCCTCTGCCCATTTCCCTGACAGTGGCGGTTTTCAGCCTGTAGGTGGCAGCCAGCCTTGACACCTCACCTTTAGTGCCTTACCTGACATGGAATTTCTTGTAAGCTTGTGCATGGCTCCTAAATTGCTGCTTCACCATGAAGAAGAGGCGGCCCAGAAGGATTTTTATTGTATAATCTAATGACTGACTGAGGCATTGCTTGACACACACCCCCACCAAGCTCTGCTAATAGGGCAAGGGTGCAAATGGGACAACTGGACAGCTTTCCACGGCAGTCCCAATTGAATGTTGGATGGTGAACATGAAGGACTGTAGAGACAAAAAAACACTGAATACCCCTCTGATTTAAATCTTTATAATAAGCGAAGTACTGTAAATGTGCATGATCAGTTAATATAGGAAATGACCAATCGAATGATAATTTAGGATGTCAGCTGCCTATTTAATCATGACACACTTTTTCTTTAGGGAGGAATATGATAGTTTGTGGGGCAAAAGCTATTTTCTGGATAAAGAACAGAATGGTTTTCTTGTGGAAATGTTTGGGATAGAACTGCCAGAAGACCTATGCCTGAAATCCATCTGCAGAATTAAAGAAGAAGTGAAACCAGACTGCATACAACAGGGCTCTTCAATAAAGGAGCCTTCAGATAAAGGAATACTCAGTTTTTCCTTCTTAGGCCATTGTACCCTTGTTGGAGAGGACTTCTTAAAATCTCATATAATAACTTACAAACCCCAAAAAGACCGGACTTCCTTCTGAGTGGTAGGTAAGGCTACTTTCTTACTGGTGCAATAATATCTATCATAGATCATATTCTAATATTCCATAGCAGTATCCCAAGTATTTAACCTCATGAGCAGCTAGTATTTATCAATTGGAATAGAAATAGGCCCTGCTTTTGCAGGGGAGAGGTGAGACGTGGAGAGGTGTGGTGCAGGGGCCAGGGCAGCTGACTTCGGAGCACAGGGCTCACGGTTCGGTCTCTGGCGGCAGCTCCGCTCAGCACCATGTGACTCTGGGCAATAGCTCACTTAATTTCCACAACAGCCCCCAGCGCCTTGAGACCCGTAAGGGTGAGTAGTTCGCTCTTTACAAATACGGATTTATATTTATTTTTTTATTTTTGCCAGTGTGTTAAGATGACTCTGAGATGTTGAAGATGATGGGCGTATGTTGGACTGGATATAATGTTGTCCTTATAAACAGAGGCAAAGGTAGGTTAAGGTTGCAGAAGTTAGTTCATGTGACACTGAAATGTGGCCAGAACCCCATGTAGCCCAGAAAGAAGGACTTTAAACTGAAATATGCCATAGAGAGTACAAATGCTGGCTTTGTGGTGGTCAGAAAGAATTTATACCATTGCTGAGGTCTAGTGTGCTGATGTATATGGACCCTTATCTTCTCTATTAGACATGGGTAGGTGTTAAATCCTGGCACTGATTCACTTTGCAGACACATAGACCTCTGCACTAAGATAGTGGGAAAGGCCCATTCACTCCTGGATGGTTCAATGATGTCAAGTGATAAATTAGACTTGATTTCTTTAGCTATAGCTTCTTGCTTAACTGCTCTGTTATGTTTGTCCATCCAGGTAGTGTGGAGAAGATGTCTCCCACTTGTAGTGTCTTGAGAGTGAATAATGATGGGACCGTTTTGGCTCCTGATAGACTCCGTAGAACTGTGACGTAAGTGTTAGAGCAGAAGGCATTGAAGGCTGGTTCAGAATGTTGAGTTCGCAGTTACACGCAGACGAATTAAGACATGTAATACTAAGCTCTGTGAGCGGCGTAGTCATTGGCTGGTATTCGGACTGGGGAGGACGCTACAACTGGCGACGAGTTAGGGGATAAGTAACCCAAAGATCAACAGTGCTCTCCCTAAGAGTTTGCCGTGGTCCAAGCAGGCTGCTCGTGTGTTCCAAGTGTGTTGCAGTCAAAGTACGGAACCAACGCTTAACACATGTGAATTCAAAGAGCAACTCTAGCCGCTGTAAAGAAGTTGAAAACAATAAAAGCATTGAAAAGAAATCTATATATCTGTTATCAGGAACCTGCTGGTCGGACTGTACATAAAAGTACAACACTGCTATGCAATATACAGTCAAACTATCCAGAGCGTTAATGCTAAAGGCAGATACAAACAGATTTTTTCTAAGATCAGCTATTGACAATCGCAATTTGCAAGATAACAATTAGAAAGTGGTGAAGTCAAAAATCGCGCAAAGAGACACCAAAAAATAAACCACTTATTTACTCACCAGAACCTGAGTAAAGTGAGCCAGTTCGACCTCAGCGCCAGGCTCCGCAACACGGGCAGAGCACAAGGGTTGTGCTTACGATGCTAGTAAGTCTTGTCAAGCCGAAAGAAGGGCTGTGAAGGTGGTCAAAACAGGAGCATAGCAGTGGGCGACACTCAGAACAGTCGCAGATATTTTGGGATAGTGAAACCCTGCTATTTGAATAGAGGCAAAGACAGAGGCTGCCTTTCCAAAAGTCATCAAGTATTATCCAGAGGCCAGCACATCTCAAGGCCTGAGAGATGGCTCACACAAACAGGTTCATGATGAAGAGCCAAGGGAGCTGGAGAGAATTCCACTCTCATCATCAACCACTACCATAAATGGCTACAACATTGTCACTTTCCTGAAACCACCACCACCGTTTGATACTGCAAAAAAGCAAAATATTGGTGACAGGTGGGCTGCTTGGATAAAGGCATTTGATGATTTATTGATTTCATTGATGTTAGAGAGACCGATAACAAAAAAGATTATCAAGTATCTCAATATTCTTGCTGGTGATGGTGTGAAAGAAGTCATAAAGAAAATGCCACAAACGGATGAAGAAGTCACAGGATCACTGACAAAATATCGAAGTTCAAAAAATCGACCTACAAAAATATCGGAGCAAGAATATCGATGTCAACAATATCGATATCCTATCTACAACATGGTAAGTACAAAAATATCGAGAAAAAAATATCGATGTCAAAAATATCGTTATTAAAAATTTCGGGTTTTTTTGTTAAAAAAATATGTAAAATAAACTAAATAATACTTATAAATAAAATAAACATAGTTAAAAATATTTTATAATGTTTAAAATTAATAAGTAATATATATAATTTAATAAAACATTAATTAAGCATATACATATAATATATAATATATATACTTACTTAATAATCAGTTTTAATAATAATTTTAATACATTATAAATTATTAAAAAATATTATAAATTACAAATACATCTATACACATAAAACAATAACATAAATAAAAATTAAATAATTATGTATAACAAATTAAAAAAATTAAATTTACTTTTAATATTTTTAAAATTAATTATATACTACATTAACTAAAATAATACAAAAAATATTAAATACCGGAGCGAATAAAACTACTATTGCAACTCCCAAAAAAACAACAGTAAGAAAAATGTTGGATAGCGTAGAGCTTAAAATTACTATTCCTACTCCAGAGAGTGCAACAGTAGAGAAAGTATTGGATAGCGTAGGGGTAAAAATTACTATTCCCACTCCAGGGAGTGCAACAGTAGGGAAAGCGTTGGATAGCGGGAGGGTAAAAACGAATATTCCCACTCCAGTGAGTGCAACAGTAGGGAAAGTGTTGGATAGCGTAGGCGTAAAAATTACTATTCCTACTCCAGGGAGTGCAGTAGGGAAAGCGTTGGATAGCGGGAGGGTAAAAACGAATATTCCCACTCCAGTGAGTGCAACAGTAGGAAAAGTGTTGGATAGCGTGAGGGTAAAAATTACTATTCCAACTCCAGAGAGTGCAACAGTAGGGAAAGTGTTGGATAGCGTAGAAGTTAAAAATAACCTGCTTATAAATAAAATAATTTTTTAAAATAATTAATGAATTATTAAATAACTCTAAACTGTTTACAAATACCAATAAATAATTATTAAAAACATAATTACCAATGGAAAATTTATTAACAATAAATTAATAACAAATACCAATAAATAATAATTAATAAATATTAATTACCAAATAATAAATATTGAACAATACAATATTTGTAATAACAAAAAACATATTAATTATTAAAACTTAATTACCAATTAACTAATATTGAACAATTAAATGCTTTTTATACCACTAATAATAATTATTAAACATTAATTATCAATTAATAATTACTTATTAATATATTAATTAAATTTATCAATAAATAATATTTAATAATATTTAATTACCAATTAATGATAAAACAACAATAAATTAATTTTTAGAACCCAAAAATTCTAATTTAAAAAAATTACCAATTAATAATTGATGTCCAATAATTTAATTATCAATACCCAACAATAAATTTAATAATTACTTAATTAGATTTCAATTACTTCCAACACTATTCCCCTATAAACGCACAACACACTCCAATAATAAAATAATACACTTAACATAATGATCAATTAATCAATTAATAAAAATTAATAACCAATTAATAAAAATTAATTACCAATTATTAATTAATTAACAATAATATAATTATCAATACCAATTAATTAAAATAAATTATAACTTAATTACAATTAAATTACTTCCCACCCTATTCCCCTATAAACCCACAACCCGCTACAGAACTTAAACGCAAAAAATAATTAAAATTAATTTATAATTCCTAAAAATTAATAATTAATTTAGTATAATTAAATTACTTCCCACCCTATTCCCCTATAAACCCACAACCCGCTACGGTACTAAAAAAAAAAATAACTTAAAAAAACCATTATTAACATATAAAAATTGTATACATATATTTTTAGACAAGTAGAACACTTAACAAAAACACATATAACACATACATATTAAACACATAACAAAATACATAACAATAATACAAATATCGATATTAGTAACATCGATATTAGTAACATCGATATATTTGATTTCGATATTACTAACTTCGATATTACTTACATCGATATAAAAAAAATCGATATTACTTACCTTAGGGTCGATATTCTGTCCATCGATATTCTTAACATCGATATTCTGTCCCTTCGATATTGTCACCTCGATATTAGTGTATATCAATATTTAATTTTCGATATTTTGACTGCTCACCGAAGTCACATATCGACAGATTAAAGAAGTGTTAAATCTCAAGTTTAATCCAATGCCACATGTTGATTACGAATGATACATCTTTATCCAACAACGCCAGACAATTGGTAAAACCATGGATGAATTTGTGGAGAGACTCAACACACTCATCAGACATTGAATTGAATTTAATGATGAAGATGCTAACCATCTGAGAGCTATTGATGGATGCTTGTCAAATTAATTCAGGAAATGAATGCTGAGAGAAAGTCTTAATTTGGAGTGAGTGTTAATGGCTGCCAGAGCTGAAGAGAGTGCTGATAGACAAGCTGCTGACATGGAGGTCGGTGGTGCTCAGAATAAATCCGTCATGAGTGTGACAATTAAGCCCAAAGAAAAGACTGAAGGACACAAAGTAATGTCTACACGTTAAAAGACGTTGTATTTTAGATGTGGATTTGCGTTTCCACACAAATGTAAATGCCTGCTCTTGGACAGATAAGTACTGGCTGTGAGAAGGAAAGCCATTTTGTGATGGTTTTCAAAGTGAAGGAAAAAGTAAGTGCATCACGGTATGAAGACAAAATGGCTGCCAGAAAGTTCCAGATGCAACGTTCGACGCACACCCACAAGGCCAAGTGGAGACATCAGTTAAGATAAATCGTCACTGAATGAAGTCGACCGTCATCTAAATCATCGTCAAACAGTTCTTCTGTATCAGTATTAAGTGAAGAAAATGATTGTGTCATGTCGAAGTTTACCTCAGAAAAGTGTGCGCATGTTGGCTTGACTGCTTTTGAAGGAAAATGACAGTCAAAGAAAGATCGACATGCCAAAGCACCAAAGTCATTCAAACATAGCTTGAAGATTACACTGAAAGTACATAGGGGCCGATTCACAGAACTAATCTGAGATAAAATCCTAAACTTACTACTTTAGGTATTCACAGAAGGCATTTAGTAGTAGTAAAGTTAGAACTCCTAACTTTACTACTACTAAACTGAGATAAAATCCTAAACTTACTACTTTTGGTATTCACAGAAGGCATTTAGTAGTAGTAAAGTTAGGACTCCTAACTGTACTACTACTAAATGCCTTTTGTGAATACCGAAAGTTGTAAAGTTAGGATTTTGCCTCAGTTTAGTAGTAGTAAAGTTAGGAGTCCTAACTTTACTACTACTAAATGCCTTCTGTGAATACCAAAAGTAGTAAGTTTAGGATTTTATCTCAGATTAGTTCTGTGAATCGGCCCCTCAGTTGTTTGATACCTTTCATCATATTGACAGTGGTGTATCCATACACATTATGCCTGAGGAGAAATACAATGAATTGTCTCCATTGCTGCAATTTATGACAGCGAAAACCAAAGTGTATACATGGACTGCCTTGACGCCCTTAAAAAGTCAAGGTTCATTTGTAGCGACAATGAAACACAAGAAAACGAAGAACCCATCCAGGTGCTTCAAGGCACAGCATCAAGTGCCTTTCTACTCAGTTTCAGCACAGCTGCTGATATGAGACTGATTACGGTGAATTACAACATGAATGCTCACCATAAAATGGTAAGTCAGTTCCCTTCGTTATTTCAACGTTTGGAAAAACTTATGACTATGAAAGTAAAGTTACATATCAATGAGAATATCCGTCCTTTTGCTCATAGACAAATTGCTTTTCCTTTGCAAGAAGCTGAAGAATTTGAATCATTACTTAAACATGATATTATTGAGCGCTCTACTGGCCAAACGCCATGGGTTTCTCCCATAATAGTAGTGCCTAAAAAGGACAGTGAAGGAGCTGTACTCGTATGAGTTGACACGCTTCAGGCAAACAAGGCAATTGAACGAGAATGACATCCAGGCCCACACATTGCTGACATGATAATGCAATTAAATGGTGTAAAGGACTTCTCTCGCCTTGATTTAAATGAGGGTTATCATCAGTTGGAACTCGAAGAAGATTACAGGTACATTACAACCTTTTCTGCACATGTTGGTCTGTTTCGATACAAAAGACTACATTTTGGTGATGACATATTGGTTTTTGGAGCTACACAAAAAAGAGCATGATAAAGCTCTTACACAAGTATGTTGTTTACTTGCCGAAGCAGGTTTGACTTTGAATGCAGTGGGAGTGTCATGCGATAAAGCCAAAGTTCTTTGGCCATATCTATTCTGATGGGGGTATGACACCAGATCCTGCTAAAGTACAAGCGCGGTCAAATGCTGCTCCCCCACAAGATATTTCTATGATGCGTTCATCTAGTGGCATTGCCAGGTAATGTTCCAGATACATATAAGACTTTGCCACTGTAAGTGCTCCGTTAAAGACCTGACAGAAAAGAATGTTTTCATTTCATTGGTAACATGAATATGAAAAAAGCTTTAAAAGAATCAAACAAGCCATTGAGAATGCTACTGAAATGGCACATTGCTCAATCCGAAGCTTCATACATAAGTTGTTGATGACGCTAGCCCAGTGGGATTAGGTGCTATCCTAGCACAGCACAGCAGACACCCGAATGCTAGAAGGCATCTTGTGGCATATGCAAGTAGAAGTTTGTCTCAATCAGATTGTGCTTACTCAAAACCTGAGAAAGAAAGCTTAGTCTTGGTATGGGCTTGTGAACATTTACATGTATTGCTGTATGGAAAACCATTTACGATGGTAACTGATCATCAAGCATTACTGACAATATTTGGTAATCCCAAGGTCAAGATGCCTCCTCTCATTGAACGATGGGGACTACGGTTACAAGAGTACAATTATACCATTGTGCGTCATCCAGGAAAGGATCAGAACCCTGCTGACTACTTTTCTAGAGTGCCTATATAAGGTCATAGTACTCCATCCAAGATGGCTGACGCCTACATTTATTTCATTGTAAAATCAAACATACCAGCTACTATTTTGCTAGCCCAGATTATCACTGCCAGGAGCCATGATAGTGACATATTAAAGTTGAAGGACATAAATACTCATCAGTCATGTAACCAACACCCTTGACAGCTCACCAGTGATGGTGAATATCAAAAATACAAAGATGTCAAGGATGAACTCTCCATAACTCAGGAAGGAGTTATACTTCGAGGGTCGAAAATTCTTATTCCAGAGAATCTGCAACAGAAAATAATTTAAGTGGCCCATGAAGGACATCATGGAATCGTTGCCACAAAACAAGCTCTCCGAGACCGAGTCTGGTTTTCTTATTCTGATGACAGGGTTGAAAAGGAATTAAAGACCTATCATCTATGCAACTGCCTTTCTAAAAAAAACCTAATCACCACACCTTGAACATGTCAGAACTCCCAAAGCAAGTATGGGAGAGAATAGCCTTTGACTTTTTTAGTCCCCTCGACAATGGACATCGCCTCCTTATGATTATGGTTAAATACTCACGATTTCCATTAATTAAAGATCTTTCATCTCAGTCGCGGTTGCTGCCAATGCACAGTGGCGGGGCAGCAGCGTGAGAGGCGGGGGGAAGGAATTAATAATAAAAAAGAAAAACTTACCTGATGCTGACTGGCCGACCACCTTGCGCCTCGTGCTCTTCTGCTCTACCTGCTCCCGGCAGTCCCATCACGGACTCCCCATCCAATCCAGATGCTGCTCTCATACTATGAGAGCAGTGTGGGGATTGGCTTGAGCGGGCTGGTTTGATGCTTGCTCAGGCACAGGGAGTCTGTGCCATTTCTCCACTCGGCTGTGGAACGCAGCTGGGTTGAAGAAACCTAAATTTGCATGTCTGTTTGCCTGGCCTAAGACGGCCGACCAAAAGGGCATGCACTTCCTCCTTCCAGTCCCTGTCCTGTCAACAGAGGATTGCCTGGCCCCACCCCACCCTAGACTTGGCAGCATCAGCTGCCAGTGAAAAATAAAACAATAATAAAATTGTTTTAATATCGTTTTATTTTTCATTCTGCACTAAGTGGGCCGACGCTCCTCGCCATTACGGAGGAGTCGCCCCTGTTTTATCTAGTACTCAAGAACAAGTCATTGAAAGACTAGATGGCATCTTTGCGACATGGGGTGTTCCAGCCACAGTGAAGTCTGACAATGGCCCACCTTTCAATAGTTGAGAGTTCAAACATTTCTTGGAGCATTTGAGTATAAAGCATCAAAAGAGCACACCTCTGTGGCTGCAGGCCAAATGACTTGTTGAGCATTTTTGAGTACCATAAAGAAAGCAGTGCAGCATGCTACTCTTGAGAAACTTGATTTGAAAACAATGTCAAATTCTACCTTTAGTGCTTATGGATCAAGTTCAATGCATGCATGACTGAAATCGCCCACTGGATTAGGACCAACTGTCTGAAGAGGAACACTGTCATGACCGAAATCATGATCTTTGGAATGAGTACTTCACCGTGGGACGCCACCGGGTGGCCAACAAAGCTATGGGCAACATTTATCTCTCCACCTGCGTCAAGAACCTCAGGATTGTTATTGTCAACAAACTTTATAGGACTGCCCATGTCAATGCCATCATTGTTTCATGCAACCTTACCCTGAAGATACTGAGAAAGATTTTCAAATGGCTCCCAATCAGCATCCAGATATCCGTTACGCAATCCCTCGTCACCAGCCTGCTGGCCCACGGGAACACTCTATACTGGGATCGATAAAAAACTCACCAGAAGGCTGCAGACCATTCCGAACTCAGCGGCCAGAATCACTCTCAACCTCCCACACCTCCCACACCGCACTCACATCACACCTCACCTGACGGAACTCCACTGGCTCCCCATACACAAACAGCACAATTCAAACTCCTCACCCACACTTTCAAGGCACTAGATAACACTGGCCTAGCATACCTCAGTAATCGCATCTGCTTTCACAAACCTTCCAGACACCTCTGCTTACCCCACCCCTACTTGCATCCATATGGAAAAGCAGATCCAGCAGTCGAGCCTTATGCTATATTGCTCCTAAAGCGTGGAATGACCTGACCCTACACATAAGTGCCTCCCCCTCATTTCTTGAATTCCGCAAGAAGTTGAAGACCAGGCTTTGCAGGTCCCACTAGGCTCTAGATGTGGCTAGGTTCACACCTGCTCAGTGCCAGGATACCCTCCCTGGTGATAGTGTGCTCTGCAAATCTGCAGAACATAGCAAAACATATGCACACACTAGAGTTCTGTTATATCAACCTTTGTATAGGCCCTCTTAATATAGTAGGGTCTTGTTCTTGAACTGCAAGGAAAGTAACCTATTTCCAAGCACCCAAATCACTAGTATTCTGTTTTCTTTCATCACTAGGATGTGTGTGCTTTATGTCTGTTTCCACCTCTTGTGATTTCTACTTTTCTTGATTTTAGGTGGCTGCTCAAACTTGTTCACATCCTCCTGGGAAAAGGGTGCTTCAGGCCACAAATCGGCTAAGGATTGCTCCTCAAAGGATAACAGCCGAATGTTGATCATGTCTGTACCTACAGTGAGCAGGTACATACCAGAGTAGGAACCCTAGGGAAAAAAAGGTGCATGAACATATTTTGGTGTGGGCCGAGAAAACAGAGGTACTTCAGTGGCTCAACACAATCAGCTAATACATCCAGTTACGGGGTGCAAGATGGCTAATAAATGAGCTTGAATGAGGGAGACAGAGAGTGAGAGCGAGACAGACAGAAGGAGAAACAAAGAGAAGGAGAGAAAGACGGAGAATAAAAGAGTGGAAGGAGGGCACTCGGAGTGAGAGTGAAAGAAAGAGAGAGGGTAGATGAGAAATAGAGGTAAAGAGAGATAGAAAGTGGAGCCAAAGACAGAGAGCATGAGAGCAAGTGTGGCAGAGGGAGAAACAGTGAAAAAGTGAGAGAGTGATAGAAGGAGAAGGAAATGTATACCTGTCAAACTCTGGCCACAACTGCTTGGCAGAACTGATAGAAATACTGCATTCGCATTCTTATGCTACAGGCAAAGTAAGGGGGGGGAATGGGGTGGCCATTCTCATACCACCTGGATGAATAAGCCGAGAACTTGGGCAGGAGCGTAACTATCAATAGTGCAGAAGGTACAGTGAAACCAGGGGATTGAGAGGCGATGTTAACCTCAATTTTGGCTGTTTTTCCACACCAAACAATGTGATAGAGGGCCCATTTTCCCTGCTTGGCTCAGAGCCCATCGCTCTTCTGCTATGCTACTGGCCCTCTGCTGCAGGTGCTGTACTCTATGCTGCTTAAATATTGGGACAGTGCAGGCAGAGAGACGCCTGTGGTGGAATGGCCTTGATAATGAAGGCAGCCCTGTGAAAGGTTGCCATCTTCTCTTCTCGTCTGGGGCAGTGACGCTACAATGTGTCATTAATCTCAGCCCTTCAAGTTTGGAAATGAGAGACTGAGACATGCAGGTTTGCAAGGGAGAGGCATTCATTTACAAAAGCAAACAATAAGCCACTCGTTGAAGGCAGATAGGAGCTTCTCTAAATATAGCATCTCGAACTAGAGCACGGAAACGAGCAGGCAAAGACCATCAAAAACAAGCGAAAACAAGCTTGACACGTCGCTTTCAAGTGCATTTGATGACAGGAGAGAGAGTGGAGGTTCAAGCAGGGACAGGCTGCCAAGAGTGGGTTCAGGTAATCTCTGTTTTCATCCCCACCCTTACACTCTTGGAACAGCAATGTACAGCTGCTCTTTTCAGCATTTACTCCACAAGCTAGTAACCACTTGACCAAAATATACTGGGCAGTGCTGCCTTTCAGGTGCACAGATTCCTCCAATTTTTGACTTTGAGCAAGGCCTGGTCATAAACGATATGTTTTTAAATCAACATGTAAATCAGGTGCATGAAAATAAGTCTTAATATGTGAGCTACACAGCGTGCAAGTTGCCTGGCTGGTTATTCCTCATTGCTTGGAAAGCCGTCCCTGATCGCAAGACAATAGTAGTGATGATGATAATGATGATAATGATGATGAAGATAATAATAATAATCATCATCATCATCATAATAATAATCAACATAATAATAATAATAGATGGAACTGCTCACACCCAGGCGGGCCCACTGCTAAATTTGTGTTAGGTGTGCAGGTGGTGGGCCCTGACACTCATATTTAGGGAGTTGAACTTATTTTGCTTCAGACTTTAACTCAAAGCAAGAGATAGAAAAGAAGAGAAGAGAAAAAGTGAAAGATGAGAAAAGCGACAAAGGGTGAAAGCATGGATGAAAAAGATCCTGCAAAGAGCTAGATAAAGAGAAAGGAAGCACAGGGTGGTCGACTGAGGTGGAATCATAATGCAGCCTTGGTATTTAGTAACCGTGTCATCCAGCATAGCCGGCAGTGGGCTCCTAAGAATTTATTTATTTTTTTACAAATTAATCACTGCCTGGTCCACTCCCCACGCAATGTATTGTCTTATTCCACCAGCCGCGGCCTGTGCAGGTAAGAGCGGTGGGGCAGTGGGGCTGGGTGGGGGAAGATTTCGACAGACGATGATGAGGGAAAATTAAATAAATAATTCATTTTCCCTTGTCATCGTCCGTCGAAATGCCGCCCTTACCTGCACGGGTCGCGGCTGCATTCCACCCTGCCAAAAAGACATGTACAGAGTACTGACTGTTTCCAGTTTCAAGCAAGGTGGGGTACTTTCTACTCAAAAATTATGGTACTGCTTGTGGATTTTCTTTACAGAATCTGGTATTTTAAATTAATGTACACTCCGGGTAGGGAAATACTGCCGGAGCACAAGTCTGAGTCCATCGCTCAAAATGAATGATGGCAATGGAGGTCCAAAACAAAAGTACCAATACAGCAGTTATTGAGGTTACAGTAAGAGGCTCCACAGTATCGTCACATTCGGTCCAAGAAGGATCGTAGCAACTTAGCTGCCATTTTCGAAACATGCAGTTTTTCAGAATGAAAGAGGATGAGTCTGGGGCACAGAGGAAGGTGAATCGAAAGATGTGCTAATGGCATCTTCATATGAGATGCATGGGAAAATGGATGTTAGTCCTGAGGAGACCAAAAGGCATTCTGGTCTAGAGGCCCTAAAAGAAAGTGGCATATTTAAGGATCAGGTGTAGACATGTAGGAGGCCTTGAGACTAAACCATTGGTTAACTCATGGAGTGCACAAATGTGTTTTGAATGGCGCAGTGGCTGAAATACATTAGGAGAAGTACAGACAGCAGAGTAGTTAAGAGTAGGGGTGAGCGTAACTCATGTGATTTATGTGGCACAATCACGCAGAATTACTATGAGATTACGCTAGAGTTATGCAAGGAGAGTAATTCTGCATTTAACGCTATTTCTTAACCCAAAATGCCCCTCACATCCAAAATGGATGCGAGGATGCATTTTGATCTAAGAAATAGTGCTAAATGCAACTGAACACGAATATGAGTGAACCAACCATCGAGCTCGCTAAATGTGCTCTTCGGGTAGGATTTTTTCCCAACTTAATTCTGACATTTAGTGTTATTTACTTAGCACAAAATGCATCCTTATGTCCAAAATGGATGACAGGATGCATTTTAAGCTAAGAAACAGCGCAAAATGCAGCAGAATACGAATAGCAAGCACAAGCAGCCGCACATGCTCAGAAATTGTGCTCTCACTGTAGAACATTTTCCCCCACATTACTCTTAATTACGCGAGGAGGAGTAATTGTGTAATTATCAGTAATTCTGCGTCAAGGAGTAATGCAGAATTGCCAAAATGATAACGATTACTGTGGCATAATCAAAAAGTTTCCCAGGCCTAGTTAAGAGCATCAACAGAGCTTACACCTGAGTTGGGGTTGTTCCTACCTGGGGCGTAAGCTAGCCCACAAAATGTTCACAAGAGTGAAGGTTAAGTTCCATATAAGGGAAGATCAATGAGACTACCCCATTTACAGCTTAGATGCTTGATCCAAGATGCCGCTTGGGTTTCAAAACAGAGGGCCTGATTTAGATCTCGGCAGACTGGTCACTCTATCATAACGGAGACCGATATCCCGTCTGCCGAAATATAAATCCCACAAGATATAATGGAATGTATATTTCGGCGGATGGGATATCCATCACTGTTGTGACTGAATAACCAATACACCAAGATCTAAATCAAGCCCAGTGTCTTCCAGAGCCTTGGGTATAAGCACAGAGTATCTCCCAGGGAGTCCTGTGGGCCACTGGAGTTGAACTCTGTGGTCCTCCGTAAAGTGGTCCAGGAAGCCTCTACTACACGTACCTGATGAGCGAACTGAAAACTCATTACTGCCTACGCAACACAGAAAGTCAACTAGTGATAGTTATTTTGTATAAGGCATAGGTAATTTATCCTTTCTTCTTTTCAATTTCTCTTTGCATTCTGTTAATTTTAGTTATCCTATTATTAAGAGAGGACTATAAGTAGCAGAATGAAAAGGAGAGACCAGGGCTGGATGAGCTACTCACTCCTCACAAAATGCAGATTGAAGTTTCTATTTTACGTGGGTGCTGTATGCTTATGAGAAGACAATTGCAGCAAAGTCATAATCTTTTAACTGGAAATGTGGGTAGCTGCAGCAATGTGTACATCGAACAACCTCTTCCTTTCCAATGTGACTATAATGTGTTTACAGCTTTTTATGCTTAAATAAAAATCATGGTGTGCTTGGCATGAGATATGCTATCTTTTATTAGCAAAAGATTCAAAATTGTCAAATAACATACCACATGTAACTACTTCTCATTGTGGGCATTTAGGCGTGAACAAGTAGATTTCTATCAGCTATTATGTGCTTAGCGCTTACAATGCGTTTAATAGATGTGCTAGTAGAGAGATACTACCAAAACTTCCACGTTGTCTGATTCCACGTGTGAGTAGCTTGTCAAGGACGGCTTGTCTCTTTGCATTCAGGTTCTTGTAGTCATGTTAATCTCATTATAAAAGTCGAATTTCAACTAAAAACTGCAAAGACAAAACCTTCACTGGATGATTTAGCCATGCATTGAGTTTAGTAACTTGAGAGTCTTCACTACATTGTCTGCTGCAGCCGTATGCTCAGGTTTCGCATTGGAAATTTCAGAGTCGTCGGTAGATAGAAATTACTAGACTGCCTGTTACAGACAAAAATATATTTTTGGGGAGGAAGTAGGGATGGGTGTTGGATGCATACAAGCAAACAGTGAACCCTTGAAAATAAACACGATGAAGTAAATAGTAAATAGTAAATAATGCAAAAGAAAAAACCCTCCAATGAGCTTGAACATGCATCAGTCAGCAATATTTTCAAACTATTTCTTGGGGGCAGGGGCGGCTCCTCCGTAATGGCGGAGGAGGGTTGCCCCACAGTCACAGAAAAATAAAATGATAATGAAACAACATCATTTTATTTTTCTGTGACTGGCTCTGACACCGGTGGAGGGCGGGGCAGGTCTGGGTCATGACAGGCAGGTGGTGGGCACTTAGAAGTGTGCATGTATGGACGGCCGGCCGGCCAAACATACATGCGCACTTCTATTTCTCCAACCCAGCTGTGTTCTCAGCCAGGTTGCAGAAAAGCCGCAGGCTACACAGCAGAGTTTGAGCGGCACAGCAGGCCACTCAGACCAACAGCAGGAGAGCAGCGCCAGGATTGACTGAGCAGCCTCTGCCTTCCCAGAGACTGCTGGAAGCGCTCCGAGACGGCCATCGGCTTCAGAGGCTGCGGCGAAAGGTACGTTTTTAAAATTAGCATTTTCCCATCCCCGTCCGCCCCACCCGCCCCCTGCCCCCCTACCTTCGTGTTGTGGTGGCTGCCACTGCTTGGGGTAAAGGTGTTAATTAGGGGTACCCAATAGTAATAGCTGGTAATTTGATTTGGCCTTAGGTTGCCAGAGCACTACCCTTGCTTCCCCTAGTTTAACAGGTCAGGAAAGCATCAGCAAGAAGAGAAAGCAAGCAGGTAACTGAGTTCTGGTTACGTTCTGTAGCTTCCTCACCTTTCCCCTCCTCTATACCCTGAACATTAACCCCTTCTATGCTCATGACGAGCTCAGCTCGTCATGCTGCGCAGTGCTCGTGTGCGCATGACGAGCTGAGCTCGTCATGAACCCGCCCACTCAATGAAACGCCCCGCACAGGGCGAAAATCGGCCGCGCACGGAAGAGGTTAAATAGGAGGTTGTTGGTAGGATAAGGGTTAAGTCTGTGATATCACTGGGGTCAGAGGCTGCGTGATGTCACTCCTACTAGCACTAACCTTTAACATCCTTGTGAAATGCAATCCTCCCAGGTAAGATCTGGAAAATGTAGCTGGTCTAGGCTGCTGTAAATGCAAAATTTCCCACTGCTTTTGCAAAAGCCTCACTCGTAGGAGATATCTTCTAGCTCCTGTAAACTGGTCTTCAAGCCACATCAGTTTTACTGCTGAAAATGCTGCATTTCAAACAACAATTCTATCAAATTGCTTGAGAGTAGGTCCACCTCCCCCCTATTGTGGTATTTAAATTACCACATGTCTCTATGGCACATGAAATATCCAGGCTTGGGATTTTATTTTAATAATTCAATACACTTTAGTAGTTATAGTCTTGTTTGGACTCCATCAAACAAATTAGCCAAAACCACCATTCTTGTATTTTTGGTGTATTTCGTGAAAGCATTTACCACCCCATTCTAAAGTAGGTCCTGGTTGTCCATATAATATGCATCCATTATGTGATTCTATGTAAAATGCAACATCATTCCAGAATTTTCCCTCCAAAATGTGTTCCAGAGCGGCACAATTGGACCCTCCACATTGTACTATCAACACTGTTTCTTTTTGGTTTGCCCAGTCATCTTGAGCCATGTTCGGACATTTAAGGTACGTCCACGCAAATGTGGCCTCCAGCAAAGTTTGCCAAATAAATCACAGAAGTCCATTGAAGAGTTATTATTATTATTATTATTAGGATTTGTACTGCGCAACGAATCATCCCCACCGGGATCTCTCGGCGCCCTTGGCGGCACACTACCGGTAGCTTATGACAATATGGCAATTAGAACAGCCATGTTTTTAACTGCTTCTTGAACTGCACCAGAGTGGGGCAAGCTCGTATCTCATCTGGTAGTCTGTTCCAATGTAAAGGGGCAAGATGAGAGAATGCACGCCCCCCCATTTTGACTTTGCTAATTTTGCAGGGACAGAGCAATTTCCGATTGCTCGATCTGAGTTGATGTACAGGGACATACGGGCTTAACTTCTTCCTTAGGTACGCCGGGCCAGTTCCCTGCAGTGCTTTAAACATTGTAGTCAAGAGCTTAAACACTGCTCTCTTCCTAATAGGCAGCCAGTGAAGTTGTTGCAAAAGAGGTAGTGACGGGGTGCGGACTGGTTTGTTGAGAGCCAGCCGCGCTGCCTTGTTTTGCACCACCTGTAGCCTGGATTCAAGATCCTCCCTGATTCCAACTAGTAGTACATTGCCATAATCTAATCTACTGACTAGTAGTGCCTGTATTAAGGTCTTTCTGGCCTCCAGGGGGATCCACGGAAAGACTTTCCTCAGCATTCGCATTATTGCAAAGCACTTCCCTGAGACCTCCTTCACATGATCCTCCAAAGAGAGTTTATTATCGATCATGATTCCCAGGTTCCTTGCCTGCTTTTTGGGACTAGGTGCCACACCAAGTTCCGCAGGCCACCAGTCCGCAGACCATAGATCCACAGCCTTCCCGAACAAAAGAATCTCCGTTTTGTTGGAGTTTAACTGAAGGAAATTCTTGCTCATCCACATGGCAATTTTCAGCATATAGGACTTAAACTTTGCTCTGGTTGCCAAGGGATCCTTCTCGATGGGGACTATCACCTGAGTGTCGTCCGCATACGAAATCGTTTCGAAGCCACAAGATCTAATAATGGCAGCCAGCGGAGCCACGTAGATGTTGAACAAGGTAGGGCTTAAAATGGATCCCTGGGGGACCCCCTTATCCAATGCCGTGGTCTGAGATACAAAAGTGTCCAGTTGGACACATTGTGTTCTGTTGTTCAAAAAGCTTTGTAGCCAGGCCCAGGCCATACCTCCGACACCAATCTCTCGCAGCCTATCCAACAGGATGCTGTGAGAAATGGTGTCGAAGGCCGCCGACAAGTCCAGGAGCACTAACATAGTAGGGGTACCCCTATCCAATGACATCCTTATGGTATCTGTGACTTCCGCTAAGGCAGCTTCGGTGCTATGCCCTGCTCTGAAGCCCGATTGGGAGGGGTCCAATAAACTATAATGCTCCAGATAACTCGTTAGTTGTTGATTGATCAGTGTCTCCATGACCTTAGAACAGCATGGAAGAAGAGAGATCGGCCTATAGTTTTGCATGTCTGCCGGGTCTGCCAACGCCTTCTTCAACAGGGGTTTTATGTGTGCCTTCTTCCATTTCCTCGGAAATGTGGCAGTGGCCAGAGAAATGTTACACACCTCTGTGAGCGAGGAGGATAAGACCGGCGCTAATTCAGACATGATATACGGCACAGCCGGGTCTATTGGCGAGCCTGATTTCGTCCGCGAAAGTACAGCCTCTACTTGCTCTGTGGTAATAGTTAAGAAGGAGCCGAGCCTGGGTAGTGATGTATCCCTCTGAGAGGAAATCATCCCCTTCGATACCTCTCCTCCCGCCAGAGAGCTATACATTTTATCAATCTTCTCCTTAAAGTAGTTAGCTAAGTCATCACAAAGCTCTTGCGTAGGGGGAATGGCGGGGCTATTTACTTTAGGGTTTGTGAATTCCTTGAGTATCTTAAAGAGATCCTTAGAGGAGTTCTTTGCGTCCCGTATCCTCATGCCTAAATGCTCTCTTCTTGCTGTATTACAGCTATTTAAATAGGTTTTATGAGACAATTTATAAGCCTGCTTGTCCTCCGGTAGCTTCGTTTTCCTAAGAGTTATGTCTTAGGATCCAATATGTATACCTGGTGCCCACTTTGAAGTAGAGGAAGCTTCCAGAGGTTTCCACCCCCCTGAGGTGTCAGGCATATCGCTGCTCACTGTCCCGGCCCCAGCTTGTCAGGGGTCACAAAAGACTAGTGAAAAGCTCTTTGTGAGAGTGCTGAGGCAGAGCCTTTGTGATGTCCAAATATGGTAGGTGACAGCTCCTCCCCCATGTTAACTCAGAGTGGCCCATCCTGCCAACACCTGTCTTCCCTTTGTCTGACTGTCTGGGAGCAATACACAGAGACCAACTGTCATCTACAGCTAGCCCTGTGACCCAGGATCAGACTGCAGGCACAATATGGTTAGGACAAAGAAATGTCAACTTTCTAAAAGTGCCATTTTCAGAATTGTGATGAAAAATCTGTCTTTACCATTAAATTATAGAATGCTTTATTAAGAATATATAAATGAACAATTACAGTTGTGAAAAGTGATATTCAATCAATTCAAATCAATCAAGTGGAATGAAATAATCAATTATGAACACATCCTAGGTCTCATGAGCAAGAAAAGCAAAAGGTCAAAATAAAAACCAAAAACAATTAATGATACATAAACTGATGAATTAACAAAAGAGACCAAGGAGCTTGAATTATAAGATATAAAAAAATTATTAAACCATATGCATTTTTAACAATTTTTAAGAAGGATGAGAAAGATAAGAAAAAGAGAGAAGAAGGGGAAGGAAAGATGAGAAGAGAAGTAGAATAAACAATACAACAGCAATGCAATAATAGCATCAACTATTTAAATTTCCAATATTTATGTAAGATCATGACTGGTAACATAAGATGTGAATTGAACGGATTGCCTAGATAAGAAGGAGGTGAGTGGTGACCATAACAAATATTTTTTAATCATTAAGGGAATAGAAGTAGCATATGCTTGGTCCAAGCTGTGATGATGACATAAAAGATTCCACCAACCAGAAGAAGAAATTTTTGTGGCATCTTTCCAATTTGTGGTAATAATCTGTAATGCAATAGCAATAGTCAAATCAATAAACTTTCCCACCATACCCTGAGAACACCACAGGGGAGAGGAGCCATCTAAAAAAATGTGTAAGATATCAAAAGGAATAGTCTTGGACAATATTTCATTCAATTTATCCTATATGAGCAACAGAAACTTCTTTACAAATGGACAAAAAAAGAACATATGTAAAAAATCCCTTTTAACATGGGAGCAAGACCAACACCTTGCATCATTAGTAAGTTTAAATCTATGCAGGTCCACAGGAGTCAGGAATAGTCTATTGTAAAAGTAATATAATGTTTGGGTCGTACTTGCTGAATACGTGAAGAGGATGTAGTGGTAGGATACTCCAAATCAACTATGACAGGGGCATGGTCTGAGATAAGTATTGAACCTATCTAGGCATGTGTCAGGAATTGAAGAATAGAGTGATTGAAAAATATGTAATTTATTCTAGAATGGGATCTGTGAACAGGAGAGAAAAACGTTAATTCTAAAATATCAGGATATGAAGTTCGCCAAACATCTATCAGTCCTCTAGAGGAAATGGCTCTTTGAAAAGCCTTATGCATTTTATTAGGAATATATTTGGTTTGAGATTTGCGATCTAAAAAAGGATCCATAAATTGATTACAATCCCAACCCACTCTAAGGTTTTCCGAAGTATTGGAAGATAAAAGAGTGGAAAAGTTATTCCAAAATGCCAATTCAACACCATTAGGGTCATAAATATTACAAATAGGAAACAGGGTATCATTTATCTTAATCTCTAACAAAAGCCATCAACCATTATCATCTTTAACCTCGTTCAACAGTTGAATACATAACGATTTATGAAACAATATTATAACACAATTCTTATTATTTACGTCAGGGGAGCAAAAAACACTCCCAACCCATTGCCTACGTAAAGCAGTTATATCTTACGTCTCTTGTAATAAGGCTACTTGACATTTCAATTTTTATGAATGAGACAACACCCTTTGCTTTTTAACTGGATTATGAATACCTTTAACGTTCCAAGAGACAATACGCAAACCATTGTAGAGACACATAAAGAACTCTTAAAATGGACATAGTAGAGGACCTAGAGTAGATATGTTACTTAACTAACCATAGCAACTGAGATAGAGACTGGTGGAAATCAGAATCTACATGACTACATAGGAACAAAAGAAAAGCAGTACTGGAAAAAAATAAAAATAAGGATTTGAAAAAAGAAAAGAAAGAAGGAGAAAAAGGAGAGTGAAAGAACTCCCCCGAGATATATGTAGAAGGAGGATGACAAAAAGTCGAAGGACTTTAGCCATAAGTATAAGGAACAATAAAAACAATGGCGCAGAAAGGAGGGGATGAGAAAATAGAGAGCCACTCTCTAGGAGAGGCACCGAGGAGAAATAAGTCAAGTATGAAACACACATTGGAAGAACAATCAACAGAAAAACAAAACAAATTAAGATCAAACGAACATGGTGCCAATAGAACTTACCAAACGCTACAGTGAACAGTGTGGATGGACAAAAAGGGAACACTGGAACAGAGAGACATTAAGGAGAAAAGACAATATGATCCGTAAAACAGGGGAGGTCAAGGAACCTGCAAAGAGACAAAAGAGATTAAGAAAAGAACAATTAAGATTTACTAAATTCCATATCTTCTCCTTTATGAGTGTGTATAACTTTCTTAAGCTCAGCAGGATCCTCAAAGGTAGTTGATCTGTCCTTATAAGTGACCTTGAAACAACAAGGATGAATAAGGCCATAGCGAGCGTTCATAGAACAAAGCATTGGTCTGAGGTCGAGAAGCACCTTCCGACGAGTAGCAGTAGCCCTGGAAACATCTTGACTGTAAAAAATCTTGTGACCAGACCAAAGCATTTGCTTGTATTGTTTGGCTGCTGTAAGAACCATCATGAGATCGGAATACTGGAGAAAAAAGGCAATAATCCCTCTTGGTCTGTTCGATGTCGAGGCTTGTGAAGGACCAATCTTATGCGACCTTTGAATATTTAGATCAACGGATTTTTGTAGGCCAACTATCTTAGGAATATGGAGCTTCAAAAAGTCAATCATAGCAGGGCCTTCAGAACCTTCTGGTATGCCATATACGCATAGGTTATGCGCCTGTAACGATTTTCAAGGTCCTCAGTTACCTTTTTTAGTTGAGTTACTTCTTTAGTTAATGTATCATCTTTAGTTTAGTTTTGGAGATAAGCCTGTTCAAATTGATGCGCAATCTACGCTTAAGAAAGTTTTTTGAGAACATAGCTGTGAAACGTGACAACAGTGAAGACAGCCTACTGAAGGGTCTCAAAGTGAAGAGTACCTACATGGCCCCTGTTAGCCATAAAAGCTTAGACACCTTCGAAACTTTGGTCAAACATGACATCCAGACATTGAATTTCCAAAAGAAATCCAAACACCACAATCTAACCAACAAAGAGTTTGGGATTTTGAAAAAGCTGAAAATTCGACCATCACCTGCCAGAAGGCTGATAAGGGAGGGTCATTTGTAGTCATGGACGCCAAGTTCAATGTTCATGTATCAGATACTGAAGCATATGCCAAACTGGATCACAACCCTACTGAACAGTTCTTGGCAGTTTTGAAGAACATCTTGGAGAAAGCAGTTAAAGACAGGATGATCATGGAGAACGTGAGCCGATTCCTTGTGCAAAGAAACCCGAAAAGCCCCACATTGTGCATGTTACCCAAGGTGCAAGTGTATGTACGACCCGCCGCTCAGACCCATTGTGTCTACCAGAGGAAGCCTCCATGAACCTGTGGGTAAGTTTCTTGACAAACAGCTTCAACCTTTCGTTCTCAAAATGAACACCTATGTCAGAGACACAACCGAGTTCTTATCCAAAATCAATCAAATTTCGTTTACTGAGGGTGATCAAATATTACTATGAACAATTGACGTTAAATCTTTGTATACATCGATTCCCCACAACTTGGGCATGGATGCCATTGAACAGGTGTTAGTCATCTCGAATTTGGACAAGGGTTTCCAAATTTTTCTCATGGAACTGCAACATTTCACGTTGTACCAAAGCTACTTCAAATGGGATGAGCAATGGTTCCTACAGCTCACAGGAACTTCCATGGGCAATTGCGCTGCGCCGGCATAGGCAAACCTGTTAATGAGCAAATTTGAGGAAGAAAACATCTTGGGGAAAGAGACATGGAAGACCAACACCTTACTGTTCCTAAGATACATAGACGATATCTTCACACTTTGGAGAAGATCTAGAGACGATTTGATCACAGCCTTAACAGAATTGAACCAGGTTAATGAGAGAATCCAATTCACATATGACATTGACGAAAATACCATTACATTTTTGGATTCCAAGTCACTAAATCCTACAACAAATTGGAAACCAATATCTTTAGGAAAACTACTGACAGGAATAACATGCTACATTACAACAGCTTCCATCAGAAATCATTAAAAAACCACCTGCCATATTCGCAACTACTGAGTGAAAAGGATAGTATCAAACCCTGACACATTGAAGGAACAAACGGAGAAAATGCTTGATAGATTTAATGACAACGGACACCCAAGAAAGGTATTAGAACAAGCAAAAACACGGAGCATGACCAAAACAAGACAGGAATTACTTGAAACCACCCTTGTTACAACTGTAACAACTGTAACAACATCATCAAAGGCACATGGATAACACACCCCATGAAAGGAACTAAAATAGAACTCAGAGGGGCATATCCCGTATCACCGCAGTTCGCCGGAATCTATCGCCCCATTAGCGGCGTGTTATCAACACGCTGCTAACGCCGATAGCTACCTTTTCCCGCTGGAATTGACAGCGATAGATTTAGCGTGCCGGCGATATAAAAACGCATGCTAACGTGAAAAAAGTGGCGAAGGGCCAATCAGCGACAGAATCCTATCGCTAATTAGCACCAGGGCTGCATTTAGCGCGTTCAGCAGGAAAATGCACTATAAAAGGCCCGCCAAGCAGAAAAAAAAAAAAAA
This sequence comes from Calotriton arnoldi, assembly GCA_963921515.1. Classification (NCBI taxonomy): domain Eukaryota; kingdom Metazoa; phylum Chordata; class Amphibia; order Caudata; family Salamandridae; genus Calotriton; species Calotriton arnoldi. The sequence continues at coordinate 319,239 of CAWUFW010015643.1, read as the reverse complement.
TGGAAAATACCAGAGGACTAATGAAAGAATCTGGGACCAGTGCCGAGGCCACAAACATGCCCACAAATACCCAGGAGGACAAGCCAGAGACCCATGTGAAGGCCAAGAGGAAGAGGAATCCCAAGTTCAGCCTGCAGGAAAACCAGGTCCTGATTGCGGAGGTGACTGAACACCAACAAGAACTGTTTGTCACCTCCACAGTGACATTGGCAAGAAAAAAAGAAATATGGGAGGACATTGTGTCCAAGGTGAATGCCGTTGGAGAGAGGAGGAGGACAGTGGACGACTGCAGGAAGCGTTGGCATGATACCAAGCGCAAAACCAAGGAGAAACTAGCAGCCAATGTGAGAGCAGTCAGGCAGACTGGAGGTGGGAGTCCAGCGCCACAGGAGGAGCTGGATGAGTTGGAGGAGCAGGTGTCCCGAGTCATCAGTGAGGAGACGGTGGTTGGAGTTGCGGGCCAGGACAGTGCTGAATGTGAACAGACACAACAACACCAGGGTGAGCATCAACCAGGGACGGGGGAAGGGGGTGGATGGGCAAAGTGGCACTCATGTACAATTTAATTAACTCAAGTGCATACCCACATGTACTGTGGATCATGTCCCGGATACCCCTGTCCATGGTGGCACAGGGACATATCACCCTTCTCAAACAACACATTGCACGACACACATTGGCCGGCATACAGACCTTCAAATGAGCACAGGAAAGAAAGCCCAAATTAGTCCTAGATCAACGTCAGACCACTCCATAAGTGCCCTTTCAAATTACAAAGTGGAACAACAACCTGACATGCGGCAGGGTGGCTAAATGGCCCCCTTGCCACATCACCACACACATACCAATTGCCTGCACAAGGACACATCTCACTCCAATGCCAAAATGCATGTGCACTGTGAGTGTGACTGGTCATGTGCACGATAAGGCATGCCACCACACCTGCAGCATCCTGGACATTTGTATGAGTGGTGAGCAGGAATGTGCATGTGCATATAGGTGGACTTTGCTGTGCATACACAACCATGCACAGTACTCAGACACATGTGCACAATGCTGCAGGTGTGCTGACATTGGTGGTGGCATGCCCCATTGTGCACATGACCAGTCACATGCACAGTGCATCCGCATTTTGGCCTCAGAGTGAGACGTGTCCATGTGCAGGCAATTTGTGTGTGCGTGGTGATGAGGCAAGGGGGAAAATCTGACATCACCTGTGTTGGACTTGGCCTTTTTGCAGGGTCATCCCTAAACTTTTTGCCTTTCTCCTAGCCGTTTTTCTGACATGGTGTTGGTGGTTTTAGGACTCTGGGCACTTTAGCACTGCTATTCAGTGTAAAGTGCGTGCGCTCTCTGTGATAAATATGGTAAGATTGGTCTACACCTGTTTGGCCTATTTAATTTACCTGTCAGTCCCTTGTAAAGTGGTATCCCATATACCCAGGGCTGGTAAATTAAATGCTACTGGCGGGCTTGCAGCGCTGATTGCACCACCCACCAAAGTAGCCTTTCAAACCTATCTCAGGCCTCTGCCATTGCAGGGCCTGTGCGCGCAGTGTTACTGCCGCTGTGACATGGCACCTAAAGTGTGTGCCATGTCTGTGACCCCCCTTTTTACTACATGTCAGTCACCCCTAAGGTAGGCCCTAGCTAGCCCTATGGGCAGGCTGCATTGTAGGTAAAAGATAGGACGTGTACCTTAAGTGTGTAACATGTCCTGGTAGTGACAAACAGCCATTTTGGTTTCTCACTACTGTGGGGCAGCCCTCCCATAGGAATGCATTGGGGATTCCCTGATAAGTGTTTCAGTGGTAATTCCTGATATGAGAGGCGCAGCGTGGTCAAGTTTGGTATATTTGGAATAGTGATAATAAATGCTGCGCAATGGTGTGCACAGATTTATTATAACTATTTTAGAAATGCCACTTTTAGAAGTTGGCATTTCTGTGTGCTATGTGTCTGCCTGCCTGATGTGAATTGCATGGCTGGCTTGTGAGTGACAGGGGCTGGGAGGTGTGTGTGGCTCCAGGAGGGGCAGGGTGAGTCAGCGCTAGGCTGAATGGGACATCTACATGTGAAGTAGTGGGAGGAGAAGTCCCTGGTCCCTGAATAGGGCTGTGTCTAGCCTATACAATGCTGGCTCTGCCCCCTGTGGTGTGTCTGATCACCTAGCCCCCACCTGACAAAGGGGAAGAGGAGCTTGCAAAACAAAGTGCTCCAAATCTCCCCTGAACCAGTTGCATCTGGTTCCCCCAGGCCCTGCACTCAGACAAAGGATTATGTAGTATAAGTAGAGGGGCTGTGACCCCATGAAAATGTTCAGTTCCTGTTCTGGTGTGCTGTTCCTGACGGAGGGGGCTTACTGCTACTGGGGCCCAGGGGGGGCTGCCATGAGGGCTTGCCTCCCTGGGCCCTGCATTGCCCCTTGATCCCTAAAGACCTCCAGGACTTTTGTTGCACCTAGCACCTGGTGAGCGCTACATTTTCTCAAGAAGAGGAGCACGAGGACTCGGCAGCGCTGAGCTGCAATCGTTCCCGAGGAAATTCCGACGTGGGGATTCCCCCTGCTGGAGGGGAGAGGAGCGGGTGCCCACCCCGCGTTTCTGCCGCATTATCTATATTTAAAATAGCGGGTGCCCACCCCGCATTGTGGTGCCCTTTCGCGGGTGCCCACCCCACTTGTCGCTTTGTTTAGAAGGCGGGTGCCCACCCCGCACTGCAGCACCGAGAAGAAGTCACCGCTGCAGCCCGGTTCAAACCGGAAGCCAGGCGCCCGATGCCTGACTGTGGGCGGGGCTTCAGAGTCGACCGGCGGGGCAGGAAGAGGAAGTCCCACTCGCCGGAGAAGCTGCCCGGAGCCTCGCAGGCTCCACGTTGAAGTCCCGGTCCCAGGGAGGGGGACCGGGCGAAGCCAGAGATCGCCGGTAAGGGGAGGAGGAAGCCATCGCCTGTCCCATGTCCCGGTGAGTGCTGAGGTGCCGATCAAGGCACCACACCGGTATTTGATTTTCCTGAGCGGACCCGCTGTTGCGGGCCGCTCCAACGCTTGGGGGCAGTTTTTTGTGAATTAAAGAGCCCCAGAGAGGGGCTTCACGATAGGCACACTGCCGGTGCTTAAGTTTCTGAGCGGACCCGCCGTTGCGGGCCGCTCCCACGAAGGGGGCAAGTTCTTTTCAAATGGCACCCTGAGGAGCCCGGTGATCGGGGCTCCCCCAGGCACAATAGTGCCAGTGCCCCTTGCTCACAGCTGCACCGCACCAGAGCGGGCAGCTGCAACGTGGGCCACAATGGTGTTAGAGAGTCCCAGAGTGGGGCTTATGTGGCACAGTGAGTGCCAGTGCCTACAAGTTGTGTTCACAGCTGCCCAGCAATTAGTGGGCAGCTGCTACGTTTAGGCTGGTGCAACTGCGCACGGTGGATGGCTGCATTGGCAGCCCACGCCCTGACTTTGCTGGACATAGGGCACTGGAGCCCTAGAGAAGACCAGTTGGCCTGGGGTCATAGGTAGGATGGTGAAAGGGCGCAAGGCCCTAAGGTGATGTATGCACCTGGTAGTGGTGTTACTGCGGTGCACTACTGAGTTCCTGCCTGATATGTATTATGTGCCAAATGTGATTTATGCACCCTGGTTTATGCTCATGAGGTTATCGTATAATGTGTTTATGCTGGTGAGGCCTAATGCGTAATGTGTTTATGCTTAGGAGGGTGTCTATGCTAATGAGGTTTTGGCCTAATGTGATTTATTGCCTAATGTCATGTTATGATGTTTTGGGGTAGTGCCTATTTGCGTAATGTGTTTATGCTTATGAGGTTATTGCATAATGTGTTTATGCTGGTGAGGCCCATTGCGTAATGTGTTTATGCTGATGAGGTTTGGGTCTAATGTGGGTTTATGCCTAATGTGATAATGCTGAGGTCATTATGGTACCAGTAGTTACTCGTTATATTTGCATTTACTTACCTGTTCTGATGGTTCTGACCATGGCCCGATTGGCCTGGTCCTGTATATAATTCCCCTGTGAATATTGCCCGTGCCAGTTGGCACAGTGTAAATGTGTGATTCTGTTTCTAATGTGCTTATGATAATACAAAGGCTATTTTTTATATAACCTTGTGTGGAGTTTCTTTGGTGTGTGCCTAGTTTGTTGCTGCTGTGTGTGTGTGTTGCGCAAACGCTTTACACATTGTCTCTGAGATAAGCCTGTCTGCTCGTGCCAAGCTACCAAGGAAGTGAGCAGGGGTTATCATCAGTGTGTAACTCCCTTGCCCTGACTAGAGTGGTGGTCTCTGCCTGGCTTTGGCGCAAGCCTTAGCCAACCAGAGATCCCATTTCTAACAACCTGCATCACCATGCAATGTGCCCCCTTGCCTGTTCATGAGATGCAGTCTGCTGTACACCAAGTGGGGAAACATCTAGTGAGTCTGCATACCACACACACATGCAATGTCACAATGAATTGACCATGTAGGCTGCTGGATAAAGCTTGCACCTACAAAAATGCACACAAACAGCACACTTCACTCAAAGGGCGAGGGAATACAATGAGCAGGGTGACGTGTCAACAACCACACAGTACGTGAACAATGCAGAACAGGAATGTACCACACCAATATGTACTGCATGCCTTGTCAGTGTGACTTACTCGCTGAACCACAATGTGCCTGTAAAGCTATCTCACTGCCAAAGTATGACAACAAGCAAGGATAGCTAAATTGAAATAAATCATGTCAACCGGACAAATGCCACCCTCGACCCCTATGTAAAATTGCAGTCCTACCCCCCCAAGTGTACACATCTGCCACACAGAAAACAGCATTCCACATCAGTCCTGATGTGAGTTGCCCATCACACCATCATGTGCAAGTCAAATTAACGGTTTGGTAAGTCAACTGTGTCAGTGAACAAATATGCAGTCAGGTAGTCATCACCCACATGCAAAGCCAGGCATTGAATGACAGAACGAGGACAGCAGGTATCATCCATGGCAGCAGCTGCGTGGCACATACACAAACACACATCACCCACACATTTGCATCTCCTGTGAGGGTGGCGTTGACCAGGCCTCAGCACCATCAATAGGCATCATGAAATGCACATACATCAGAAAACTGACAACACCACACGTGGTGTCAACCTTGAGGGTAATGGGTGTTGACACCATGGGGCATATTACCAAGCCCCTATCGCCACCACAACGTCACTTATCTTTTGATGTTGGGGTGGCGATAGGGTCAGCACACCATTATCAATGCAGCGTTAAGTCACTCAATGTGACTTAGAGACACGTAAAGTTGCTACACGCTGCCTTGAGAATAGGGCCCCTTTCACACTAAACTTTGCGTGAAAGGGGGCGTGCAGTGGGTGTTGTGGTGGGCGTCCCACAACAACACCCATTGAAGTCGACGCTGCCATCCATCATCAAGTTAGGCGAGAAGAGGTGGCAGTGCTGATCTGAACACCAGAGAATTCATGGGCATAAGGTTGCAAAACTAGGAGAAATGCATTAATCCCCTTGTTATTGCTCGTATCATGTGTGCTGCCTTGTGCAGCCCACATGTGAAAAGCCAAATTCCATGGTATGTTCATGTACAGGAAGCTGTCCCTTCCTGTACATGAGCAAACTGTACTTCTGAATGTCATTTCGTAACTCTCCATGTGTGCTGCACGAAGCAGCACACCTGATAGCTACAAAAGGCCGTCTTAGCTTTGTCCATGTGCAGTAAGCAACTACTTCCTACACATGAACAAACCTCCCTGCTCGCAGACACCCTTGCACTATGGTATAAGGGAGCCTGCGCTGGCGCTAAGCAGTGTAATTTACTCCCATTGCAGGGGGAAACGCCAGGCTGCACCATATCCTTGCGAGAGCCGTGAAGACAAGATGGCTAACGCCTCTCCCTGCCACTTCCTTGGTAACATGCCCCTGTCTGTTCAGACCGCAACAACTATCGAAACTCACGCAGAACCATACTCACAACGGGTCAGCCAAACGGAGGGCACTCAGCAATGCATGCAACAAAAAACATGAAGGACGACATGCACACCAGACAAATCACAATAGACAAAGCAAAATGGATGTCCATGTGTACCACATAGTGCAGCACATGTTGAAGCAGCAAGTAAGCTCACATTGCTAATGTGCCTAAAGTGTGCCCTACTCACACATAACCATACTTGCACAAAACACATGCACATGTGCAGTACCCTGCAATGCTGCGTGTCGGTGAGCCACATTGACAAGGCAAGTGACAGTGCATGAAGAATAGCATGCCTGCAGGCCCAACCTATTAACATGGTTCAGGCCACCTCACTGAGGTGGCTGAGTGTGGACAACATCCTTAAATAAGCAAGTCACACTCTGACACATCCTCGTGTACATACAACCCCTGACGTAAACAAGACATTTGAAGTCAAACAATGCACAACTCACACAACTCTGACCAAGACCCATATTCCACCCAGTTTGCCTCAGCGCAGCATTGTAAATGCACAGAACCCAAAGGCTCACTACCTGAAAGGTATAATGGGCAGCTAAACCAAAGCTGCAGGTGCCACCAGCACACAATGGAGTGCACACACAGACAAATCTGAGCACATCAACATTGACTACTATGTGGGCCAAATAGCATTACTCACACAAATGAACAGAGGACACAACTTGTGACGCTTGGGAGTAGATATTTTACAATAACATTTGTCATAGCTGGAAACTCTGAAATGACAATGTACAACTACAACATCACATCCGCAATTTCCTCAAAGTCATCACTATCATGCAACAAATAGGCATCTCCTCAAAAACAGTATGAATGGACACTGTCCTTCTGTCTGCGTGTAAACACATCCAATGCATGATTGTACATGACAAACACGGTTAAACTGTATCTACCCTATCACATTGCAGAGGGAGAGACATCACCTCCTGGACAGCAGACTGGCCCAACCTTCACTGATGACGAGGAGGAATACCCCACCATCGATCAGGAAGCACTGTAACATCTGCTAGACTCCTTCAGCACCCCACCTCCAGGAGCAGGGCAACCCAGCAGCATAGCGGCAAGCCCACCCCCTGCACAAACCAACCAGCAGCAAGCACCTCCCACCACAGCTGCCACCCCGGACCTCGAGAACACACACCTGGCCTTCCAACGCCATGTGCTGGAGGTCTAGCGGGAGATGGCGGAACAGGTGCGGGTGGGGTTCGAGTGCCTGGCAGACAAACTTGAGGCCATACGTGGGTGTCTGAGTCCCATCCGGGACCACATGCAGAAGATCACGGACACCCACAGCCCGCTCAATGCCCTCCAACGGTCCATGGCTGACATTGCTGGAGTCATGATTCTGAGACAACAACAACTCTCTGCTCAGAGTGGCTCCAGCAATTTCAGCCAGGATTTGGCCAACATCTGTCAGATAATGGAGAGCATGGAGTGGATGCAGGCACAAGATATGGCTGCCAGGGCCGCACACCAGCGCGAGGTTGCTGGGATCTATCATGCCCTGCACCTGCTCATCACTTCATTGCTGCTACAAGGACTGGCGCAGATGAATACTGCTGCTGCCTCCACATCCTCAGCTCTGCCACCTGATGTGTCAGTGCCTCACAGTGCTGCACCCACCATACCACCACCCACATGTGAGGCACATGACACATCAGAGGACGAAGAGGAGGGTGAAAGTGCATTTGTGCTAAGGAGGAAGCGGTAGCATCCATCTGTGACAAAAACCCAGTTTCCTCCTTGGTGCTGGGCTTAGTATCATGCCACAGAAAATCTTCTTGCACTGTCTTCCACTGTCCCCCGACAATCACCTTGGACCTCCACATGGAATGCCATATAACTTTTTCTCTTGCCAATGCCACTGCAATCAGCCTGCGGACTGAACTATGCCTCTTCCCTTGGACCTGTTACCACCAAATGACTCTGTCTGGCCCTCCAACAGGCATCCATGCAATGTGGGCATGTATGGCCAAGCACTAGTCCAGTCTTCATCCTCAGAATGTCAATAAAATTGTTTAACTCACGCAGATGTGTGTGGTTCTTGACCAATCAAGTATAGAAGTATGTAAAAAGTGTCAGGACACTGATTCACCCAGAAGGTACACCAAGGGAAATACGAGCAATGATCCAGTTTTAGCTGATATAGATAGGCAGTGAGATGGCAGTGTATGTGTGAACTAGCGTTGCCCCCATTGCTCCAAACCAACCATCTAGCAATATACCAACCTAGCCCCACGTCCTCTCATGAAAAGGCATGTGTGCAAAAATGTCCTAGTCAGTTGCAGGCCACGAGTTGTGTTCTCCTTAACACTTGTAAACAAATATCTCTTGGCATATCTACTCACACACTATGTGGTGGACAAAGCCTGTTGTGATGGTGCACATTGCATGTCACATCCCAAAATACTGGACAGCATATTCACATTGATGAAGACACGGAAGGGCACATGTCCACTATACACATACGGAACCACAATGTCTGCCTCAGTGAAGTAGATTGGCAAATAGGGGCTCACCCTAAAGTGCAAGCCCTCAGTCAGCCCCTCCCTGTTGACAAACGATGTAACCTAAAATATGCCCCCTCCCATGCTGTGACCACTGCGAGCGTATCGGGCAATGTGTGTGGCACTGCACTCAGCATATTGTCAGATGCACCAACAACATTTCAAGGGCGTCATCAACATGAGCCAATGGCAGAAGTAACAGCTGGGACAAGTCTCCATGACACTGTCACTACAGGGAGCAATGCAACATTTCCCCCTTATGTGCAGCAGGACAGTGTGCCACCCCCCAAACATTAGCTGTCCAAAATCAAAACTTGACTAGTCCAGTGAGTCACGGTAGGCATTTAGGAGATGTCAACTCTGTAAAGTAAAATGCACAACTCCCAAACTACATTTGTGAGTAACGTAAAATGTGAAGTCATCACTTACTCACAGATCACTTTTGTAAATCATGAACACTGCTGTTCCATGTCCTATGCACAATGCACACAGGTTTCTAACAAATCATGCAGGGTCTGGAGAGTGAGCGTACATGAACCGGAACATATCTTGCAAAGGAAGCGGACACACTGGCACTACACAGCAAGTGTGGCTAGGTCTGTGCAATGTAGATGGACTCTGCGGCATGAGCATCTGACATGCAGGTGTGTGACGGAATCCGTGGAACCTGGCGCATACATCCACCTCCATGATGGATAACAGTAGCTAACTGTATCCACTTGCCATACCATCTCACTAGGTCATGTCCAAAATGTGCAACAATGTGCTGACCAAATCCGTGAGTCACACAGAAGATGTAGAACGTCACAGATGACTGTCCCTAGACCCGGGCGTCAATCCAAATTGACACCCTGTCATCAATGCTAAGCCAGTGTGCTCCCATCAAAGGGATCCTGACCCAATACATCCTGAAAACTTACATGTCATGAGCAGACTTAGCGATTCCAATGGATAGTCCAGTGATGTGAAAAGTTGCATACAATGGGAAGAGCCACACTCCACAACCTCGTCCCTGACATAAGTGCAAGCAGTAATCCAAAGTATCAAATTTTTATTAGAACAGTATAAAATGCAAGTGACCTCAACTAACACTTATCACTATGACTACTACTAAAATTTAAACTAACTATAAAACAATCTTACTTACCTAAACTATCTACCCTAACTAATCCTAAACATGCAACAACACATCATAGACATCAACCCCCCCCCCCTTAAGTCACACACACGAGACAGGACAAAGACATCTAAGCTATACATTAACTAAACATGTAACCTACACAAATATATATATATATTTTTGATTTTTTTGATTTTTTATGGAGAAAAAACACATCAACCCCCCACCCAAAGGAAAAGGAAACTTATCCCCAAATTCGGATGACTAATAAAAATCTTATATCTACCTAACAAGCTAACACTAACTAAAATCTACACTAAAACTACACTACCTAACAAAGAAATAACTAACCTAACACAACATAATAAAATATTTCAAACATTGGGGGAAGGGAGAAGAGGGGGATGGTGTTCAACAGGTCCAAAGCAAACACAAGGAGATGATGGACGGAGTGCTGAAACTTTTCAAACACTCACCCCCAGTCACAGATCTGGGATGAATCCATCATCATTCTTTAGCTCACTTTGCCACCCCAGTTCAGACACAGCTATATGCAAATCAGTCTTGACCCTGTGCCTCATGGGAACAGTCCAGACCGAACTTCCAAGCCATGTCTTCCCTGGACCGGAATCAAGAATCCTGGGACCGGTTTCGGGCTAACAGCCCTCCTCAGCCAGGCTAGCTTGAATCCAGTGGCAAAGTGAGCAAGGGACCCACGTCTGGGCATACCCTGCCATCTTAGGGCAAACAAAGCAAACACAAGGAGATGATGGACGGAGTGCTGAAACTTTTCAAACACTCACCCCCAGTCACAGATCTGGGTTGAATCCATCATCATTCTTTAGCTCACTTTGCCACCCCAGTTCAGACACAGCTATATGCAAATCAGTCTTGACCCTGTGCCTCATGGGAACAGTCCAGACCGAACTGCCAAGCCATGTCTTCCCTGGACCGGAATCAAGCATCCTGGGACCGGTTTCGGGCTAACAGCCCTCATCAGCCAGGCTAGCTTGAATCCAGTGGCAAAGTGAGCATGGGACACACGTCTGGGCATACCCTGCTATCTTAGGGCGAACAAAGCAAGCACAAGGAGATGATGGACGGAGTGCTGAAACTTTTCAAACACTTACCCCCAGTCACAGATCTGGGTTGAATCCATCATTATTCTTTAGCTCACTTTGCCACCCCAGTTCAGACACAGCTATATACAAATCAGTCTTGACCCTGTGCCTCATGGGAACAGTCCAGACCGAACTGCCAAGCCATGTCTTCCCTGGACCAGAATCAAGCATCCTGGGACCGGTTTCGGGCTAACAGCCCTCATCAGCCAGGCTAGCTTGAATCCAGAGGCAAAGTGAGCAAGGGACCCACGTCTGGGCATACCCTGCCATCTTAGGGCGAACAAAGCAAACACAAGGAGATGATGGACGGAGTGCTGAAACTTTTCAAACACTCACCCCCAGTCACAGATCTGGGTTGAATCCATCATCATTCTTTAGCTCACTTTGCCACCCCAGTTCAGACACAGCTATATGCAAATCAGTCTTGACCCTATGCCTCATGGGAACAGTCCAGACCGAACTGCCAAGCCATGTCTTCCCTGGACCGGAATCAAGCATCCTGGGACCGGTTTCGGGCTAACAGCCCTCATCAGCCAGGCTAGCTTGAATCCTGTGGCAAACTGAGCAAGGGACCCACGTCTGGGCATACCCTGCCATCTTAGGGCGAACAAAGCAAACACAAGGAGATGATGGACGGAGTGCTGAAACTTTTCAAACACTCACCCCCAGTCACAGATCTGGGTTGAATCCATCATCATTCTTTAGCTCACTTTGCCACCCCAGTTCAGACACAGCTATATGCAAATCAGTCTTGACCCTATGCCTCATGGGAACAGTCCAGACCGAACTGCCAAGCCATGTCTTCCCTGGACCGGAATCAAGCATCCTGGGACCGGTTTCGGGCTAACATCCCTCATTAGCGAGGCTAGCTTGAATCCAGTGGCAAAGTGAGCAAGGGACCCACGTCTGGGCATACCCTGCCATCTTAGGGCGAACAAAGCAAACACAAGGAGATGATGGACGGAGTGCTGAAACTTTTCAAACACTCACCCCTAGTCACAGATCTGGGTTGAATCCATCATCATTCTTTAGCTCACTTTGCCACCCCAGTTCAGACACAGCTATATGCAAATCAGTCTTGACCCTGTGCCTCATGGGAACAGTCCAGACCGAACTGCCAAGCCATGTCTTTCCTGGACCGGAATCAAGCATCCTGGGACCGGTTTCGGGCTAACAGCCCTCATCAGCCAGGCTAGCTTGAATCCAGTGGCAAAGTGAGCAAGGGACCCACGTCTGGGCATACCCTGCCATCTTAGGGCGAACAAAGCAAACACAAGGAGATGATGGACGGAGTGCTGAAACTTTTCAAACACTCACCCCCAGTCACAGATCTGGGTTGAATCCATCATCATTCTTTAGCTCACTTTGCCACCCCAGTTCAGACACAGCTATATGCAAATCAGTCTTGACCCTGTGCCTCATGGGAACAGTCCAGACCGAACTGCCAAGCCATGTCTTTCCTGGACCGGAATCAAGCATCCTGGGACCGGTTTCGGGCTAACAGCCCTCATCAGCCAGGCTAGCTTGAATCCAGTGGCAAAGTGAGCAAGGGACCCTCGCCTGGGCATACCCTGCCATCTTAGGGTGAACAAAGCAAACACAAGGAGATGATGGACGGAGTGCTGAAACTTTTCAAACACTCACCCCCAGTCACAGATCTGGGTTGAATCCATCATCATTCTTTATCTCACTTTGCCACCCCAGTTCAGACACAGCTATACGCAAATCAGTCTTGACCCTGTGCCTCATGGGAACAGTCCAGACCGAACTGCCAAGCCATGTCTTCCCTGGACCGGAATCAAGCATCCTGGGACCGGTTTCGGGCTAACAGCCCTCATCAGCCAAGCTAGCTTGAATCCTGTGGCAAAGTGAGCAAGGGACCCACGTCTGGGCATACCCTGCCATCTTAGGGCGAACAAAGCAAGCACAAGGAGATGATGGACGGAGTGCTGAAACTTTTCAAACACTCACCCCCAGTCACAGATCTGGGATGAATCCATCATCATTCTTTAGCTCACTTTGCCACCCCAGTTCAGACACAGCTATATGCAAATCAGTCTTGACCCTGTGCCTCATGGGAACAGTCCAGACCGAACTTCCAAGCCATGTCTTCCCTGGACCGGAATCAAGAATCCTGGGACCGGTTTCGGGCTAACAGCCCTCCTCAGCCAGGCTAGCTTGAATCCAGTGGCAAAGTGAGCAAGGGACCCACGTCTGGGCATACCCTGCCATCTTAGGGCAAACAAAGCAAACACAAGGAGATGATGGACGGAGTGCTGAAACTTTTCAAACACTCACCCCCAGTCACAGATCTGGGTTGAATCCATCATCATTCTTTAGCTCACTTTGCCACCCCAGTTCAGACACAGCTATATGCAAATCAGTCTTGACCCTGTGCCTCATGGGAACAGTCCAGACCGAACTGCCAAGCCATGTCTTCCCTGGACCGGAATCAAGCATCCTGGGACCGGTTTCGGGCTAACAGCCCTCATCAGCCAGGCTAGCTTGAATCCAGTGGCAAAGTGAGCATGGGACACACGTCTGGGCATACCCTGCTATCTTAGGGCGAACAAAGCAAGCACAAGGAGATGATGGACGGAGTGCTGAAACTTTTCAAACACTTACCCCCAGTCACAGATCTGGGTTGAATCCATCATTATTCTTTAGCTCACTTTGCCACCCCAGTTCAGACACAGCTATATACAAATCAGTCTTGACCCTGTGCCTCATGGGAACAGTCCAGACCGAACTGCCAAGCCATGTCTTCCCTGGACCGGAATCAAGCATCCTGGGACCGGTTTCGGGCTAACAGCCCTCATCAGCCAGGCTAGCTTGAATCCAGAGGCAAAGTGAGCAAGGGACCCACGTCTGGGCATACCCTGCCATCTTAGGGCGAACAAAGCAAACACAAGGAGATGATGGACGGAGTGCTGAAACTTTTCAAACACTCACCCCCAGTCACAGATCTGGGTTGAATCCATCATCATTCTTTAGCTCACTTTGCCACCCCAGTTCAGACACAGCTATATGCAAATCAGTCTTGACCCTGTGCCTCATGGGAATAGTCCAGACCGAACTGCCATGCCATGTCTTCCCTGGACCGGTTTCGGGCTAACAGCCCTCATCAGCCAGGCTAGCTTGAATCCAGTGGCAAAGTGAGCAAGGGACCCACGTCTGGGCATACCCTGCCATCTTAGGGCGAACAAAGCAAACACAAGGAGATGATGGACGGAGTGCTGAAACTTTTCACTCACTCACCCCCAGTCACAGATCTGGGTTGAATCCATCATCATTCTTTAGCTCACTTTGCCACCCCAGTTCAGACACAGCTATATGCAAATCAGTCTTGACCCTGTGCCTCATGGGAACAGTCCAGACCGAACTGCCAAGCCATGTCTTCCCTGGACCGGAATCAAGCATCCTGGGACCGGTTTCGGGCTAACAGCCCTCATCAGCCAGGCTAGCTTTAATCCAGTGGCAAAGTGAGCAAGGGACCCACGTCTGGACATACCCTGCCATCTTAGGGCGAACAAAGCAAACACAAGGAGATGATGGACATCCCAAGTGTTTGTGTATGTCCATCACACGTCTGTTGACATCAGACAATTCATGCCTGAGCTCTGCCTGCGATACCACAATGTCCAGTTGCAGCCTCCTGTCCCGCAATGTGAACTGAACCACTTGATCCCCAGTTGCAGGTGGGACAGTGCCTTGGGGGGAGGGGGGCCGTAGGGGGATGTGCCACCTGTACCGGCTGGGACACACCACTGACGCCTGAGGGGCCTGGGGGGGCTGTGTGTGGGCATGCTCAGGCACCGCCTTCCATGTGCCCTTCCTATGTTCCTCATGGTACCTCTTGGACATGTTGCGGTACCCCTTCGCAACCTTCTTCACATGGCGGTAACGGTCCTTCCGCACCTGGAAAGCATGTATCTGGCCAGGCGTCATGTTGTCTATAAAACATACACAAAGGCAAATTAGAGTCCCTTACCCAATTTCAATTTCCTCCATACACATCTGCAATACAAGTTCACTTCAACATGGGAGCATACACTACAGCGTATCTATGTGAAGTCAGCAAGTGACCTGGACAACGACATGTTGACGCATGGATCAGTGATTACATGCTGGGGAGAATGACATGACAGTGCATGGCCTGGTACATGCACTCACTAATTAATTTGTCTGACAGTGCCAAAAGATTTGGGCCTTACATACAAGGGCAGAGGGTGACATGTACAAGCAATCGGAGGAGGAAAGCATTACCCCTCTGTGTGTAGCACCACCCTCATCCTCTCCAGTGACACAGGGCTGCATGATAGGTACTATGCCCATGTGCAGGCATGTGTGTCCCCCAGCACATGTGTGCGGTTCATCACGACTGCGCCAACACAGGCACCCTTGCACCAGAGTGCAAGGTTGTGTGTGTGCAGGTGAGTTTGGTGTCTGTACATGAAGGTGCCCCTTCATGCACAGATTCCACCCTAGAGGACCATGTTGTGACTATCATGTGTGTTACTTAGTGCAGTACACAGGAAAGATACATTGGGGAAAAATGAGGCATGTTAATGTATGTACTGTAAGGGCCACCTTGCTGTACTTATACACACCATGTCAATTCTCTATTCCCATGTGTGCTGCACAAAGCAGCTCACATGTACAAAGCAAACATGATGATCAAGAAGTATCCCTGCTCATATGGCCAGAATACAACCAGGATGTAACTGTTGGTAAGTTGTGCGCTGCCAACTATGAATGCTGCACTTGGACATCAAGGCCATCCTCTGATACAATGGGTGTTGACGTGGAACACAACCCCCAATGCATGCCCCGTTCACACTCAACACAGCGTGACAGTGTACCTCATTGACGAGTAAGCATTGATACATGTGAAATGCATTAACGCTGCTCAGATTATGATGCTAGGCCCCTATTGACAACACAACTTTGATGACAGTTACGTTGACTTTGCGATATGGGCTTGATGACATGCACCTCACTTCCAATGTGTGTCACTGACTGGGTATGGGCCAAGTCACAACTGTGAGACCAATGCATTTGTCCAGAGTCACTTCCCGATTGGTGCACACTGCTGACTTCCACAGTACATCATCACACTGTAGGCAAGGTAGACGTGATACGCACACATACTACATACTGCAACAGTGATCATGTGACCCAGACATCCATGCCAACGCAACATGCTAGTCAATTACGTTCCAACTCACCAGTGGCGTGTGGGTCCTCGAAGCTGTCAATGTCCCCCTGTGTGATTGGCGGTCGTCCATCTGTGAGACAAGGAAAGAAATATGTGTTGGGATTAGACTTCAATTCATATGTGCCGTATTCCTCATACCAATCATCACCATGACAGTAAATGTTACGTGACTGTGGTGTGACGTTTCATGTTGACTACATGATTGGGTCAACTTTGACTGCCATTCACACCAGACCTGTGACAGCTGATTTTGGACAGACAAGACTGTAATGCTAGCTGACATGCCCATGATCGTAGTGTGAGTCATCCACAAGGCAACATTACTACATGCATCCTGATGTTCTACATGCACTTTATACAATTGAGTAGCTGCAGATTGCAAAAAGCAGTCACACAGAGGTAGGTGGTGTATGACAATGTGGGGATGTCCACTTTCCTTAGACCATTTGTACCTACACAATACTTTGTCACACAGCAACTATGTACACAGGGCAGCGTAGCTAACGTAACACAAATCATGAGGACATCATTTTGACTCTACCTTTTGGCCAGCACACAGCTCACATGGACAATTCCATGGCTGGTTCATGTACAGTCACCCCTGCCGTACCCAAACAATCTTCTGCCTGCACGCACATTTTGCGCAGGTGTGTCAGCTATGGCAGTACAGTGCCAAGTGTTGGTCCAGCGCAGTGGGTGACACGGACTTGCAACATATGCTTGTCAATGTGATGCTGCGTTGTGTTTCGGATGTGTCAACAAGATGCGCAAACGCATTGCGTCTCCCACCTCAATCAGCAACCATTTCTCACTTTGACACCAGTGTCACACACGTAGTAATTTTCATTCGTTACAGTACACCAGATTAAATGTGGAGTTTGTACTTACCACCCTGTAGGCCTGTCATGACTCCCACGGAGTCAAGGAGATCGGCTTCTCGTGCAAGCATGTCCTGCCAGCGGTGCTTCCACTGGCGCACATTACGGTCCACTTCAAAGAACCTGCGCATATGCACCCACACACGCTCCCACCGAATCTTCTGCACACTCACGTTGTATCCTTGCAGGATACGGCCTCCCCTCTCCAACATCAGTGGCAGGTGGAATTTTATGAGCCACAGGAAGCCCCCCAATGCCCCCTCGGACATCCTGCCCTCCCTGCCCACACCTGGCATCTCCCTGCACACCTGTGAGCCCACAGCCAGATAAAAAAATTATAATCCCTCTAAAATATCCCCAAAAAGAATGTTAGTGTATTACCCCAAGACAGACACCCGACAAAACTGAGGACAGGAGACAGTTAAACACAATAAATAAGTACACAACATGGTGATTTTAATGTTAAGTTACCAAGCAGTATTTATTCTGCTATTCACCCCACCAATAAGCACCATTATGTAATAGGGGCGCCCAATTATTAAACCTTATAAGCACTAATAATTTTTTAGATGTGATGGAGCTTGCTGCAGTACCTACAAGAGCCAAACATATAGAACCTACTTACAGAGGCAGGGGCTCGGCCTCCACCATCGATTTTATTTTTATTACACCTCCATTAGAGAATCGTGTGTTACAAGCCGAGGTAGTCCCTACTGTTCATGGGGATCATAACCCCATCAACTTAACCCTGAGTTTTGCCCCCAGGCCGATCCATGACAAAGAGTGTGGTGCAAGGGATTTGTCTCCCACCACCGATAACCTTAGATTGGTCTGGCGTGGTATAAACAATAAAGTTTTATTTGGTAGGATGGCAAGAACATATCCCGAATTAATCGATATTTGTTTGTCTATTAAGGAACACAATTCTGAGGCAGTTGACTCTTTCACGCAGCTATGTGCGGGCGTCAAAACTTTGTTGTCCATGCCCATTAAGGAAACACATTCGGGCCCAGGCTGGTTTAATGCTGATTGTTCCGTAGCTAATAGAGCTCTCCGAAGGGCGCTTGTTAATAAACCTAGAGACAGCTCCCTTATCAAATCACTCAGACAACGCTATAAAGCAGCCATCTCAATTAGAAAGGAGGAAATAATCAGGGAGCGTTGGGACAATCTTGCTCGGGCAGTCACGTTAAAAAACGGGAAGGACTTTTGGTCAGCTGTTAAAGATATGAGGTCTTCGGGACACCCCATGTACACAATTAGTTGCAATATCTCTAGTGAGGCATGGGAAGCACATTTTACGAAGATTTATTCAGCTCCAGCCCCATCTATAGCCACTAATGAGTATGCAACTCCTACTAGGGTCCTGATCAACCTATCTGAAGTAGAGGAGGCTATTGACCAGAGCCTGGGCTGTAAAGCTCCAGGCCCTGATGGTCTGCCCATTGATCTTATTAAAAGTCAATCAGACTTTTGGGCGCCCTTATTGTTGAACGTTTTTAATAATCTAACAAATTCCACTATACCCAATACATGGTCCTCCAGCATTATCGTGCCGATTTTTAAAAAGGGTGACCGTTCTAATCCAAGCTGTTTCAGGCCGATCTCCCTGATCGATAATACGTTGAAAATTTTGGGGAGGGTCCTGTATAATAAGATTAGGTCATGGGCCGAGGAAGACCAGATTTTACATCCTTGTCAGTTGGGGTTTAGAAGAAATATTGGCACTGTTGAGCAGTGCCTCAACCTCAACTTGATTATTGGTAAATACAACGCAGCCAAAAAACCACCTATATATTTAGCCTTCATGGATCTTACCTTGGCCTTCGACTTTGTCAACAGGTCACGGCTCTGGACTATCCTTTTAAACTATGGCCTGGACGAGTCCCTTGTACATTTTTTAGCCTACTTGCACAAAGACCTACACGCCCGGGTGCGCATTAGCAGGGGTGGCGAGGTATCCAAAGACATTGAAGTCGGTAGAGGGGTCAGGCAGGGTTGCGTCCTGGCCCCTCTCCTATTCATTCTTTATATTAACGACCTGAACAAGTCATTGGCGACACTTACCCTTGATGTTCCCTGTATCAATGGCAACAAACTCCCTGCCCTATTATACGCCGATGATGCAGTGCTAATGGGCCGTACCCCAAAAGCTCTCCGCATCTTGGTGCGGGGCTTTGTTAATTTCATGGCCAGTTTGGATTTATGAACCAATTTCAAAAAAATCTTTTTTAATGGCGTGTGGGTCGAAGAAGTATTTTAACACATCAATTGTTTTAGATTCAGACAGTTTACAAAGCACTTGCACTTTCCCCTACCTAGGGTTGGTATTTGCCTCTAACGGACTGTGGGCTGACCATGTGGCTTACTGTAGGAGAAAGTTTTCCAACTCTACAAACATAATACTTGGTTTGCCTAAGCCAAGGAATACAGAGGTTGTATCTGCTACCGTTAAGATCTTTAAACTTCAATGCATTCCAACTGCCACTTATGGCGCAGAAGTTTGGGGCTTTATTAACTGTGGTAGCATCCAGGAAGAAGAGAACAGATTTTGCTGCACAATCCTGGGTGCTCCCATTTCCTCCTCACAGTATGCTTGTCACAGCGAACTTAATTTGCCATATATCAAAGACTATATTAAGGCTCGCCCTGCATTATTTTGGCTCAGAGTCTGGAAAAATCCAGCGGCCCAACTTACTAGGGAGATTATATTAGACTGTTTAAAATGTGATAGGGGGATGGAAATACCTTGGCTGGCTGCTGTTCACAAAAGTCTAACTAGCGTGAACCATGAGCATTTATTTTTAAATCCCTCAGACCTTGGTATCATTAGTAAGAAAACCCTCCAAACGGCTCTATATGCATCATATAGAAAGGTTAGATATGATAAAGAGATTCAGAAAACGTCTGTTGCTAGATACATGCGTATTGAGAACACTTCCTACGCTCCATCTAGCTATCTTTTAAAACCTATTGGCCGATGGGAAAGGGGTTTACTCTTTCGGCTGAGGATTGATACAATGAGATTCATGCTCTGTTTCCCCGCAGGGTTTAATTCTAACCTTGATTATTTGCCATGTCCCTGTAACAGTCAACATAAACAATCCATGCTGCATTTTTTTTTCTTTTGTAGTTACTATTTAATACACACCAAAAGGTTTTTGATACCATATTTTAAGGCTATACCTGCGATTGACTACAAGGCAGCATGTGGGAAGGTTATTGCTTTGGAAGATGAAGAGCTAATCTTTCGGGTTGGTTCTTTCTTGAAAGCGGCAGTGCGCACTCGTAACTCTATGTGCCCTCCCAGAATCATGCTTATTTTATCCTGTTTTTAACCACAATTTTAACTCTGGTAACAAATACCCCGATGAATTTCCCTTTTTTATCATGTTTCCTTTTTATGTATACTGTACTACTGATACTGTACTACTGGAGGACCTGTTTTAATTGGAATTTTTCTATGTCCCCTCTGCTGCTGGATAATTTTTACTGTATATGTTGTTGTCTGTCTGCACTTTTATGGATATATTTTGGTATCCGAATAAAGATATTGAATTTGAATTTGAAAGTACACAACACTTCACAGACACTATCAACAGGACATAGGACACAGCAACACTCTCAAAATCTCCAAACTGCAGCACACACCACCAAACAGCTCCAACACTCTCCACAATCACTAGCAATGTGCTTAAAAGAGAAAGTGAAAGTGGAAAACACTACTCCAGTAGACAGGAAGCATGCAGACATCACTTCCTGTCTCTTTGCGGCCCGTTTTTGGGTTAGCGGCAAAAATCTGCACGCAAATGGTCACATGAGTAAACTTTCTAATGGCAAAAAGTGTTGCATGATATATTTTAACATTGGGCGGATGGAAGGAGAAAATATCGCTTTTTAGTGTTAGCGGGCAGATCTGCACGCTAAGAGGGAATCAATGCACTGATGTGCAGTCTTGCTGCAAATTTCATGTCAGAGCCGTGTAACAACATGTTGAGGTTGGTTGGCACTCAAATGACACCATGTAAATGATGTTTCACGACACATGACACCCTAACTTGCAACATTCAACACAGGTCACACCATAATTGCATACCTAACAAGAGAACCATCAATGAATCATGGATTTTTTAAGTGTGCTACTCACCCGTGGGGAACACAAGGCGTAGGGGCATGACTTTCGGCACGCTTCAGGTTGTCTGTGTACGTGCATGTGTTGAAGGTGATGTTGATGTTGCGTAGTGGTTCGTTTGCGGAGGCAGATGTGGCTCTGTGGTGGATGTGAGGGGGCCAGGGGTCTGTGTGGGCCCCCGGGTGGATGCCTTTCCTAGCGGAGGAGGTGTCTTCATCCGTGCATGGTGTCCATTTGGAGATGGCGGTCTGGTTGTTGTCTCAGGGGTGCTGGTGGTCCATCTGCCGTGTCAAGTTAGTGGTCCACATACTTGTTGTAGGGCTTGTTGATCTGGAGGTGGTCGATGCTTCAATGCTAATTGCTTAGGACACACAGAAAGGCAGATTTTACCCCATTGCACGCCCTATTTTCAGATTTTACCCCATTGCACGCCCTATTTTCAGATTTTAACCCATTGCACGCCCTATTTTCAGATTTTACCCCATTGCACGCCCTATTTTCAGATTTTACTCCATTGCACGCCCTATTTTTAGATTTTAACCCATTGCACGCCCCATTTTCACATTTTACCCCATTGCACGCCCTATTTTCACATTTTAACCCATTGCACGCCCTATTTTCAGATTTTACCCCATTGCACGCCCTATTTTCAGATTTTACCCCATAGCACGCCCTATTTTCAGATTTTACCCCATTGCACGCCCAAAGTTTTATCTCTTACCCCATTGCACGCCCACAGTCTCATTGTTTTACACAACGTACACACTCCAATGGATTATTGACCACTGTCAACAGACTACAATTGTGCATTTATTCACAGACGACAACCTATATTGACTGATTTACACAAAGGACACGCAACAATTTTGGATTGGGTAGCCCAATTTGCACCATGAAGACTCTAGTCTTGCACATTTGACACACTGTAAAGCATCTCTGTACTGAGGAGACATTCCCAGCATGGATGAAGTTTTGTTATTTTCATTGTACATATTGTGCAACGTACCCTTTTCAGAGTGATGTACCCATGCTGGACAATAACATGCAGACAGGGTATGTGTGTGATTTTTTTTATTGGCACACACAGTGATTGCGGTCATTTAGCTATGAGATACATTGGAGGGGACTGTCACAATGTGACGTGCTCAGTTGAAGAAATTGTTTATTATTCTGTCCCTTCGGGCAGTTCCTGCTGCATTTACTGTGGGGTGTGCACCACCTGCCTCATCTTCGGCATCATCCTGGTCGTCGTCCGGTGCAGCAGGCACTTGAATCCATGGTGCATTTGTGCGCACACATATATTGTGCAATACACAACATGCAAGGATGATTTTGTTGACCATTTCAGGGCTGTACAGCAGTCTGCCACCTGTGATGTCCAGGCAACGGAAACGTGACTTTAGCACACCAAATGTGCGCTCCAGAAGGGACCGGGTGCGTCTGTGGGCCGCATTATACTGCCTCTGGGCCTGGGTGGTGGGGTTTTGGAGGGGTGTCATCATCCACGGGCATAGTGCATATCCTTGGTCACCTGTGACATGTGATAGCGAGATGTTTACATTATTGGTTGTGCAGGCTGTGTTGTTGGTGTAGATGGTTTGGTGGTGTGTCATTTGTGTTATGTTGGATTTCATGTTAGCCATGTGTTGCTGCGGACTGATTACAAGCATCACTGCGAATTAAATTGCCTCACTGTTGATACTCCCTTCCCCAGACCTCATCAATTGTGTGCGCTGCGCGGTTGCATGACTGGCTCTTCTACCATCTATCGATGGCACTCATCCACCCTCCTCACAGTCAATGCCATGTGAACATTGAAATGGCAATGGGCCACACCAGACACAGTTCACGTTCAGTTGTGCTGCTGTCGCTGCTGCCAGACCTGCCCCAATGCACAACACATGCTGTTTCCTGTCCGGAGCGGCCACATATCAACAGTCATCAGCCCCCTCACATGCAGGGCCCATTGCAGGCAGGAACGCTTCACCCACACCATCAGCATCATCAGACGCAACACTGTCCACTCCGTGGTCTACGTACTCATTTGGGAGTATAACCTCCAACTCACATGCCACGACTACTCAAGGTACATTTGACTCAGGGAAATGTTAGCTGACATCAGACTGTCCCAGATCTTCACCACACTGATCCACAAGGCAGGGCACACCTTTGACGGCTTCTTTGCATGTGTAGACTACGTCCAGTTCCTCGGCCCCACTAAAAGCACATGTGTTGACCACTTACGCATGCACCACCTTGTTGATGTACCCCAGACCACCGTTGACCACATGCAAGCAACCACAAAGTTGGTGTGGATCAGTCACCGATGAGATGCTACACACCACCATCGACAGCAACAACCACAACACTGCAGTCGTCAACAATGGTGCAAGTCCACATTTTCCAAACATGTATCTCCAACTGCGCATGCACCCTTGTCCCACTATGCAACTGCAACATACGGCAGGCAATGAATGCCACCTCGGTCAGCACCAACCTCAGAGTTGGCAGATGCAGCTGCTGACACATGGAGTGGAGCTGGTGCAAGCTTTGGGATACCAGTAAACTGCACCACCAACACGTACAGAATGCTCATATTCAACATCAACAATACGCACACACACCAGACTGCTCTTCCAGGTAGGATTAATGTGATTTGCAACATGGATGATCAACAGCTGGGGCGTGCTATACGCAGGGGAAACATGAGTCATCATCCTCGTAACAGTACAATCAGCATGTGGCATCACCTGGTGGTCCAACACTTTCGGATGCCTCCACCCCAAATCTAGGTATCTAGGGCCCATATTTGACTCGTCCATCTCCATGTACCTACAGGTGTACCCAGTGGCCTGCAGCTGCTTCGCCAGCCTCTGCATCCTCCATGCAACCTTCACATAGATCCCCCCATTGTCGGGCGTAACAGTGACCCACACAGTCATTGTCATCAGGCTGGGCTACAGAGACACACTATATGCCAACATGGGCACGTCTGCAGTCAGCTTACTCCCAACTGTCCAGCACGACACCTACACACTGGGCCTTGTGTTCCTACTTTCATTATGGATCGTGTGCCTCCATCGCACATACATGGTTCCCACCTCTCACCACATTTCCTTATGGGTGGCACAGGGGCTAAGCATTTGAGGATGGTTTGTCTACATATCTAGCCACAGTTCCCACAGTTCTTGGTGTTGTTGTGTCTGGTATGTGGGCATGTTGATTGCCATGTTGTATGTGTGAGTGTTACATGTACATTTTCACAATTGTGAGTTTCATGAATGTGGAGATGAGGCATGTGGTGTGTTCAGTTAGTACTTACCAACAAGAACTGCCATCCTGGAAGCGCTGGTTCATGATGGACTGTCGGAAGATGTAGGAATCATGCACACTCCCTGGGAACTTGGCTATGACATTGGTGAACAGTCCCCGGTGGTCCACTATTGCCTGCACATTCATGGAATGGGTGTGCTTTCTGTTGCGGTATATGTGTGCACTGTCCGCAGGGGGCACAAATAGGACATGTGTGCAGTCAATTGCGCCCAACACCTGTGGGAATCCGGCTATGGCATAGAATCCTTGCTTGGTCTCAATCTGTTCCTGCACAGTGTTGGGGAAGTGAAGGTGCTGGGGTATCAGGCTGAGTATGCCATCCAAGACAGTTGAGAGGAAGATTGAGAAGGCTGCCTGTGAGACTCCTCCAACTCTGGCCGTTGTTGGTTGAAATGTCCCAGAGGCCAACATATGCAGCATGGCCAGCAGCTTTGTCTGCGGAGGGATGTTGGTTCTCCGCTGTGTTAGTGGCATCAGCCTGTGAGCTATCAGCTTCAGGATGTGTTGGATGGATGTCCTTTTGAGCCTG
The DNA here is from genome assembly GCA_963921515.1 of Calotriton arnoldi. NCBI lineage: Eukaryota > Metazoa > Chordata > Amphibia > Caudata > Salamandridae > Calotriton > Calotriton arnoldi. The sequence continues at coordinate 294,404 of CAWUFW010015643.1, read as the reverse complement.
TAGTGGGCAATGACATCCTCTGGCGTCAGGTCTGCAAGGCTGAGACGTCTGCGCAGGGCCCGCTGTCGTCTTTGGCGCTGCCTTGGTGGTGGTCCTGGGGGGGGTGGCAGTGGCGGTGGTGGTTGTTGCCTTCCTGGGACTCTGAGCTGAATGATTAGCACCTCCATGGCATCTGTGGGTCTTCAGGTGTGGGTCTGGGCTGGCCTCCCTTATATACCTCTATTTATCACCATTTTTCAATTTTTAGACCTGTTTTTTCCAGGTCTTATTTTCCTGCAGCTAAGGGGCCTTAGCGGGACTTTTTTTATTGCTTCCTGGGTCCGGGACATCATTGGTAATAGTGCAATGGTGTGTTAGCGACTTTTTTCACGAAATTTTGAGAAGGAACGCCTACTTTGCATATCATAAGCAGAAACTATCGCTGCCATGCATGGCGATAGTAAAAATGATAGCTATTGCCGGAAAGCTGTTGCTAACGCTTGTTAGCGACATCTTAGTAATAGGGTGATAAAAAAAAAACGCGGCGTTAACTGGCTTGATAATATGCCCCAGAGTGTCAGCCAATTGTGACACCAAAAATGTCATATATTTACTCAAATACCCATGCAGGCTTGTGTATGTGGGCAAGACCGAAAGGAAGATAAAAACCAGAATTAATGAGCACAAGAGCAGCATTCATACCAAAAACATGAAGTCTGTAGTAGCCTGTCACTTTTTGTAGAATGGCCACAATGTTAGCCAACTTAAATTCCTGATTTTAGAAATTGTCGCAAAAAAGGAAGACAAGGACAATACCATCAGCCTGGTTCAAAGGGAGAACTTCTGGATTAAGCGTTTAGACGCTTTGAAGTCCGAACGGGCTTAATGACAGGATGGAATTCTCTTGTTAATTATGAAGTAGTTGGCAGTCTATGTCGATGAATCTCTACATACGCCCTGATTTTTATAATTTTTATTTTTCGTTGGCTCACAGCCACCATGTCCTTAATCTGAAATAAGCTGGGCCAGGTTGATGCTTGTTAACTGCCAAACCATTGTCATTAGCGTGAAGCACTGTCTAAACACTGCTATGTTTATGTTTGTTTCCATTAGGATTAATCTTGTGGGTCCTAGTCTCACTGTTGTTTTTCTCATTTAATCACACATATACAGCTGTACTTAGAAATCTAGTAATCATGTATGCCTACATGACATCAGAGGCATTTTTTGTTACATGCACGTAGTTCAAGATGGCCCCCACATTCAGCGTAAGTTTGATTAACACATGGCCATGGCCCGAAACGCTGTAGTCCTTCCTTGCTTACCAGGACATTAGCAGCTTGTTGGAAGCCGGTCGGGTAGCACGTACACTGCCGGTTTTTCGGAAGCTTTGACATCATGACACGAGTAAGTAGAATAACCGGGGGGGGGGGGTTTGCTAGTATTCTGTTAAATCGGGGAGGCACTGAACTCAAGTTAATGGTTATTTTGTGGGACCCTGTTTAACTAGTCAGCCTTTCGTTTGATAGCTTGAGCAGTATGACACTAGTTTTCAGCAGAGTCGGGGAGGCATTGACCTTACCCTAATGATAATCTGTATGACCACGTTGACATGATTTAGTGATCTGTTTGAAGGTTTGAGTATCATGATGCATGAAACACTTTGGTAAATGCTTGGTTTATTTCACATCTTGACTATGTCACACGCTTCAGAGTTTAAGCGCCACAACGTTATAACGAGTATACCACTTATTCGAAAGCTAGAGTCTCACGACGCATGAACCGCTTTGGTTACCGCATGGTCCATTTCACGGTTTGAATGTTACACGCCTTTTAGTTTAAGCATGACGAGGCGAGACAGAGGTCTCCCTTTGACTTGTCCTGATAGCACAACACACGAACCTGCCATGATTTTGAAATGAACCAGATACTTTGGGTTCTGATGCATGACCACTAGATCACCTACCGTCACTTAGGTCAGATGAGACGTCTGCTTGAACTTCACCTCATTGAGGTTTCACGACCACGGCATGAACTATATTTTCTCTGCTACATGAGTTTGTTTAAAAGCACGTTGTTGCAGCTCACTGATCAACATTTGAGGATGAATGGACAGTCTTATGGCACAAACTGTGCATCCAAGTTTTTTTTACAGGCACTTTAATTTTTTATAATTTTTATAATTTCTAGTTGCAAGCATATCACCACAATATATGGACTGATCAGTCACTGCACCCATGGGGGTTGGGTGACCATTGAGTTTGTGGATGCTATGGTTTTCTCATGTTACATGTATATTTTTTCAGAACTGAGATCCCCTGACGAAGGGCTCTTAGCCCGAAATGCATCGGGATGGAGGAATGATTGTAATCAACATTTTGGTTTAATTTACATATCACTGTTGAAGCAAAAGTGTTATTGTGGAACAGAAGATGGCAGATAACCAATAAATATCGCCTGAATACTTGAAAAATTCATTGTTTGAATTCGTGTTAAGATCACATCATTATTGAATAACCCCAGGACGGCGGGCCACGCAGTGCTAGTGGGAACGGACCCTAACAGGGGACGCTACCTGATGATTCAACTTTAGCGATCACATCTTGAGCATCTCTAACTCTCTGCTCAACCTCGTAAAGTCTGGAGTCCAAACAAGACCACTTCTCCTCAATTCTCTGAAGTGCCGCGCTGATATCTGCCATGAAGGGTCTCATATTTTTTAGTTCGTCCATAATGTCTCCCAATGTCAGAGGCAGTGGCGATTTATTTGGGGAGGAAGGGTCTTTTTTCACTCTTTTGTTTGCATTGCCTCCAGACTCCTTGCGCCCATTAGCATTAGAGGTGATAGAGGCTTTTACTTTTGAGGAATGTGCAGACTCCATTGTGACTCGGAAGAGAACACCAAGGCCCACTGCTAAAATAAAAGGACCTAATATAGAGTCATAAGATGGGTCACAAAGTGGTATAAAATAAACCAAATTATCTCTTTGTAGTCACTCTCAACAAACGAATCCGCTGTTAAAATTATCTGGAAAACTTAATCAGTGAATTATGAGCATAGAATAATAACAAAGATGCTAAAATGTGTTCCTCTCCATGAAAAATATGTAATTCCAATGTGGACCGGGTAGAAAACATGGTGAAAAACACAAGGCATGCACCCTGTCTGAGAGAAAAAAACAAGCTCTCAAGATGGCCACCACATTTCTGAACGTAACGGGAGCGGCGGGGAAACCAAACAACAGCAAGTAATAGACCAGCTAAAGGTCTAATGACTTACCCTGCCGCCCCCGTGAACTTCCTCCGCGACTCGGCATGTTCATACTTGGTAAAAGCATTCCTCGAGGCAAAAGGATTCCTTGGCACCTCAGAGGAACGCTAAAGAGCGGCCATCTTGTCTTGCTGCCGCTCGCGCTCGACCTCAAAGAGGGCTTTTAATTACAAATCTTTAGACACCAAACTCAAACTGTCTACCTGCTCCCAATTGGAAAATACAGCTTATTTAATGTAATAAGATAATTCCAATGTTATCCTACTGGAGAGGCAGACCTGTCCAGCTTTTTAAATACACTGCACCCTGCCCTCTGGGCTGTTCAGGGCCTATCTCAGGGGTGTCCTATTTGTATTAAAAAGGAAGGTTTGGGCCTAACAAAAATTTATTTTGCCAGGTCAAAATGACAGTTAAAAACCGCACACAAAGGTTGCAATTGCAGGCCTGAGACATGTTTAAACTGCAACTTAAGATGGTGGCACAATAAGTGGTGCATGCCCACTACTAGTATTTAGTTTACAGGCCCTGGCTATATGCAGTATCACTTTACTAGGGACTTACATGTAAATTAAAGAAGGCAATTGGGTGTAAACCAATTTTACCACGTTTAAATTAGAGAGCACAAGCACTTTAGCACTGATTACCAGTGATAAAGTGCACAGAGTCCTATAAGCGTACAAAAACAGGCCCAGAGAACAAGAGGGTAAAGGCAAAATGTTTGGGTGTGACCCTGCAGAAAGGACCAAGTCCAACACTGGAATACTTTTTGGATTTACCCCCTCATTGGTGTGGTCCATTAGCCCTGTTAAGAGGGGTGGTGTATACTAGCTCACCCACTCTGGCGGCCAAGCACCATTTCAAGTCACTCTTTTGAAGACAGTAAAACATTATTCTGAGTTAGCAGCTAGGGGTGGGAATGTCGCGGAATTTGGCAACTCTGCTTTACTGGCTGCTTCTTGAACAGATTTGCTGCCGCTCAAGAAGATTTTCTGCTTGAGGGGCATCAAAATCATCTCGAATGGGTGCAAACTGTTGCACACCGCATGGTGCCGTTCATGCTGATTTCGCAGTGCTGCTCGCGCTACTGGCTAAATTGCAGCACGAGTACAGCGACAAGCATATTTTCCACCCGGCATAACTCTGCAGAACCTCTCAGAGTTTATATGTAACTCCATGGAATTCTGTGGAGTGAAACTAAGCGAATTCCACCCACCACCATCAGAATATTTGGCACCTATACAATGGTTGCTATTCAAAAGAGCTTCTTCATTTTCTAATGTGCTGCAGTTTTTTTCACACTCTGTTGCTAGATGACTTGTTAAAAGGCTTGCTGATCAGCCTCGGCCTGCTTCTGGTGAGCTTGCAGAGCTTGATCAGTTGATGTTGTCCACTGGCCAATTGTTGAATTAAATTCTCAATGGCTTGAAGAAATTCCTTCACAATCCCACTTCTGACACCAAGTTGTGGACGGTTGACTTCAGGAACAATATACTCATAAGTAAGAGCTGCTGTATTAAAATCAAGAGTAAAAAGTCCAAAATAAAGTCTCCAATGATCTTGCTTATATTCTTCACTTTTTTAATCTAAGATGCTTTTTTTGCAAGATTTTCTTATTTTTAAATGATTTTACTTTAACTCAAAACAGTAACTAACACGTTTCGCGGAGACCCGCTTCATCAGGTCTTTAAGAGGGTTGTTTTCAAACATTTGTTAATATGGGTTATATTTTGAAGTATGATAATCTATTCCCTAGTAATCTAGGGAGAATTGAGGCCTATCTTTTTATGTGTTCTCCAACCCAATCGCGGATTCTCCACAGTAACCTTATCATTAACTCGTAGATTGTAAATACCCAAAAAATGTCAATTTACACAAAAGTGTATGTTTGCCTTTGCGAATTAGGCCCAAAGATTTTACACCCACCAAGGCCTAAAGAGTCTAGCTTGGGATAAATATTGAAATTTGAGTTTTATTTCATTGTGAGGACACACTACCCTCAATATGTAGTGTGCACTATTTTTGTAAATTAGCACTCTGCCTGTGGGCCTACAAGGCACACTTTAGGGGTGACATAGGAATATATAAAATTACGTTTTTCCTACATGGAAAAGGCGTTTTTATCTCCCATGTATCACAGCAGTGCAGCGCATTTACACTGCAGCCAAGCCAGAGAACAGTGGCAGAAAAAATATTTTTGTCATATATAGTGATGGTGTACATATACTCCTAAGACCACATGTTACATTTAACTTTCCATGCCATAGGTGCATTTAAGGTCCCGTTTACAAGGGACTTGTAGGGAAGTTAAATAGACCAAATTGAGAATTCCAATGTACGGTATGTTTAAGAGTGGAAGACAGGCACTTTTCTAATGCTTAGCAGTGGTAAAGTGTGCCGGGTTCTAAAGCCAGCAAATCCAGACATTGTAAATTGAGGTCATTTCTCACAAAGAGGTCAGGTCTCTTACAGACTCATTATCACCACCTTCTATACCATAGAGCTGACGTGGTAAGGGACTTCTGGGTTTATATTTTGTGCATTAATAATGGTGATTAAAATGCCTTTTCACATTTGATTTATATATATATATATATATATATATATATATATATATATATATATATATATATATATATATATATATTATCTACTGGCGGTCGCCAGTAGATAGTTATAGTTACAACCTATTATCCATAGGAAATCCGCGACATTCTATTTGAAATAACGTTGGCGCCGGTTGACGAATCTTCGTGAAAGTTTCCAACTTGTTGGGGCGCTCCGCTCCTACCCTGAAAGTCTCGGGTGATACGTGAAGCGGGGGCCGAGAAAAAAGGGGGGTCCCAAAACGCGTTTTCCCCATTCATTTTTCCATAGGAACCTTTAGTCGCAGCTACAGCCCGAACTGCTGAACGGAATTACACCAAATTTGCCAAAGAGGTAGTCCTTGGTTCAGACTGGTGCCTTTTGCTTAAATGGTGTAAATCCGTTCAGTAGTTCCTGAGAAAATCAAAAGTAAAAGTACATATATATCTATGGGCGCGTCGGATACGCGTACCCTCAGTGCACCCTGCGCGCACCGTCCCGATCACGAGCTGCATGCTAATTGGCTGTCAGCTGGCTGTCAACATTCCGATTCAGGAAGTGTTGGCAGCCATTTTGTCCTCGGTAGAACCGAGGGACAGAAACAAGTGCGCAAAGAGCAAAAGGGGGCAGGGTAGAAACACCCTGACCCCTAGGTCTGCTCAGGGGGTCCCACAAGGACCCCCTGGGCAGAAAAAGATATATATTTTTTTAAATTGGCGGGATGCGCTTAGGGTGCGCGTATCCCGCCGAGAAAAAAAAGAAACAAGTGTGCAAAACGCACAAAGGGGGCAGGGTAGAAACACCCTAACCCCTAGGCCTGCTCAGGGGGTCCCACAAGGACCCCTGGGCAAAAAAGCAGTTTAAAAAAAAAATCGGCAGGATGCGCTCAGGGTGCGCGAATCCTGCCGGGAAACATCGAAGCGCGGTCTCCCGCGCTTCGATTGTATTTGCCCCCGGGTGGCCCAAGTCCCGGGGGCATGGTGGGGGTTTAATTTTATGTGTGGGGGCCTCAAAGGGCCCCCAAGCCCGGGGACCGCCACCCCCGGGGCTTTCTTTTAAAAATGGTGCGGGAGGGCTCTGAGCCCTCCCGCAGCCCCGAGGACCACCACCTCCCCGGGGCTTTTTTTTTTTAAATTAAACAACCTGTGTGGGGGGCTCCAGCCCCCACACGCCCCGGGGACCGCCACCTCCCGGGGCACTAACAAGTAAAATGGGGGTCCGTTTTGGACCCCCGAAGCCCCGGGGACCACCACCTCCCCGGGGCTGTGCTGATGTAGGGAGGGGGGCCGCGCGGCCCCCTCCTGGAAGCCCTTGATGGCCCTGGGGACCGCAACCCCCAGGGCCGGCTCCTGCAGTGTCCCGGGGTGCCTACCCCGGGACACTGTAGTTTGCTATGGCAGGACGGGAGCCTCGCGGCTCCCGTCCTGCCATAGCAAACTGCTTTGGATATTGGAAGAGAGAGCAGGAAACCTGCTCTCTCTTCAAATATCCAAAGCCGATTGCTTTTCCACATGGGGAGCAGCATGTCAGCTGCTCCCCATGTGGAACAGCAATGCCGGCTCCCAAGGGACGTGGGGAGCCGGCGGGACTGTGGGGGATTGGGGACCCCCACAGTCCCCAACGGAGAGGGCCAGCCCCGGGGGATGGGGTCCCCGGGGCAAGTAGTGGCCCGGGAGGGGGCCACGCGGCCCCCCTCCCCAAAAAAGAGCAAAACATTTTTTTTTTAAAAAGGAAAGGCCGGCCCCGGGGATGGGGTCCCCGGGGCCTTAAAATGGCCAGAGGAGGGGGCCACGCTGCCCCCTCAAAAAAATAAATATAGAGGCCATGCCCCGGGGATGGGGTCCCCGGGGCCAATACAGGCCAAGGGAAGGGGGCCACGCGGCCCCCTTCCCGTTTTTTTATAAAGGTAATTTAAAAAAGGGGTAAGGCCCTGGGGGATGGGGTCCCCAGGGCCCAAAAAAGAAAAAGGAAGGAGGCCACACAGCCCCCCTTCAGGGGAGAAATTTTTTATTTTTTATTTTAAACGATCGGGCCCGCAGGCCCCGCCCCTTCCTTCACCACTCTGCAAACGCGCCCCTGGCGCGTTTGCAGAGAGGGAATGAATTCCCCTTGAATACTGGGGGTCCCTGGGGGCCAACTAGCCCACCAGGTACCTTCAGTATGCGCCAGGGGCTGCCTTGCAGAGAGGTGTACAGAGGCCACGCCCCTTTTACACCTCTCTGCAACGCAGCTCTGTGGCGCTTTTGGAGGTATATGGTGGGCTAGTTGGACTCCGGGGACCCTCAGGATTCAAGGGGACTTAATCCCCCAACTTAAAACGCGCCACGGGCGCGTTTGCACAGTGGTGAAGGGAGGGGGCGGGGCTTCAGGTGACATGTGTGCAAACAGGCCCCGTGGCGCGTTTTAAGATGGGGAATTAAATCCCCTTCAATCCTGAGGGTCCCTGGGGGCCAACTAGCCCAACAGGTACATCCAGAAAGCGCCACAGAGCTGCGTTGCAGAGAGGTGTAAAGGGGTGTGGCCTCTCTACACGTCTCTGCAACGCAGCCCCTGGCGCATATTGGAGGTTCCTGGTGGGCTAGTTGGCCCCTAGGGACCCTCAGGATTCAAGGGGACTTAATCCCCCAACTTAAAACGCGCAACGGGCGCGTTTGCACAGATGTCACCTGAGGCCCCGCCCCCTCCCTTCACCATTGTGCAAATATTCCTCTAAAATCAGCCGAAATACGAATTCCGATTTACTCACCTGTTATCAGGAGAGACCTCAGTGCTGCATCTTTCAGCCCAGTACTGGTCCTGAAAAGTAATTTTAACCGTACTTACCGGTAACTTGAATTTCCTTCATAGGCTAACATTGACTGGTTTCACTTGGAAATTCTTCTAAGTGTGGAGTTTTGGAACTTTAAAATATTCCTCTAAAATCAGCCGAAATACGAATTCCGATTTACTCACCTGTTATCAGGAGAGACCTCAGTGCTGCATCTTTCAGCCCAGTACTAATCCTCAAAAGTAATTTTAGCCGTACTTACCAGTAACTTGAATTTCCTTGCATAGGATATCATTGCCTGCTTTTTGCTGAAAAAGTTTCTAAGTGTTGATTTTTGGAACTTTAAAATATTCCTCTAAAATCAGCCGAAATCCGAATTCTGATTTATCAATCAATCAATCAATCAATCAATGCATTTATAGAGCGCGCTACTCACCCGGGAGGGTCTCAAGGCGCTGGGGGAGGGGGAGTTACTGCTCGAACAGCCAGGTCTTGAGCTGCTTCCTGAAGGAGAAATGGTCCTGGGTTCGCCGAAGGTGAGTGGGGAGGGAGTTCCAGGTCTTGGCTGCCAGGTAGGAGAAGGATCTTCCTCCGGCGGTGGCTCTGCGGATGCGTGGTACGGTGGCGAGGGCGTGGCTGGTTGATCGTAGCTGGCGGGTGGGCGTGTAGAAGGTCATGCGGTCGTTGAGGTACTTGGGGCCCAGGTCATGGAGGGCCTTGTGTGCGTGGGTGAGGAGTCTGAACGTGATTCTCTTGCTGACGGGGAGCCAGTGCAGGTCTTTCAGGTGTCCGGTGATGTGGCTGTGTCGGGGGATGTCCAGGATGAGTCGTGCGGAGGCGTTCTGGATGCGCTGGAGTCTTTTTGAAGTTTGGCTGTGGTTCCGGCGTAGAGGGTGTTCCCATAGTCCAGTCGGCTGGTGACGAGTGCCTGGGTGACGGTCTTCCTGGTTTCAGTGGGGATCCATCTGAAGATCTTGCGGAGCATGCGCAGGGTGTTGAAGCACGAAGATGAGACGGCGTTGACTTGTCTGGTCATCGACAAGGAGGAGTCCAGGATGAAGCCCAGGTTGCGTGCGTGGTCCGTTGGCTTGGGCGCGGTGCCCAGGGCCGGGGGCCACCAAGAGTCGTCCCAGGCGGAGGGTGATGAACCCAGGATGAGGACTTCCGTCTTGTCTGAGTTCAGTTTAAGGCGGCTGTTCCTCATCCAGTCGGCGACGTCTCTCATCCCGTCGTGTAGGTTGGCTCTGGCGGTGGTGGGGTCGTTGGTGAGGGAGAGGATCAGCTGGGTGTCGTCGGCGTAGGAGATGATGTTGAGGTTGTGTTGGCGTGCGATGGCTGCGAGGGGGCTCATGTAGACGTTGAAGAGGGTAGGACTGAGTGAAGATCCTTGTGGAACGCCGCAGATGACTTCGGTGGCCTCGGATCTGAACGGGGGAGGCGGACTCTCTGGGTTCTTCCGGCGAGGAACGAGATGATCCATTCCAGTGCTTTCTCTCGGATTCCGATGTTGCTGAGGCGCTTCACTAGGGTGCGGTGGCAGACGGTGTCGAACGCCGCGGAGAGGTCCAAGAGGATGAGGGCTGCTGTTTCCCCGTTGTCGGTTAGGGTTCTGATGTCGTCGGTGGCTGCGATTAGGGCGGTCTCGGTGCTGTGGTTGGCCCGAAACCCGGACTGCGAGGGGTCGAGGGATCCATTCGTCTCGAGGAAGGCGGCAAGCTGTCTGTTGACGGTCTTCTCGATGACTTTGGCCGGAAACGGAAGGAGCGAGATGGGACGGTAGTTCTTGAGGTCGGTGGGGTCCGCCGTTGGTTTCTTCAGGAGGGCGGTAAGCTCGGCGTGCTTCCAGCTCTCCGGGAAGGTGGCGGTGTGGAAGGAGGAGTTGATGATGTCCCGGAGATGGGGTGCGATGGTGGCGTCGGCTTTGTTGAAGACGTGGTGTGGGCAGGGGTCGGTTGGTGATCCGGAGTGGATGGAGTTCATCGTGCGGGTGGTGTCTTCGGTGCTGATCGGGGTCCAGTTGCAGAGGGTGGTGGTGGCGGGCGTTGGTTCGGCGGTAGGGTGCGTGGTCTGTGCGTCGAAGCTGTTATGTATGTCGGTGATCTTGTGGTGGAAGAACGCGGCGAGTGAGTTGCAGAGGTCTTGCGAGGGGGTGATGTCGTTGTTTCCGGCGCTGGGGTTGGAGAACTCTTTGACGATGCTGAAAAGTTCCTTGCTGTCGTGGGCGTTGTTGTCCAGTCGTTCTTTGAGTGCCGACTTCTTGGTGGCACGGATCAGCTGGTGGTGTTTGCGGGTGGCGTGCTTGAGGGCGGTCCTGTTGTCTGTGGTCTGGTCGAGTCGCCAGGCTTTCTCGAGAGTGCGGCAGTTCTTCTTGGATTCCTTGAGTTCGTTGGTGAACCAAGGGTTTTCTTGCTTCCGGGTCTGCTGGGAGGGTTTTTAGTGGTGCGAGGTCGTCGGCGCAGGCGGTCAGCCACTTGGCGAGGTTGCTGGCTGCTTCGTTTGGGTCCGTTGTGTTAGTGGGTGTGTTCTGGCTGAGGGAGGCGGTGAGCTGCTCGGCGGTGATCTTGCTCCAGCTCCGGCGGGGAACCTGTTGCGGTTGGTGGTGGGTCGCAGTCTTTCTGAAGCTGAAGTGGACGCAGCTGTGGTCGGTCCAGTGGAGTCCGGTGGCGAGCCTGAAGGAGATGTGCTTGCTGGAAGAGAAGACGGGGTCAAGCGTGTGGCCGGCGTAGTGGGTGGGCGTGTTCACCAGTTGCTTGAGTCCGAGGTTGGCGAGGTTGTCCAGCAGGGCGGTGGTGTTTCTGTCGTTGTTGTTCTCCAGGTGGAAGTTGAGGTCCCTAGGAGGATGTAGTCGGCGGAGGGCATGGCGTGCGGGCTGATGAAGTCTGCGATGTCTTCGCTGAATAGTGTGCGTGGTCCCGGGGGTCTGTAGATGAGGGTGCCTCGGAGGGTGGTCTTGGGGTCAGTGTGTATCTGGAAGTGTAGGTGCTCGGCGGCGGTGAAGGTCTCGTTGGAGTTAGTCGAGATGCGGATGGTGTTCTTGTGTACGATGGCGATGCCTCCTCCCGTCTGGTTGACGCGGTCCTTCCGGGTGATCTTGTATCCGTCCGGGATGGCTATGGCGATGTCGGGCGCTGAGGAGGCGTTCATCCAGGTTTCGGTGAGGAAGGCGACGTCCGGTGCTGTTGCGTCGAGCAGGCCCCAGAGTTCCACGGCGTGCCTGTGGACGGAGCGGGTGTTCAACAGGATGCATTTCAGGTGGTTGCTGCTGGTGCTCGACTTGGCGGGGGTGGTGCAGGTCCGGGGGCAGGTGAATCGGCAGGCTTGGCAGGTGAAGGGTCCGTGGGTGCGTCTCGGGGAGGCTCGGTAGCAGGCAGGGTTCCGGTCGGCATTGAGTGCGGTGAGGGTGGCGGCGTCGTAGGTCCGTCGAGTGGTGTTGCATCGGTGGGATCCAGGGGTCCTGGCGCTGGGCGCGGGCCAGGCGCGGACGGGCGCAGACGGGCTTACCTTTGGCGCACCTTCGGCGCTCCGTCGGTGCTCCCGCTGCGCGCGGCCGCTGCGCGGTCGCTTAGGGGCGTCATAAGTAAGGAGCCGGGAGGGAGGAGCAGCTGGGTGGCGGGAGCGGGGCGGCGAATGGAATCACGGGGGGCGGGGCCGCAGGGAGGCAGTGGCGGGAAAGTCCCAGGAGCAGCGGGAAAGTCCCAGGAGCAGCGGGCAGCGGGAAAGTCCCAGGAGCAGCGGGCAGCGGGAAAGTCCCAGGAGCAGCGGGCAGCGAGCGAAGGAATCTGCAGGCAGGAGGCGACAAGGCAGGCAGGAGCGGCAGCAGTGAGTGGGGCGACCAAGCCCTGTGGAGGGCTGAGCGATTTACTCACCTGTTATCAGGAGAGACCTCAGTGCTGCATCTTTCAGCCAAGTACTGATCCTCAAAATTAATTTTAACCGTACTTACCGGTAACTTGAATTTCCTTCATAGGCTAACATTGACTGGTTTCACTTGGAAATTCTTCTAAGTGTGGAGTTTTGGAACTTTATAATATTCCTCTAAAATCAACCAAAGTACGAATTCCAATTTACTCACCTGTTATCAGGAGAGAACCCAGTGCTGCATCTTTTAGCCCAGCACTGACCCTGAAAAGTAATTTTAACCGTACTTACCAGTAACTTATATTTTCTAACATAGGAATCCATTGTCTGGTTTTCAGCAGAAAACTTTCAAAGTGTCGATTTTCACAAACTACAAATATTCCTTAAAAATCGCCTGTATGACTTAAACGCATTCATTCAACTGTTTACAGGAGATGCACCAGTGCTGGATCCAGGATCCAACACTGAGTAAGAAAAAGTAACGATAACAGTTTTTACCTGCTAAGTGAATTTCCTTCCATAGGATAACATTGGTGATTCTATGAGAAAAAGTTTCTAAGTGTCAACTTTTAAAGTACAATAATATTCCTTAAAAATCACGACTGTAACCAAAACGCTTTTACTCAACTGTTTACAGGAGATGTGCCAGGACTGAATCTAGGATCCAGTCCTGTGGTTAGAAAAGTAATCCATAAAGTAACTAATTGCATTTAACTAGAAATTCACATTGAGCTGAATGTTGCATTGTGTTTGAAAATGTGTTGCACATTGCAACAACTGTAACTACTGTACTTAAAAGTCTATTGCCTATGTGCAAAGTATTTAAACTAAAGTAATTCATTCTGAGAAAGTATTTTTTGTAATGTAATGTATAATGTAATTACAATGTAATTTAAATAATAAAATATGTAAAAAAAAATTGTTTCTAAAAATGTAGTAAATCAGTATGAAAAAAATTAATATAACAATTAATACATTTAAAAATTGTCATTTACAAAACCTTTGAAATTCACTGAAAAAACCGTAGGTTTCAGGCACGTTATAGTTAGAAATTAGCATTTAAAAAACCTTTGAAATTCACTGAAAAAACCATAGGTTTCAGACACGTTATAGTTACAAATTAGCATTTAAAAAACCTTTGAAATTCACTGAAAAAACCATAGGTTTCAGACACGTTATAGTTACAAATTAGCATTTAACAAACCTTTGAAATTCACTGAAAAAAATATAGGTTTTAGGGACAGTTATAGTTACTTGGACATTGCACTCGTACAAAACCCGTAAAATTCCCCCGTTATAGTTAGTTCAGCTAACTATAACTCGCGCCCCCGCAATGCACTGCTGATGACGTCACATATTACATCACTCATGACATGGTCAGTGACATCACTGATGACATCACTGATGACATCTCAAATGACATCACTGATGACATCATCCACGTGATAATCTGATGCACCTCCTCACACCCTAATATAACCTTTGATACACCCACTCTAAATTACAGACTGCCATTCGCAAAACCATAGATACTCCAACACCAATAACTACATACCCACTCACTGATTCTTAGGTCTACACACACACATCCACTCACTCACCCGTACAATCACTCATACTTACGGTCACTCAGTACAGGACTATCATATGCACTCTTACTCCTATATAGACACTCAAACAACGCCACTCATCCATAGAGATACTCACACACCTAGTCAGTCATGCAAATAATTAAACACACTGCCATTTACTCACCTATACAGTTATACACACACCAGTTCACTTACTCATACAAATAGTAGCACATTGTTACGCTCTTATACAATCACTGATACAAGCACACAATCATCCATACAGCCACTATCACAATCACTCACTCTTGCTTATAGCTATTTATATACTCCAACACACATATATACTGCCTTTCACATATGTAGTTACTCACACATGTACCACTGGGACATACATTCACTCACTAACACACTCTTACACACACTTACCCACCCATACAGTCTATCACAGATGCACTCTTGAAACCATCCACCCAGTGAATCACCCACTCACACATCTATGCACAGAGTTGCACACACCCCTCCCACACAAACACTCAGGCACCCATACAGATACTCAGACAAGCATTCAATAACTCATATAGACACTCATTTAGCTATTCACAAACACATGCAGCCACTTACACAGCAACAGACAGACGGATACAGACATTCACCCAGTTTAGTCACTAACCCATGCATTCAGTAAGATACGTTAAATCACTCACTTATAGAGTCAGTCACGCACCTACTAAATCATCCATACAGACACTTACACACCCACTCATTCTTCAATACGTCTTTTCCTATATATTTTAAAAATATTTAAACTTTACAGAAACACACAGTCACTGGATGATGTCATCAGTGATGTCATTTGAGATGTCATCAGTGATGTCATCAGTGATGTCACTGACCATGTCATGAGTGATGTAATATGTGACGTCATCAGCAGTGCATTGCGGGGCGCGAGTTATAGTTAGCTGAACTAACTATAACGGGGGAATTTCACGGGTTTTGTACGAGTGCAATGTCCAAGTAACTATAACTGTCCCTAAAACCTATGGTTTTTTCAGTGAATTTCAAAGGTTTGTTAAATGCTAATTTGTAACTATAACGTGTCTGAAACCTATGGTTTTTTCAGTGAATTTCAAAGGTTTTTTAAATGCTAATTTGTAACTATAACGTGTCTGAAACCTATGGTTTTTTCAGTGAATATATATATATATATATATATATATATATATATATATATATATATATATATACATATATATTATCTACTGGCGGTTGCCAGTAGATAGTTATAGTTAGGACCTATTTTCCATAGGAAATTCGCAACATTCTATTTCCAATACCTTTGGCGCCGGTTGATGAATCTTCGCGAAATTCTCAAAACTTAAGGCCCGCTGTGGTCCGCTCCTATCCTGAAGGTTTTGGGGTGATTCGTCAAGTGGGGGCCGAGAAAAAAGGGGGGTCCCAAAACGTGTTTTCCCCATGCAATTTTCCATAGGAACCTTTAGTCGCAGCTACAGCCCGAACTGCTGAACGGAATTACACCAAATTTGGCAAAAAGGTAGCCCTTGGTTCAGAGTCGTGCCTTTTGGTTAAATGGTGTAAATCCGTTCAGTAGTTCCTGAGAAATTTGAAAAAGAAAACACATATATATCTGGGCGGAGCCTAACCACACATGTCATCGTGAGATCTGATTGGCTGTCAGCACTTCATCCTGGAATTGCTGGCAGCCATCTTGAGACCAATATAAATGATAGTACCCCATTGAAATGCATTGTAGTGAATCGAAGATTTTGAGGGTTACCAAAAGGAGAACTATAAAGGGTGATAACAGACTCTAGTTACATTAGAATTCATTTGTTTATGGTACCATACTAATTTCAGGAATTGTGGTGTGTTCTAAGGTGATTTTACCCTGTGAAAAACCTTCTGCTGGGATATCATGAATCATGTTTGAGAGAAAACTATTTTCACATGCTTGTCCCATACAGTTTTGGAAGGTGCTCCAGAAGCTAAAATGAGAGCATATTTTCTGTAAATTCACATTATCTTTCTCAGTCATGTGAGAATGAAGTCTGACATTCTCAGTAAAACATGTACATCCAACAAGGGCAGAGACTGTCAGTTGATGCCTTTGTGTTCTACTGCAGCTTCCCAGAGTGTTCTAAAGAACAACTAGAGTGCTAACAGCCTTACTTATGACAAAAGTATGGCACACCTGAAGCCATCTTGATTGGAATAAACTGGTAACACTTAAAACATTTAATTTAAAAAGGAACAAAATGATGGGGTTCATTTTGTCATAGAAATTATGGTTAGTGCTGTAGAAAGAAAAATTAGGACATGTTTCAAGTGTGATCTCAAATATCTTCCTGTTATATTTCAACAGGAGCAGCCTGTCAGTTGATGCCTTTGTGTTCTACTGCAGCTTCCCAGAGTGTTCTAAAGAACAACTAGAGCGCTAACAGTCTTACTTATGACAAAATTATGGCACACCTGAAGCCATCTTGATTGGAATAAACTGGTAACTCTTAAAACATTTAATTTAAAAAGGAACAAAATGAGGGGGTTCATTTTGTCATAGAAATTATGGTTAGTGCTGTAGAAAGAAAAATTAGGACATGTTTTAAGTGAGATCTCAAATATCTTCCTGTTATATTTCAACAGGAGCAGCCTGTCAGTTGATGCCTTTGTGTTCTACTGCAGCTTCCCAGAGTGTTCTAAAGAACAACTAGAGCGCTAACAGTCTTACTGATGACAAAAGTATGGCACACCTGAAGCCATCTTGATTGGAATAAACTGGTAACACTTAAAACATTTAATTTAAAAAGGAACAAAATGAGGGGGTTCATTATGCCATAGAAATTATGGTTAGTGCTGCAGAAAGAAAATTTAGGGCATGTTTTAAGTGAGATCTCAAATCCTCTTCTATTTCATTAGAAAATTCTGACATGCAGACTGAAACAATCACTTTCAATACCAGCAGTAGACTTCCAGTTAACTCCCTGGTGAGCAGTAGCTTTACTACAGTGATCTAATGAACAACTAGAGTGCTAACATTCTGAATTTATGGCAAATGTGTGACACATCTGAATGCCTTCTTGATGGAATCAAAGTAAAAAACTGAAAGCATTTCCTACTGAGGAGACTGCAGTAAATGACGAAATTAGGAAACTTCATAACAAATAAGTCTCCCAAGATGGCCACCAGAGAAAAAAGAGCCCAAATGTAGCACAAATATCACCCAGATGTAGCCCACATATAGCCCAATGACAGAAGTGTGCAAAACACTTTTTATTTTTTGTTTTTCTGCAGTTTATATAGTGCAAACTAGTCAGGTATTGGAGCGTTACATCTTACTTGGACCCCTTATTGCGTATTTTGCACGAAGTACATGAGATTGATCTTGCGAAACATTGAACTTTTCGATTCTGTTAACCTGAAGTTGCTCTGAACTGGGCTTTGTAACACCCGTTTTTACCTACTGGTTTTAATTAATTCTCACTGTATTGTATTAGGAAAGAGGATTTACTGTTTTTATGTACACTTTTATGATCTATGTTTCTAAATCAGATCAAATAAAGTTTAATGAATTCTATGGCAGGATGGAGGCGAGGATTATGCATATCTTTCCTCACTTTATTTGCATAGCAGTTCAAAGAAAACTTAACACAACAATCATTAAACAAAAGACTACACAACCCATGAACCATTAGGGGGTAGTCTCCAAGGCAACTATAGTCCAATCATATCACAGTCCATCGTATATAATATCGTGACGTCCCTTCCACTTCCTCTTTCTTCACTGCTCGTCAGTTAAGTGCATTCCTTACATTCTTGGCTTAATCTGACGTTGTTGCTGTTTGTATAGCGGTTTCTTGTGCACGTTATTAGCATTATTGCCTTGGTATTGTTTCATATTCCCTGCGCAGCAGGCTCTTGCCCGAGCGCGTTCTCCCCCTCACAGTTTCTCCCGCTGTGTGCTCTGCGCGCGGTGAGATCCTGTCAGGCGCGTCTGGTCCGAGCGAGGCAGCTCCGTCGAGCGCTCCCACTGGTCTTTACGCGCGTTTGGGAATCCGGTCACTCCTTTAGTGTCCGCTTGATTCCCGACCAACCCTCGCCTAATTTTGACACTGCTACGCGGTGATTTCCCCACACGACCACGTTAGTGACCAGCGCCACCTGGTGGTGGTAATTGGTATTGCGCCTCAGTCTATTCTTATAACAGCTTCGGGGAAAGCCCAGCTGTTGGAGCACCGGCGAGGGGGCTGTCTTAAGGATTTTAAGGGCATTTGTTCTGTGCTCACACCCTCTGCTATCATGTCTTCTCCAGAAGATCATTTTTACTCCTCCTACCAGGAAGTGGAGGAGGAATGGCCCCCAACTTCTCCCTCCAGCAGTGGACCAAGCCCTCTCTCTGGCTATTTCTAGGGCGCTGGCTCCTCTTAGGGATCAGGTTGATAAGCTGGCGAAAAGCATCCCTGGGGTGTTCAGTGACCCAGATCTGGTGGTGGCGGGTCCAAGTAGCTCCCAGATGGGGAATAAAAGGGCCGTTAAGCATAACGCGGGGCACTTGGAAGGATTTGATAAACTTACGGAGACCTTCCTCAAAAGTGCGCGAACGCTAAAACATGCACCCTGCCGGGGGGAGGAGGGGCCCGAAGAAAATTGCGACACTGTCACCACTATTGTAGACCCCAACGGCGGGTTTCCCTTAGAGGGAGAGGGTGTATCGGAGGATGATTTCTCCTCCGATGAGGATAAGGACCCGGGGCGTCCAGAGTCCCACTCCTCTCAGTCCCCGGTTGGGGACGGGGTCCACTCAGACATGTTCGAGCCTACCCAAATTTACCATCCTAGGTCGGCAGAGTGGACACCTGATGCCAAAGTGGCAGAGTATGTGGTGGGGAAAATCCATCAACCCCTTGAAAGGGAGGTCAGGAATAGGATGAGGGGAGAATGCCCCAGGCCCTCACTGAAGGGGAAGGTGGCACACACGCCTGAAATTGATGAGAAACTATGTACCTTTTTCTCCAAGTATATGAGGGATCCCAAGAAAGGAATTGATAGGTCTTGGAAGTGGTAGGGCCCTTGACCCAAATTATTCAATTGACGGAGCGTTCCAAAGAGTCAGGATCCCCTTTGACCACGGATATTGTGGCTGGTTGGGCGCACTACCCTAAACCCTAAAACACTACCCCCTCCACTACCCAAACACCACTGCACTACCCTAAACCCTAAAACACTACCCCCAGCACGACACCCTACACTACCCAAACATAACTGCACTACCCTAAACCCTAAAACACTACCACCAGCACGACTCCCTACACTACCCAAACACCACTGCACTACCCTAAACCCTAAAACACTACCCCCAGCACGACTCCCTACACTACCCAAACACCACTGCACTACACTAAACCCTAAATATACCCCCAGCATGACCTCCCACACTACACAAACACCACTGCACTACCCTTAACCCTAAAACACTACCCCCAGCACGACCCCCTACACTACCCAAACACCACTGCACTACCCTAAACCCTAAAACACTAACCCCAGCATGACCCCCTACACTACCCAAACACAACTGCACTACCCTATACCCTAAAACACGACCCCCTACACTACACAAACATGACTGCACTACCCTAAACCCTAAAACACTACCCACAGCATGACCCCCTTCACTACCCAAACACCACTGCACTAACATAAACCCTAAAACACTACCCCCAGCACAACCCCCTACACTACACAAACACCACTGCACTACCCTAAACCCTAAAACACTACCCCCAGCACGACTCCCTACACTACCCAAACACCACTGCACTACCCTAAACCCTAAATCTACCCCCAGCATGACCCCCTACACTACCCAAACACCACTGCACTACCCTAAACCATAAAGCACTACCCCCAGCATGACCCCCTACACAACACAAACACCACTGGACTACCCTAAACCCTAAAACACTACCACAAGCATGACCCCCTACACTACTCAAACACCACTGCACTACCCTAAACCCTAAAACACTACCCCAGCACGACCCCCTACACTACCCATACACCACTGCACTACCCTAAACCCTAAAACACTACCCCCAGCACGACCCCCTACACTACTGCACTACCCTAAGCCCTAAAACACTACCCCCAGCACAACCCCCTACACTACCCAAACACCACTGCACTACCCTAAACCCTAAAACACTACCCCCAGCACGACCCCAAACACCACTGCACTACCCTAAACCCTAGAAAAGAAACCCCCACCCCATGCCCAATCCCCCTTACCTCTCACTCCTCATGGTTCCTCTCTCCTCATGGTTCCTGCTTCACGTCATCTCTGGGGGCGGTGCACATCGTTGTGAGGAAACGGAACAGCCTCTGTTTCCTTACAACGACATGGATCGTCTACATGTTTTTAGAACGCATGGTCATTTACCATACATACCTTTACAAAAAAATTCGTTGTAAAGGCATGCGTGGTAAATGACCATGCGTTCTAAAAAATGCGTAGTAATGACTTCGTGATGTACAACGCATGCGTGGTAATGCATGCGTTGTAATGGTATTGCAAAGTAAAAAAGTCGTTGTAACGGCTGTTTACCGAACGAAGCTGGCCCCTGTTCTTCAGTGAGACGTTTATTTGATTAATTAGGAAGAAGGAATGTGTTTTTTTTTACCGAAAAGTGCATTCCCGGCTGTTGCATTGTGAAAGTGTCCGCGTGGCCTGGTTTCACTTCCGAGAGTCTGTTTGGATCTAAAGGAGTTCTGTTGTTGGACGGGGCCGGCGCAACATGTCATCAGAAAACATAGCTAATGGAAAGCGTCCTCCCTGAAGTATGGAGCAGTGACATGAGAGGTCAACGAGTGTGCGTCCCACCGCAGTATGACCGTAACGCGTGACCCATGTGCCGCCTCCAGGGTACGGGAGGCAGAAGCGGCATCGCAGGTCCTCTTGAAGACCGTTGTAGCACTAATTCTACATTTTGGTACTAGGGCATTTTAACTTCATTGTTCCTGCCAGATACAAAGAGAAGATCCTGTGTTATTCAGTGCCCTCGTTACCTTTTTTGTGGGTTGTGGTGCTTGTCACTTCGCTGCCCCGCCGGTGCACACGACTGGGCACCCCACCTCGTGTGCCATCTGCAGGGCCTCTGCCCTCGGATCACTGGTTTCGGTTTCTGGAGTGGCAACATAAACAGTTGCTCCCAAAGGACTAGCCTGAACACTTAGGTGAATATCCCCTGCACCAGCATTCCACGGAAATTCTTTCCTAGCTCTCCCACGTCAACGAACACAGCTCCGCTCGCGACACCGTATGACGTCATCGGAGCCATAAGAGGACCTCGTCGGCGTGCTGACGTCAGTTCCACCTATTTTTTCCGTGCCACTGAGGCAAACAGGGGACCGAGACATTTTCACATGTATACATAGTATAATAAATATATATATATTCACTGAAAAAACCATAGGTTTCAGGCACGTTATAGTTAGAAATTAGCATTTAAAAAACCTTAGAAATTCACTGAAAAAACCATAGGTTTCAGGGGCGTTATAGTTAGTTGGACATTTCACTCGTACAAAACCATAGAAATTCCCCCGTTATAGTTAGTTCAGCTAACTATAACTCGCGCCCCCGCAATGCACTGCTGATGACGTCACATATTACATCAATCAATCAATCAATCAATCAATCAGGGGTTTGTTAAAGCGCGACTACTCACCCGTAAGGGTCTCAAGGCGCTGGGGGGGGGGGTGCAGGTTCCATCCATCAAGGAGGGGGTCTGTCGAAAAGCCAGATTTTGAGGTTTCTTGCGAAGATGGGGAGCGATGTTGTCTGTCTGAGGTGGAGCGGAAGGGCGTTCCATGCTTTGGCCGCGAGGAAGGAGAAGGAGCGGCCTACCGATCTGGTCTTTCTGGTGCGGGGGACCACGGCGTAGGAGAGCTGGGCTGATCGTAGGGTCCTTTGGGGTGCGTGGAATTTGAGTCGGCTGTTCAGGTATGCTGGTCCGGTGCCGTGGAGGGCCTTGTGTGCGTGGGTGAGCATCTTGAAGGTGATTCTCGCCTCGACAGGGAGCCAGTGGAGTGTGCGCAGGTGCTGGGAGATGTGGCAGTGTTTTGGCAGGTTGAGGACCAGTCTTGCGGCGGCGTTCTGGATGTTCTGTAGCTTGCGGGTGAGGTTTTTGTTTATTCCGGCGTAGAGTGCGTTGCCGTAGTCGAGTCTGCTGGTGACCAGGGCGTGAGTGACGGTCTTTCGGTGTTCGAGGGGGATCCATTTGAAGGTCTTACGAAGGAGGCGGAGGATGTGGAAGCAGGAAGACGAGACAGAGTTGATCTGGCGGTCCATTTTGAGCTCGGAGTCCAGAATGATTCCCAGGTTGCGTGCGTGGTCCGTGGGGGTTGGCGGGTTTCCGAGGGCGGGGGGCCACCAGGTGTCGCTCCAGGCATCGGGGTTTGGGCCCATGATGAGTACTTCTGTTTTGTTGGTGTTTAGTTGTAGGCAGCTGTTTTTCATCCATTTGGCGACGGCTTCCATGCCTTCTCGAAAGTTGCATCTGGCGGTGTTGGGCTCGTTGGATAGGGAGAGGATGAGCTGGGTGTCGTCTGCGTATGACACGATGTTGAGTCCGTAGGTTCTGACGATGGGGGCGAGTGGAGCCATGTAGACGTTGAAGAGCGTCGGGCTGAGGGAGGAGCCCTGGGGGACTCCGCAGGTGGTAGGTGTGGGGTCCGAGAGGAAAGGGGGAGTCTGACCCGCTGCGTCCTGCCGGAGAGAAAGGAGCGGATCCAGTCGAGGGCCTTGTCCTGGATTCCTGCGTCGTAGAGTCTGCGTATTAGGGTGCGGTGGGAGACTGTGTCGAACGCCGCTGCTAGGTCGAGGAGGATGAGGGCTACTGTTTCTCCTTTGTCCAGTAGGGTGCGGATGTCGTCTGTTGCGGCGAGGAGGGCGGTTTCCGTACTGTGGTTTTTTCTGAAGCCGGATTGGGAGGAGTCGAGGATGTTGTGTTCTTCAATGAATGTGGCGAGTTGGCTGTTGATGGCTTTCTCGATGACTTTTACTGGGAACGGGAGCAGGGAGATGGGTCTGTAGTTTTTGAGGTCGGTGGGGTCCGCTGAGGGTTTCTTTAGGAGGGGGTTGACCTTGGCGTGTTTCCAGTCGTCGGGGAACGAGGCGGTCGCCAGGGAGCGGTTGATGGTGTGGCGGAGCATGGGTGCGATGGTGTCGGCGGCTCTGTTGAAGATGTGATGGGGGCAGGGGCCCCCCCTGAGTGGATTGACTTCATTGTCTTCAGTGTGTCTTCCATGGTGAGGGCTGTCCAGTCGTCAATCGCTGGTTTCCGGGTGTCGGGGGTGGTTGGTGAGGGTTCAGTGTGTTGGTTGTCTTCGTCGAAGTTGTCGTAGATGCTCTTGATTTTGTGGTGGAAAAAGGTGCTGAGTTTGTCGCAGAGGTCTTGTGAGGGAGGGATGTCGGTAGACTCGCTAGTGGGTTGGGCGAACTCCTTGATGATGCTGAAGAGTTCCTTGCTGTTGTGCGCGTGGGTGGAGATTCTGTCTTCAATCGCTTTTTCCTCGTTTCTCTGATGAGTTGATGGTGGGCGTTGGTGGCGGCTCTGAAGTTGTCGTGGGCTTCTGTGGATTTGGTGTTCCTCCAGGCCTTTTCGAGGCGGCGGCATGTGCTTCTGGACTCTCGAAGTTCGGTGGTAAACCATCTGGCTTTCTTGGCGCGGGTATTGTTGTTTTTCTTGAGGGGGGCTATGGTGTTGGTGCTGTCCGTGATCCATCTATGCAGGGTTCGGGCTGCGGTGTTGGGGTCGTCGTTTTCCACGATGGTTGGGGTGGAGTTGTTGAGTGAGGAGGTGAGCTGGTCGTCTGTGATTTTGGTCCAGTTTCTTCGTGGAAGCAGGTGCTGGTGTCTGTGGATGGTGGGTGTTCTGAAGGTGAAGTGGATGCAACGATGGTCGGTCCATGGGAGTTCGGTGGTGTGGCTGAAGGTGATGGAGTTTCCTGTAGTGAAGAGGGGGTCGAGGGTTTGTCCTGCTGAGTGCGTGGGCTCGGTCACGATCTGGCGCAGTCCAATGTTGTGGAGGTTGTCCAGGAGGGATGTGGTGTTGGGGTCCAGTTGGTTGTCGAGGTGGAAGTTGAGGTCTCCCAGCAGGGTGTAGTTGGTGGATGTGATGGCCTGCGGGGAGATAATGTCCGTGATGGAGTTGGCGAATGGTCCGCGGGGTCCAGGGGGTCGGTAGATGAGGGTTCCTCGGAGGGTGGCGGAGGCTGGATTTGTGGACGATGGCGATTCCTCCTCCTGGGCGGGTGGGGCGGTCCTTCCTGGAGATCTTGTATCCTTGGGGGATGGCGATGGCGATGTCCGGTCCCGAAGTGGTGTTGGTCCAGGTTTCGGTGAAGAATGCTACGTCCGGGGTGGTGCTGTCGAGGAGGTCCCAGATTTCTGTGGCGTGTTTGTGGAGGGATCGGACGTTGAGGAGGATGCATTGCAGGGTCTTCGGTTTGGTTGTGTTCTTGTGGGCGGGTTGTGCTGGATCCGTGTTCTTGGCGGTGCTGCAGGTGTGCCGGCAGCGGTGACAGCTGATGGGTCAGTGGGAGTCGGCTGGTGATGCTAGCTTGCAGTTGTTGTTGCGGCCTGGGTTGAGTGCGTGGAGTGCTGCTGGGTCGTAGCGTTGGCGGGGCGGAGGTCCAGGGTTCCTGGTGCTGGTCGCGGTCGGTCGCGGACGGGTGCAGACGGGCTTGCCTTTGACGCGCCTTCGGCGCCAGCGGCGGGAGAGCAATTTCACTGACAATGAGTCATTGGTCTTGCTCGCCTGTCCCCGCAGTGGCCGCCATTAAGTAGGGGTCGGGGAGGGCTGGACAGCTGGGAGGCAGGAGCAGGGAGGGGAGCTGGATTGGCCAGTCGCGCTGGGGGGGAGGGGCCGCGGGGGCAGCAGCGGCGGGGAAAGGTAAAGGGAGGAAATAAGGGATAAAGAAAAAAGGGAAAATAGGCAGAAATAAGGCACAAAAGAGCAGAGATGCAGAAAGGTGAAAGATAAAAGAGGGTAGAAAAACGAGTGAAAACTAGTGAAAGGGCAGAGCGAGAGGAAGGGAAAATGAGCAGAAATAAGGCACAAAAGAGCAGAGATGCAGAAAAGTGCAGAAAGGTGAAAGATAAAGAGGGTAGAAAAACGAGTGAAAGCAAGTGAAAGGGCAGAGCGAGAGGAAGGGAAAATGAGCAGAAATAAGGCACAAAAGAGCAGAGATGCAGAAAAGTGCATAAAGGTGAAAGATAAAAAAGGGTAGAAAAATGAGTGAAAGAGCAGAGTTAGAGGAAGGAGACAGAGGTCCACTGGACCACCAGGGATGAGGCGCAGGGAAACCTGCGGGTGGAGGAGGGCCTCGATCACCAACACTCGAGAGTGCAGGGGCAGGCCTCACTTAATGGTGGAGCTGCGAGGGCGGGAGAGCAATTTCACTGACAATGAGTCAGTGGTCTTGCTCTCACTCATGACATGGTGAGTGACATCACTGATGACATCTCAAATGACATCACTGATGACATCACTGATGACATCATCCATGTGATAATTTGATGCATCTTC
Source organism: Calotriton arnoldi (assembly GCA_963921515.1). Taxonomy (NCBI): domain Eukaryota; kingdom Metazoa; phylum Chordata; class Amphibia; order Caudata; family Salamandridae; genus Calotriton; species Calotriton arnoldi. The sequence goes on along the minus strand of CAWUFW010015643.1, from coordinate 268,772 downwards.
TCACACCCTAATATAACTTTTGATACACCCACTCTAAATTACAGACTGCCATTCTCAAACCCATAGACATTGCGGGGCGCGAGTTATAGTTAGCTGAACTAACTATAACGGGGAATTTCTATGGTTTTGTACGAGTGAAATGTCCAACGAACTATAACGCCCCTGAAACCTATGGTTTTTTCAGTGAATTTCTAAGGTTTTTTAAATGCTAATTTCTAACTATAACGCGCCTGAAACCTCTGGTTTTTTCAGTGATTTTCTAAGGTTTTTTAAATGCTAATTTCTAACTATAACGTGCCTGAAACCTATGGTTTTTTCAGTGAATTTATATATATATATATATATATTATCTACTGGCGGTCGCCAGTAGATAGTTATAGTTACAACCTATTATCCATAGGAAATCCGCGACATTCTATTTGAAATAACTCTCTTGCCGGTTGACGTATCTTCGCGAAATTTTCAAACTTCGTGGGGCGCTCCGGTCCGCTCCTACCCTGAAAGTCTCGGGGTGATACGTCAAGCGGGGGCCGAGAAAAAGGGGGTCCCAAAACGCGTTTTCCCCATGCATTTTCCCATAGGAAACTTTAGACACGGCTACAGCCCGAACTGCTGAACGGAATTACACCAAATTTGGCAAAGAGGTAGTTCTTGGTTCAGAAAGAACCCTTTTGTTAAATGGTGTAAATCCGTTCAGTAGTTGCTGAGAAAATCAAAAAGTAAAAGTACATATATATCTATGGGCACGGAGGATTCGCGCACCCTGAGCGCACCCTGCGCGCACCGTCCCGATCACGAGCTGCATGTTAATTGGCTGTCAGCTGGCTGTCAACATTCCGATTCAGGAAATGTTGGCAGCCATTTTGTCCCTCGGTAGAACCGAGGGACAGAAACAAGTGCGCAAAGCGCACAAAGGGGGAGGGTAGAAACACCCTGACCCCTAGGTTTGCTCAGGGGTCCCACAAGGACCCCCTGGGCAAAAAAATAAAAAAATTTTTTTAAAAATCGGCAGGATGCGCTCAGGGTGCGCGAATCCTGCCGAAAATAAAAAAAAATCGAAGCGCAGTCTCCCGCGCTTCGATGTTAATTGGCCCCGGGTGGCCCAAGTCCTGGGAGCATGGTGGGGGATAATTTAATGTGTGGGGGGCCTCAAAGGGCCCCCAAGCCCCGGGGACCGCCACCCCCGGGGCTTTTTAAAAATGGTGCGGGAGGGCTCTGAGCCTCCCGCAGCCCCGAGGACCACCACCTCCCCGGGGCTTTTTAAAAAAAAATTATTAAACCTGTGTGGGGGGCTCCAGCCCCCCACACGCCCGAGACCACCACCTCCCGGGGCACTAAACATTTTAATATGGGGGTCCGTTACGGACCCCAGAGCCCAGGGACCACCACCTCCCCGGGACTGTGTACTGAATGGGAGGGGGGCCGCGCGGCCCCCTCCTGGAGCCCTTGATGGCCCTGGGGACCACCACCCCCCAGGGCCGGCTCCTGCAGTGTCCCGGGGTGCCTACCCCCGGGACACTGCTGTTTGCAATGACAGGACGGGAGCCTCGCGGCTCCCGTCCTGTCATTGCAAACTGCTTTGGATATTGGAAGAGAGAGCAGGAAACCTGCTCTCTCTTCCAATATCCAAAGCCGATTGCTTACACATGGGGAGCAGCATGTTAGCTGCTCCCCATGTGTAAAGCAATGCCGGCACCCTAGGGATGCGGGGAGCCGGCGGGACTGTGGGGGATTGGGGACCCCCACAGTCCCCAACGAGAGGCCAGGCCCCGGGGGATGGGGTCCCCGGGGCAAGTAGTGGCCCGGGAGGGGGGCCACGCGGCCCCCTCCCCAAAAAAATAAATAAATTTAAAAAAAAAAAACGGAATGGCCGGCCCCGAGGGATGGGGTCCCCGGGGCCTTAAATGGCCAGAGGAGGGGGCCACGCAGCCCCCTCCAAAGAATATAAATAAAAACGAGGCCATGCCCCGGGGATGGGGTCCCCGGGGCCAATACAGGCCCAGGGAAGGGGGGCCACGCGGCCCCCTTCCCGTTTTTTTTTAAATTACAAATAAAAAAAGGGGTAAGGCCCTGGGGGATGGGGTCCCCAGGGCATAAAAACAGGAAAAAGGAAGGGGGCCACACAGCCCCCTTCAGGGGACAACATTTTTTTTTTTTTTTTAAACGATCGGCCCCAGGCCCCGCCCCTTCCTTCACCACTCTGCAAACGCGCCCCCTGGCGCGTTTGCAGAGGGGAACAATTCCCCTTGAATACTGGGGGTCCCTGGGGGCCAACTAGCCCACCAGGAACCTCCAGTATGCGCCAGGGGCTGCGTTGCAGAGAGGTGTAGAGAGGCCACACCCCTTTTACACCTCTCTGCAACGCAGCTCTGTGGCGCTTTTGGAGGTATATGGTGGGCTAGTTGGACTCCGGGGACCCTCAGGATTCAAGGGGACTTAATCCCCCAACTTAAAACGCGCCACGGGGCGCGTTTGCACAGTGGTGAAGGGAGGGGGCGGGGCTTCAGGTGACATGTGTGCAAACAGGCCCCGTGGCGCGTTTTAAGATGGGGAATTAAATCCCCTTCAATCCTGAGGGTCCCTGGGGGCCAACTAGCCCAACAGGTACATCCAGAAAGCGCCACAGAGCTGCGTTGCAGAGAGGTGTAAAAGGGTGTGGCCTCTCTACACGTCTCTGCAACGCAGCCCCTAGCGCATATTGGAGGTTCCTGGTGGTCTAGTTGGCCCCTAGGGACCCTCAGGATTCAAGGGAACTTAATCCCCCAACTTAAAATGCGCCACGGGGCGCGTTTGCAAAGATGTCACCTCAGGCCCCGCCCCCTCCCTTCACCATTGTGCAAATATTCCTCTAAAATCAGCCGAAATAGGAATTCCGATTTACTCACCTGTTATAAGGAGAGACCTCAGTGCTGTATCTTTCAGCCCAGTACTGGTCCTGAAAAGTAATTTTAACCGTACTTACCGGTAACTTGAATTTCCTTCATAGGCTAACATTGACTGGTTTCACTTGGAAATTCTTCTAAGTGTGGAGTTTTGGAACTTTAAAATATTCCTCTAAAATCAGCCGAAATACGAATTCCGATTTACTCACCTGTTATCAGGAGAGACCTCAGTGCTGCATCTTTCAGCCCAGTACTGATCCTGAAAAGTAATTTTAACCGTACTTACCGGTAACTTGAATTTCCTTCATAGGCTAACATTGACTGGTTTCACTTGGAAATTCTTCTAAGTGTGGAGTTTTGGAACTTTAAAATATTCCTCTAAAATCAGCCGAAATACGAATTCCGATTTACTCACCTGTTATCAGGAGAGACCTCAGTGCTGCATCTTTCAGCCCAGTACTGATCCTGAAAAGTAATTTTAACCGTACTTACCGGTAATTTGAATTTCCTTCATAGGCTAACATTGACTGGTTTCACTTGGAAATTCTTCTAAGTGTTGATTTTTGAAACATACAAATATTCCTCTAAAATCAGCCGAAATCCGAATTCTGATTTACTCACCTGTTATCAGGAGAGACCTCAGTGCTGCATCTTTCAGCCCAGTACTGGTCCTGAAAAGTAATTTTAACCGTACTTACCAGTAACTTGAATTTCCTTCCATAGGCTAACATCGACTGGTTTCACTTGGAAATTCTTCTAAGTGTGGAGTTTTGGAACTTTAAAATATTCCTCTAAAATCAGCCGAAATACGAATTCCGATTTACTCACCTGTTATCAGGAGAGACCTCAGTGCTGCATGTTTCAGCCCAGTACTGATCCTCAAAAGTAATTTTAACCGTACTTACCGGTAACTTGAATTTCCTTCATAGGCTAACATTGACTGGTTTTCAGCAAAAAAGTTTCAAAGTGTTGATTTTCACAAACTACAAATATTCCTTAAAAATCGCCTGTATGACTTAAACGCATTCTTTCAACTGTTTACAGGAGATGCACCAGTGCTGGATCCAGGATCCAACACTGAGTAAGAAAAAGTAACGATAACAGTTTTTACCTGCTAAGTGAATTTCCTTCCATAGGATAACATTGGTGATTCTATGAGAAAAAGTTTCAAAGTGTCAACTTTTAAAATACAATAATATTCCTTAAAAATCACGACTGTAACCAAAACGCTTTTACTCAACTGTTTACAGGAGATGTACCAGGACTGAATCTAGGATCCAGTCCTGTGGTTACAAAAGTAATCCATAAAGTAACTAATTGCATTTAACTAGAAATTCACATTGAGCTGAATGTTGCATTGTGTTTGAAAATGTGTTGCCCATTGCAACAACTGTAACTACTGTACTTAAAAGTCTATTGCCTATCTGCAAAGTATTTAAACTAAAGTAATTCATTCTGAGAAAGTATTTTTTGTAATGTAATGTATAATGTAATTACAATGTAATTTGACAAATAAAATATGTAAAAAAATTTTTTCTAAAAATGTAGTAAATCAGTATGAAAAAAATTAATATAACAATTAATACATTTAAAAATTGTCATTTACAAAACCTTTGAAATTCACTGAAAAAACCGTAGGTTTCAGGCACGTTATAGTTAGAAATTAGCATTTAAAAAACCTTTGAAATTCACTGAAAAAACCATAGGTTTCAGACACGTTATAGTTACAAATTAGCATTTAAAAAACCTTTGAAATTCACTGAAAAAACCATAGGTTTCAGACACGTTATAGTTACAAATTAGCATTTAAAAAACCTTTGAAATTCACTGAAAAAACCGTAGGTTTTAGGGACAGTTATAGTTACTTGGACATTGCACTCGTACAAAACCCGTGAAATTCCCCGTTATAGTTAGTTCAGCTAACTATAACTCGCGCCCCGCAATGCACTGCTGATGACGTCACATATTACATCACTCATGACATGGTCAGTGACATCACTGATGACATCACTGATGACATCTCAAATGACATCACTGATGACATCATCCACGTGATAATCTGATGCACCTCCTCACACCCTAATATAACCTTTGATACACCCACTCTAAATTACAGACTGCCATTCGCAAAACCATAGACACTCCAACACCAATAACTACATACCCACTCACTGATTCTTAGGTCTACACACACACATCCACTCACTCACCCGTACAGTCACTCATACTTACGGTCACTCAGTACAGGACTATCATATGCACTCTTACTCCTATATAGACACTCAAACAACGCCACTCATCCATAGAGATACTCACACACCTAGTCAGTCATGCAAATAATTAAACACACTGCCATTTACTCACCTATACAGTTATACACACACCAGCTCACTTACTCATACAAATAGTAGCACATTGTTACGCTCTTATACAATCACTGATACAAGCACACAATCATCCATACAGCCACTATCACAATCACTCACTCTTGCTTATAGCTATTTATATACTCCAACACACATATATACTGCCTTTCACATATGTAGTTACTCACACATGTACCACTGGGACATACATTCACTCACTAACACACTCTTACACACACTTACCCACCCATACAGTCTATCACAGATGCACTCTTGAAACCATCCACCCAGTGAATCACCCACTCACACATCTATGCACAGAGTTGCACACACCCCTCCCACACAAACACTCCCCTCCCACACAAACACTCAGGCACCCATACAGATACTCAGACAAGCATTCAATAACTCATATAGAAAATCATTTAGCTATTCACAAACACATGCAGCCACTTACACAGCAACAGACAGACGGATACAGACATACACCCAGTTTAGTCACTAACCCATGCATTCAGTAAGATACGTTAAATCACTCACTTATAGAGTCAGTCACGCACCTACTAAATCATCCATACAGACACTTACACACCCACTCATTCTTCAATACGTCTTTTCCTATATATTTTAAAAATATTTAAACTTTACAGAAACACACAGTCACTGGATGATGTCATCAGTGATGTCATTTGAGATGTCATCAGTGATGTCATCAGTGATGTCACTGACCATGTCATGAGTGATGTAATATGTGACGTCATCAGCAGTGCATTGCGGGGGCGCGAGTTATAGTTAGCTGAACTAACTATAACGGGGGAATTTCACGGGTTTTGTACGAGTGCAATGTCCAAGTAACTATAACTGTCCCTAAAACCTATGGTTTTTTCAGTGAATTTCAAAGGCTTTTTAAATGCTAATTTGTAACTATAACGTGTCTGAAACCTATGGTTTTTTCAGTGAATATATATATATATATATATATATATATATATATATATATATATATATAATACACATATAGGCCTAATTAACGTGATTACAATTAAAACAAAATGATATGTAGAAGTGTGTTTATTAATGTGTTTTCCTGCTAAGACACCATTATAGACAAGATAGATGCTCCATTTGTCATTCAAACCTGCTCCTCCCCTACCCCCATGTATATCTTTTCTCCATGGGCTACGCAGAGCATGGTCAAGCTGACATGTAGTGATTTATTGCCACTATTATGATTACATTTCTTTCAATGAACCTTTCCCGGTTTCCTATGACTTGCAGCATAATATCAAGGTTCCTTCTGCTGCCTTCCATTGTGAATACTAGTCTATTCATTCACTTAAATGTTTCATATTTTTTAGAATATCTCAGGATTGTATTTGCATAGAAGGTGCTGAATATGTTTTTTAGATATAGGATGGCGCTTATGTGCTAAAGAAATGGCGGGTATTTTTGTTGTCTCCTGATTTGATAAAGAATTGATACCTTTGCTCACACCATGATGATTTTGTGGTTTTCCTAATTTATTAATTAAGAATATTGTATAACAACCCCTTGATTTTGGGGGTGAGACAATAGACTTTCCCGTTCTACTAGAGATGCTGGCAAACCTCTCTTTGATATTGCTGTTCAAATGGAACTAAGAATACTTTTTGGTTTTTGCATACTAATGAATTTTGTAATAAAACTCTTTAACTTGGAATTGCTCTAGAACTCAATTATTGACTGAGTCCTATTGCTTATTTGTTTCATACTACTAACCAATGTTTAGAGGGTGCCGAGACACACAATTCAATCTGTGGGAGAACTAAATGGAGTACATTTTTGGGATGTCGACGTTTTTGAGTATCTTTTTGCTCCCTCCCAGGTCAGTGTCCTCTGACCACTTCCCCAGCAGCAGCAGTTTGCAGCATATAGGTAGCATCGGAGCTGGAAGCCTGACATAGAATACACATATTCACCCAAAGGTATCTTGGCGCTGAATAACAGATATTTATTGTTACCCAACTCATTGGTACTCATTTTATCGACCTCAAAAGGAGGAAAAGCTGAGTGAACACGCCGCGTTTTGAACCTGTGACCATGAGGTCGAACACAGGCCCCCACAGTGGAAGCATTTGTCCACTAAGCCACCACCATCCCCTGTACCATCTTATGTCAGGTATCTGACATGGGCTGTCTTGCTGGATTGGGAATGGGTTCCAAAGATGATGCTTCTTTAGACGGATTCTTATTATATGGTCTAATTGCTGACTAAAGTAACAGGTGACACAACCCCTCTCCATTTCAGCTATGGGTACCACAGTGCTCTCTTCTCTATCCTGCTCTTTATAAATCTTTACATGAAAACCCTTTGGTCTCTTCTTAGACACTCCAACATGTCATTACTTTTATGCTACTGACACACACCAGAGGTGTTGGAATGGTTTTTGGGCAGTCTGGCACTGCCAGATGCCCGACTTGAAAGGCCCAGTGTGTATACCTTTTTAAGCGTCCTGTTGACTGTGACCGGACCAAAAACAGCCCTGTAGTTGTAGGTTCCTTCCTGAGGATGTCTTCTTCCTTGTACAGACTCCTATGGAGATTCAGTAATAAGTATTATAAGTTTTAAACTTTCACGTGGAGAATTTGGGTGCTGAAAACAGCTGAAATCCATGGGTGGAAGTACACGAAAAATGAGGAATCACCAGGGGAATTAGACCCTGAATTACCAGTTCCCCAATAATTCCACATGTCTTAATGGACCCTCAGGGTCTAGCTCATAATGGGCCAGAATTTCTCAACTCTCCGAGTTACTGTTTCCCTCTGCATTTTCTCAGCCCTGGCAATGAGGGTCTAAATCTTAAAAAAATTGCTGAACTGTCTGTTGGTTCATCATTATTTGCACATATGCGCTGCCACCAGAATCAGTTTTTTCAGAGTTTTCTAATTTGATGGACCTTTCTGAAGCCCCCACAATCCCTTCATTGGTGTATATATGAACATATAGCGCTGCTATTTTAATCTATATGAGTTCAAATCATTATTGTATAAATCTAAAATTATTTTTATTATCTCTGCCTGTCCCTTTCTTATCTCTTGTACATTGCACCCTCGTTAAGAGCTATGAGATGACCGTGCATCTGGTTTGTGCTATAAGTAATTAAGTGGTTTGAGTGTGAAGGTGGCTACGGGGATTTATAGATGAATGGTATAACAAGTGTGTGATGATGGATCAATGAGAGAAAGAGACTAGCTGAAAGAATAAAAATGTATGGATGATAGATAAAAGAGTGGGAGTATAAAAGTGTAAGTGCATTACTGTGATGGAAGATATATGAATGGGTGAATGCATGTGCCAGTCCTTCTCTTACACCTTTCTGCAGCCTTCATGTGGCTGTGTCCCTCATGACCTTGTCGAGTGTCATCCACTGATGATAAAGCTGCTCCCACAAATGTTGTAGTCAGCCCCATGTCCCGCCCCTGGATTCCTTTCATTCCCCATGGCTCATATACCATGCCTCAAGGACATCCCTCAGTCAGCTCTCAGGGATTCTGTGTTCTTGCATGAGGTTGTGCTGCCTACATAACACTCACAAGAGCTCTCCAAACTTCACCACTCTTGCAAGAAGTGATGCCAACCATGGGTGACTTTCCACTCCCAAGGCTGTTTTTAAGCGGCGCTCTTGGGGAAGGTGGAGAAAAAAGACTGACATCACAGCGCTGTGGGAAAATACAAGGGCGGTGCGTGGGTAAGCCCTAGCAGTGCTCAATCAGGCCCATGCTCACGCAGGTGCAGAAGGCCTGGGGGCGCAGCCCCTGTGCCCATATACAGGAGCCCCCGCTGTCACCCACCACTGGACTACAACGTCACCAATATACTAATATTGCCAGTATCCCTACTGCTGCACTATCACTAGAACTATCAATCATTTGCACCACCCATATGCTTTTCAAAACTAACTAGAAGGGCCAAATTATTATCCACAACCACACTTTAGCCTCATTTCACAGAACTACCACCCACCACTATTATAATATTTCACTACATAACTGCCATCCCCACTGCTGGCCATCAGACTATCACATACACCACTGTACCGCCGCTTTACAGCTATACATTATCAGGTTTACTACCACAATAAAACCTCCCCAATCACACTAATACTTTTAGAACAGTGCTACTAATCCCTGCACCTCTCTACCAAACCATCATTACACTGTCCACTTTCCACTACAAGCAGCCCATTACTACCCTAAAAGATGACACTATCACCTCGTCTACTGCTCTACTAGTTGAAACTCACAATATAAATTTGCAGTTATACTGGACCTCACACTGCAAACTAGCCATCCCACATTATACTATCATCCCCAAAATCTGAAGGCTATGCAATGCAATCTCCTATCAGTGTACTCCTACCTCTGCCACTTCAATACTACTCCAAGCACCAGATTGCTACCCCACAGAGCCGCACTACAATTTATGAATACCAAACAACCACTGGTCATCACTGTTTGATGACATTCAAAGGGCCACAACCGCCTGGAACCTCTCCACCAATACACTGCCACTCCAGGAGTGCACTACCACCCCATTCTTCCCAAATACAACCCAAAATGTTGTACTAGGGCCACCACAGTACTGCCAAATATCACCACTGAACTACCAAAGAGCACTTTCTTACCACCACCATGCACGCTCTAATATCCTCCAGATAACATTACTTCCCCAATTACTGCAATACCAATATAATACCACAGTATCATGCCCACCAAAGCTTTACCACTCCCACATTTGCACTACCATAACTAGGACCACACTAACACCCTGCACAATGCAGCTATAAATTCCATCACTGCACCAAATTCCTCACTACCATAGTTCACCAAGCCACCACCATACTTTACCATAGGGAGACTTTGCATTTTTTTAAATGCTAATTTAAAAAAATGTGTTTAATTAATAAATCAATATTAAAAATATGGGTATATTTACTTTAAATGTAGAACAACATTTTTAAAAATGACAGCACTAGTACATTCATTTTGAATTATAACTTTAATGGGAATATATTATTTAATTAAAATATTTTTCCAATATTTAAATCAAACAATGAATTCCTTGATAGAGAAAAACATAATTTTAATGCCCAATAACAATTATTAAAAGTGATTTATATAATTAATAAAAATTAAGTTAATTATTTTTAACAAACTTTGGTGTCCATTACGATACCGGGCGGAATAAAATCCGCCATCTACCATAGCGGTAAAAAAACGCCCGCCTACACCTTCTGAATACCGACCGAGCAATCACGATGTCGCGAAGCGAACACCGCCCGCGGCGGAAAAAACACACAAAATACCGCCCGTCCATGTCCGAGTCGAAGTCCATCCGTCCGCCACGGACGCAAACCCGCACGACAACCCAAAACCGCCCGCCCTGACTACCGAGACACCGGCCGTGAAATTAGGATCTTCCCGACATGAGCGCGGCAAATCCACAAATACACCGCCCGCCATCGTAAACAACAGTGATGAAAATGGACACGGCGGAAGCCCTGGCGGCCACGTCCCTGCACAGAAACCATCCGCGGACCAAAGAAACACACACAACATGGCCAACAAGTCCACACAGCAAGCCACGCCCAAATACCCAAACACAGTAGACATCCCGAAAACACATCCCCCTGGACAAACAAATAAACTACAAATCCCAGAACACCAGCCACAACACACCTGAAAACAACAGCACATCATGACACACCCACATAGGTAAGTACAAATGCAGCCCCTTCACAGACCACAATCCCTTGCAACACTACAAACTGAGGACGAGAGCACAGAACACAGCGAGACAGAAAGGACAGGAGCACACCACAGACACGCACCCACCAACACCACCACCACCACCAAACACCGGCCCCACAAACCCCCTGCACATCACACACCACACACACACACCCCACCAGCACCACAAACACAAAACCACACACCATGGCAGCACAGAGAATGCCCAAGTTCACTTCCACTGAGCTGATGGTCATGGTCAACGAGATCATCAAGGTGCACCCACAAATCTATGGGAACCAGGTCCAACAGACACCACTATCCACCAGAAACCGGTTGTGGAGCAGGATCGTAGACCAGGTCAATGCAGTCGGGAACGTGCCACGCAACAGAGCCGAAATCACCAAGAGGTGGCACGACATGAAAAGAGTGGGCAAAAAGAAGGAGGCCAAGAATCGGCAGCTGGCTGACAGGACTGGCGGAGGAAATCCCGCGCTATTTAAGACCTTCAAGGCATGGGAGGAGAAGGTGCGAGGCATCCTACATCCGGAGAGTCTCACCGGAATACCAGGGGGAGTGGAGGCTGGTAAGTACAAACAAATGTATACCAGCACACCGCTATGTACTCACATGCACTACCACTATGCCATAGCTCCGAGGGACAAACACCCCCATGTCAAGTACCCAATACACAAGACATCACTCATACATGCAACAGACTAACTAACAAAACCATGGGGGCATGTGTACAGTCAGCCAGTACCGCAACTCCCACCAGGTCCCCTTGTACTCCAGATGCGCCAGAAGGAGCACTCCCCACACCCACACTCATGTGTCAGCCATAGCTGCACCAACTGACAAGTAACAGGTAAGTAGCCTGAACACAAAGTCAGTGGGTCGAAGGGGGGACAGCTGAAGTACAACACCCACCAGGCCCCTAGTCCTACAGCGCAGCAAGGCGGAGCACACCCCACACCCATGTGTCAGCCATAGACTGCACTAACCGACAAGTAACAGGTAAGTAGCCGGAAGACAAAGTCAGTGGGTCGGAGGGGGGACAGCTGAAGTACAACACCCACCAGGCCCCTAGTCCTACAGCGCAGCAAGGTGGAGCACCCCTCCTTCCCAGTACCATATGGCATCCATTGCATTGCGCCCTCCAAACCAACAAGTACGTAGAGTACTGTACAGGGCGGGGTGTCTGTAGGCATGAGGACAGTATTACGACTAACATTTTGGGACATGTCACGTAGCAGAGGAACACGCAGCACTGCTCCCTGTCATAATCATGTGACCAATGTGCACACGGACATGTATTACAGAGTCATAGCCCACATGAGCCATCACAAATACAGCAACACCCATGGAGCCACGTCTGCATGCACAAGTCCCACTGGAGTACTGACCCACACGGCGGGCACTGTGCCACTCATCACACACATCAGCAACACCATCGAAGTCCTGTCCATGTAGTCGTTACTGCCTGTTCCCCACAAAACGTACAACATCGCCATGTAAGTCTAACCTGTCTAGAACTAACAGTGTGGAACCCCAGTAATGCACATAAACACCACTGGACCCATGAAACACACAGCCACACAATGCACATCCAACATACCATCCATCTCATCTGTCAGCCCCAGTGTCATGAAAGGTATGTCATCGGAACAGCTGGCCCTCACACAGTAGTTCTGCAAAGATACCTGCCCATCACAAATAATGTGTCTGCAGTGACTGAAGCGCACATCACACTGATTTACAACATACATAATATAGTCAACACCCCAAGAGCACTGCATTGCTGCACATGGCCGAGGGTAGCACGCACACCAAGGAATTGGCCCATCTGCAATACGTTGTGTGGCACACAACCATCACTCACTCACTACAATGCTTGCAGTGTAATGTCCATAAATGATAACAGTGAGCAGATATGCTGGGGATGTCAGACATACACACACCTTTGTCTCTGCACTGTCATGTTGCCAAAACACATGTCCCGTTCTGCACACATATGTCACAGCATGTACCCCAAAACCATATTTCACCTCAAAAGCGTTGAGGGGGCTGTACCCCCTTTTGCCATCTGCGTTTCTAAGCGTTCCATTTGAACACCAAAACCATATTTCACCTCAAAAGCGTCGATGGGTCTGGAGCCCGCATACACCCAAGCCACAAAATATAAGAGTACAGCAACACACACTGATTGTCATCGCTAATCCGCCCCATGCCACATGAACACAACACACAGTTCCATTGCCTTGCTCACGCATACACACATCGTACATCCACACACACGCCACTGGGAAACCTGTGCACGACAGTGCACGAACTGTGAATGTCAGACAACCAATACAAACTTTGCAAGGTGCAACACAATAACCTATCTCATTCTCCCCACAGGTGCCGAACAGCTGGATGCTGGAGAGGGAGACAGCAGCCAGCACAGCCAGTCCGCAAGCCCCCGACCCGGACTCACGGATGTAGAAGACCTGGACACCTCTTCGGACGAGGACCACCTAGCAGGCCCGTCTGGAGTGGCAGGGCCCAACCGCTCCCCAGGGCCCCTCCTACCCACCAACACATCACCCAGGGCTGCTGACCAGTCCCAGACCCCTGCTGCCACGGTCGTTGCGGCCACCACCACCGCCGCAACCACCACCACCACCACCACGCCATCCCTGGCCACAGCACCTGCGCAAGGGGTGGCACGCCCGTCGTGCTCGACCCTGGGAGCCAGACAGAGGACCGTGGTGACCAATGTGGTGAGTGGGCAGGTCGGTGGCAGCAGTACCGGTGGGAGGAGCAGGGTCAGGCCAACGCCATCTGAGCCTGGGAGCCAAGCCCTGCCGCAAATCTCAAGAGTCCTTGGGGCCTATGAAGAGGCCCAAGGACAATGGGCCAGGTCGGCTGCCGACACGCGGGAGGTCCTTGGGGTGTTGAGGTCCATGGACGCCCATATGGGCCAAATCGTGACCCATATGGACAAACTTGTGGACCTCATGGCCCAGCAGGTGTTGGGGGGGAGGGCCCAAGCAAGGCCAGCCACACCACCGTCGCCACCACATGCTGTGGCGCAGGGTCATGCAACATCTAGTTCCTCTGCGTCCACAGCAAGTGAGCAGTCCTCAGCCACCACCAGCAGCCCACCAACACAACCCCCCCCTACCAAACGTGGAAGGGGCCGTCCGAAGAGGAAACAGGTGTCCAGAGAGGACTACGCACGCTCCAAACGCCAGTGAGTCAGCCAGCCACCCTGACCACCTACTGCACTGACTTTGACTACGATCCTACCCCACACTGCCATGTGAATGGCATGTGTCTGTTGGACTGTGGACATAGAACTTCATGGGTACACCTTGACCATCACGCAGCCATGTCCGTCAACTCATTGTCACAGCATGCACCACTTCTGTCATCACCTTGCACACAATCACATTTCACCGCTGTAAATAAATACACCTTGATCACAATCTGCTTCATGTGCCCTGGGTTTAAACAACGATGTGCAACCGCCAACATGAGCAGGAATGCCTCTGCTGTGTGGCATGTAGATAGGCCAGGAGATGTTGTAGGGACCTAGGGGTGAAAATCAGAACAAGAGTCCATTCAATTAGTGTGTCACACACCCATCACACAGTACTTGTCACCAACTACATGCAATGTACACACATCTCACAGAGCAACGGGGCACAATGCCACAGCCACTGTCAGTGGCATACTACCCTGGACATGGACCATTGCCACACAGCACTCAGTGAACAAAAGGCCTCCGTCACAATGCACACATACACCTGCACAACTACAGCTACATCAGCCATCGTACATGGTCACTCACCTTCAAGTGAAGTAGCGGGCGATAAGCTGCTGACGCACATTCACAGCTTCCTCCTCTCCACTGGACCCGTCCTGGTCTGCAGGCGGGGGCCCGGGCTGATCACCGTCATCCACTATTAGGGGGATCTGCTTGCGAATAGCCAGATTGTGCAGCATGCAGCATGCCACAACTATCTGGCACACCTTCTGTGGGGATTACGCCAGTGCACCCCCGGTGCGGTCCAGGCATCTGAATCTGGACTTCAGGAGGCCAAAAGTCCGCTCCACCACACGTCTGGCCCTGCCATGTGCCTCATTGTAGCGGACATCAGCTGGTGTCCGAGGATTACATAATGGGCTGAGCAGCCAAGGCCCATTCGGATAAGCAGAGTCCCCTGGGTGTGAGGAATACCGAGATTAGTTGCAATTCCAACTGTCCCCAAGACAGCATCGCACACCAGCCACGCTACACGAGTACACATACTCACCAACAATCCAAGCACGGTCCGGTTGCAGATTGGTCATCAGACGTGGTAGGATGCTGTTGCGCATGATGTGCGAGTCATGGGCCGATCCTGGAAACTTCGCACACACGTGTGTAATGACCATGTCCGCAAGGCACACCACTTGCACATTCAGGGAGTGGAAGTGCTTCCGATTCCTATATATGTGCTCCAGGGCCTGTGGTGCTACAAGGCCAATATGGGTGCAATCTATTGCACCAACAACGTGGGGGATCCGTCCAAGGGCATAGAAATCACCCTTCACTGCCGCCAATTCACGAGCCCTGGGGAATCGTATGTACCTGTTCCTGTACAGCATCATAGCTGACAGTACATCACGTAGCACCATGCTGAACATGGGCTGGGACATCCCACTTCCACTGCCCACTGTGTGTTGGAATGACCCAGTGGCGAAGAAATGTAGTGCAGCCATCACCTTAGCCGTGGGGGTAAATGCAGTCGGATACACCCTGCGAGGACGGAGGTGGGGTTCCAACAAGGCACATAGGCGATGCAGGGTGGGTCGGTCCAGTCGGAATTTCCGGATTACCTCCACGTCCTCCATGTCTGACAGCAATTGGTAGGGGCGATGTATGTTTGGCCTCCTCCTAGGAAAGATGGAAGTGGACACATGTCAAAGCAACACGCCACATGGCATTTCCACAAACACAAAACAAAAATGACTGACCAAGCAATTGAATCACAGAACAGCTGACAAGTAGGGACAGCACAGCCACAATACACTTACACAGGTCCCCTTACCAATAGCAATGAGCAGTGACACAAACCATTGCTATGAGCATGCACATGGGGATTTAGGCCTTAACAACTTGTAAGGCATGACAATGATATCAGACTGCATATTTGGGAAGCGGCAACACCACGGCAATATAACTAGCTGCTGTGCCTGACACAGCTTCCGTGGCTGGGTGAGTATGGCACACACCAACAACGCAATGGACACAGGCTGAGCGGCAAAAACAAGTGGGTCCTGTTGCACGAGGGGATATGAGACAGTCATTGATGTCCCTACTTCACCCTATGTACAGCACTGTACGGATCACACCTCCAAAACACATTGACAGGTGTACACATTGACAGCTCCATGACAACACAGCTGTGTGAATGCAAATACACATCACAAGTGACACGTAACGTAGCACGTGCCAAGTGGGAGATGTGCATAGTGAAAGATGGCATGTGTGTGCATATGCATGTCCCATGCTCCCATGCCAATGTGTACATGATGATGTGCCAACAGACATGTGGAGGCTGAGCACTGGCCGTCCCTGCCCATGCGCACAGCATGTTGTGGCTCCCACACACAAGTCATGGCCACACCTGCAGATGCATTGCGCACATCATACTGTGTAGTGCACATGACATCACTTAGCCGCAGGAGACATGGTTGATGGAGGGCCCACATGTACGCGTGGGTGGACTACACCAGACCGTCCAATGGTTGTCACCCCCAGTGAAGGTGTGCCTTCAACTGCGCCAATATCAGACTGACATTCCTGACCCTTTCCCCACCCCCCTGGGGAGTGGCAAATCTGACGGCAGCAGTGCACGAGTCCTAAATCGGAGTAGTGGGGGACGCTGACGTCACGACCGGATGTGACATGTTGGAAGGTGGCTTGCACCGTCAGACTTAATGGCCTCCCCTCCCTCACCCCAATTTGCGTTTGCATCTGAGAAGCCAGCGCGTGCACAGGCAGCTCCGAGCTCGCACCAGAGAGGCCAAAGAGTGTATGTGTGGGTCCATTTGAACGAGTTGTCTGTCTCGCGGTATAATCAGTGGCGGGACGCCGTCCACCTGCGTGGTACCCCGACTCGAGACCTGGACAACATTGACAATGCATGACAGGCTCCGCAGTCCGGATACACCACCTGCAACACACAGAGGCTGTAGCTGCCCTAGCGGCCCAGGCCGCGTCCAACTGGAGGTAATGGACCCACACATTCACTCTTTGACCTCTCTGGGGCGAACTTGGAGCTGCTTGTGCACGCGCTGGCTTCTCTGTTGCAATGGCATGTAACGTGTGTGGGGAAATAGGCAATGAGTGCGATGGTGCGAGCCACCTTCCGTGACGTCACTCCCGGGCGCGATGTGTGCGTCCCCCCACTACTTATATTTGACTTGTGCCATGCTGCACAATGAGGATGTGTTGCCTGCGTGATGTGCCCAGGAGGAGCGCGCCATGACCTCTCACCCACCATGCTCCACTGCCATCCCGTGCCCTGGATAGCCCGTGCAGGTGGACGATGTTGGGGGTACACCTGGTCGACAGGGGATGTGCGTGCCTTGGCAAGGGCCTGGCGGATGCACAGCAGTATCCAGCATGTCCCCAGAGGGTGGGCTGACGTCTACACCTGATGCAGCATCTTTCGTGTGGCCGCCTGTTGTGCACACACGTGTTCACATTCGTCCCCAGACAGGTGGTCTTTACAAATGCCCAAGACAGCGGTAATCTAGTGCTCCCGAATCCTCCCAACACAGTGTGTTTCAACATTGCATGTGCGCACCTACCCGTCACACCCACCCACCTGGGCCAAGCGTAACTCCCGCTTCACATGACACATGTGTGTCTTCCACAGTTGTGCTACTCTCTCAGGGCCGGACCTGCAACTGTCCCGTAGCACACACACAGCACCGAGTCGTACTGGCATCCTGTTAGATTGGTAGGCACACTCACACATCTCCTTCTGACACAGTGGTGGCTGTGATGGATATTGTGACTGCCATGGCAGTTTTGGCTGGCCATGGCAGGGCACACTAACACACATTTCATCCGCGGCACTACGTGTCACTACTCGGCACATCGAACTGGGCACTGGGCACTGTCCCTGGGGTTGATGAGTTATGCCGCCTGTCGATGTAATCTGTGACTGGATGCTGTTGTTCCTGTAGTCGGTTGTATCTGTGTAGTTGATTATTGCAGTTGTTGCAGTGTGTGCTTGGTTAAGTGGGGCACATGCCGTGTATGTGACCTCAGCAATTGCAATGTCTGGTCTCACATTCCAATGTGTTGTACACGTGGCAGGGACTTCACTTATTTCAGACTCTGCTACTTGTGTGTGTGATGAATCTGCTTTTCTGTGCAACGGATTGACTGCATGTATTTGGTGTTATTTCTGGGTAAATGTATCCGTGTCATGTTTGCGTGCATGCAATGCACAGGGTGTGAGTCTAGCCACAGGTGGACTCGCAGCATGCGCTGAGTATGCGGGCATGTGTGAGCTTACTTGCTGTGTGTCCAAAGGTGTAGGTGTATGTTAGTCTTGTGATGTGCATTGTGCCTGGGGACATGGCCTACTCTCAATGTGTGCATTTGGGAGGTGGTGGTGGGTGGTGTGGGTGGTGTGAGTTTGTGGTGGCGTTGGTGTGTGTGTGTGTTGTGGCCATGTCGACTACACACATATGTTTCCCAGGCCCATGGTGGATGTTTGTCACCGTGTTGAGGTCTGTGTATATGATGAGATGTGTGTGTTGTATGTTGCACGGAATGCAGTGTGTGGGTGTGTCCTTGCAGTTCAGGATGACTCCTACTTGTTATGGTTCAGACGTTGTGTGTGTGCAGGGTGTGTCACTGTCAAGATTGTGCCTAGTTCAATTGTGCATGTCAGATTTTCTGCAGTTCTTACTCATTGTGCAGTGCTGCCCACCCAAACTGATGTCGTGTGTGTGTTTTGAAAGGCATTGCTGTGGCATGCTTTTGCGTGGCTCCTACTTTTGGTTGCTGTGTGTGTGGTCAGACTGTGTGGGAAATTGTAGACATGTGTAGGTCTGTGCTTTGTATTGACCAGGCCGTCAGTGTTGATGTGATGATCTTTCGGGCACCTTCAGAGTCTGACAAGTCCTGCTCCAGGAGCTGTGGTATTGCACTGTGGCCACTGTTGCGGCTACTCATTTGTGTTGACATCCAATGACAGTGGACTACATGTTCATCTCACGATTGTCGTGTACTTCACACACTCTCATCCTCTCTCATTCGTACTTGTGTTTGTGAAATGATTCAGCGGAGTCACATTTTTGCTTCAAGCCATGTATTTGGACTTACGTCCTCTGTGATGCAGTATAGTGGACACTACTGGCAGCGAAATGCATGTGGAGGATCTACTTAGCATGATTACACATACAAAAGGGGTTAGGGGTAGATGTGATTAGTTGTTGACTGTGGAATGAGGGCTTCAGAGTTACAACTGCCTTGCCCTTGCTATGCTAATGTACATTTGCTAGTTACTGAGGAGCTCTCGACTTTGACACAGACAGTAATCATTTTGCCTACGAGACAGCTTGACATCATGAGTACAGTACATCTCAGTTCCATGGTACAGGTTTACTACTGTAGTTACTCCGACACACGTGCGTGAGGGGTGACATCAGAGCATGAGCCTACGTGCATGCAGCAGCGTGTCACTAGTTGTTGCAATGTGGTGGCTACTGAACATGTCACATTCACTGGGGTCATGTTGTTGGGGGATGCATTTGTTGTCCATGCAAAAGTCCTGGCACGGAAGTACAGACAAATGTGAGGTGACAGTTCTCACGTGATACAGCTGACAGATTAGTGTGCACTGACCGGTGCATATGTTCATGTGCGCAGGATACATATTATAGCATAGTTGTTCATGCAGTATTGTCCATGTGGTTACTGTACACAAGTCCCATACCTCTGCCTCCCCCTGTTCATGCAGAGATATTGGATGTGGTGAGGAACAGAGAGAATGTCCCGAAAATGTCCGATGTCATGGCAGTGGAGTTGATAGTGTGGTGTTTGTTGCAGGTTGTATGGTATAGTTGTTGTACAGGTGACTGCCCAGTCCGTGCGAAAGCCAAGCATAGGTACGGTGTTGAACATCATTGTTCAATTGGGGGTATTGCGTCGGGGCCCGACGAATTGACAGGTTGTCAGGTATGCGATACCTTCCAGCAGGGCTTCCATGGCATTGGTGTTGTACATGGATGCCATCCAATGGAGCGGATGGTGGCTGTCAATGTGTTCATCGTAAGTTGTCCCTTGTAGGAGCCTGATGGGACATGTTGGATGACATTCGATGAAACTGTGATCCAGAATCCGTTGTGTGGAGGCACACATGTCCCATTGCAGTGTGTGTCCGATTGCAGCCACATACGGCATGCCCCCATAGACTGAACAGATCCTGTCGTGTGCGTCCAGGGGGGCGAACAGTTGTACCAGGTTCGCCTTTGGACATGCCGGGTTGGAGAGACATAAATTCACAGGACAGTGGAAGGGACACCTCCGACAGTAGAAGACGGGGATGACGCACCTGAACATTGCAATGCGGTAAGTTACTCGGTAACTTACGTTCAGCGTGGCCAGGTTTTCACAGCCCACTATCTGTAGCAGGCTGTCCATGTAGAGCTGCATCTGTCCGGCGTAGTTGGGTAGGTGTGTTGCGACTGCCATTTTGCTACAGGGCGATGTGATGGCGTGCTCCAGCCGGCTGTGCAGTCAGCAGAGTGCACCCTCCGACGACGCTGGGAAATCTGGAATAGTCATACGGAGGCAGGGTTTGGGTTATAGTAGCTTGTGCGGAGGACACAGGTCCTCATCCCACATGCTTCTATGAATGGTCAAGGTCAGTGGTGTCTGACTCCTTCCAGATTACTTGCATGTGAACCACATGGAGGAGTGGTCTTATTTTTTTTTGTGGTCAGAACTTTCTTTCATGTTGTGCGCTATCTGCACATTGGACGGTTTCCTCGGCATGCCTCTGTTTGGCTTGTTGTTGGGACAATGGCTGTATTCTCCAGCTTGTTTTGTCGAAATGTGGTTTCAGAGTGGGAATGGAAGGCCATTCAGTGCTATCTGCTTTCCCGTGTGTGGGCGGCACGCTGCGTTTCCGCTATACGTTGGGCCTTGTGTGTGTGTGTTGTAATTGGCAACACCTGTTGTCAGGCACCCGGGTTTTTTCATGTTACGTATTGCATTTATTGGTATTGGGTGCAGGATGGTATTGGTATTTTTGTATGGTACTGGCGTGCCTTTTGCGGATGAGGTACATATTCTGCGGCGTGATGTAGCAGCCGCTGTGTGCTTCGCCATGTTATGCACACAAGGGTGTGTCCTATTTTGGCGTGACGTCACTGCCCTGTTCGGTACACTTGTGTGGCGTCATGTTGGCACCTGTGAGTTGCCGGTTGGGGACATGACTGATGCAGGAATGCCTCGTGACATGTGCGTTCAGGGTGGGGCTGGTGTGTGGTGTGTGTAGTTGTGTGCCTGTGTTATTTGTGTGCGGCTCATGCATGGCGCTGTAGTTGGCCTCTGCGTTGTGCGCATGTGTAGCTGCGTCATCGCCGCTGCGCTGCGTTGCCGTGACGGGGACGTCAGTTCCTGGTCCCGGGTAGTGTGTGCCCGGTTGTTGCGAGTTGTTTCATTTTGCCCGGTGTGACATTTGTGGGTGCAGTGGTGGATGTGTCCTGTCGACACAGGGGTGTCTGGGGGGGCCATGTACATTTTTTCCGCCCTTGCACTGTGTGCGGTGTTTGCGTGCCCTTGTTGTGTGTCTGCCTACCTGCGTCGCCGCGGCGTGTTGATTCCTAGGTGCTGCATCAGGTAGAGCATGAGGATGGCCTGGAGTGCAGGATTCATGTCGGGGTGGGCCGCTTTTTTGGTGTCCGTACTCGTGCGGTCGAGTTTCCGCCTTGTTATCTCGTGCGGTGTCTCTTAGCCGGGGGAGCTGTTTGTTTGCGGCATCGTAATTTGTACGCCGGGCGGTACGTGATTTCGTCGGACGGTGTGCCTCCATTGGCTGGCGCCGCTACGTGTACGGGCGCACTTTGATGGCGGGCGACGTCGCGTGCTTACGGGCGGAGTTTTGCTGATTTTACACATCCTAATTGGGCGGGCGTGTGGGCCGTGGCGGGCGGACGGTAACTGGTGGTTTTTGCCTCCGACAGCACGGCGGTAGTGCTTCCGCCCGACATCCTAATGGGCCCCTTTATTGTTACATTATTTTTTCATTTGAAATAGGTTATTAAAATATTTTAGAATTAAATAATAAATATGTGCTATTTTTATTTTTTAACAGTCATTTATATCTATTTATGTTATTAACTATTTTAAATAATTTAGTTTAATTTAATATTATTTCCTATGGAATTTTCCTTTAAGTCCCTACCTACATGTTTTTCTATGGGAAGCTGATGCAGTACCAGTGGTTGGCCATGTGTAGTGCTGGACTTACTACTTTTTTGTAGTAACTTACCCTCGGAGGGCCCGATTCACAGAACTAACTTAAGACAAAATCCTAAACTTACTACCATTTTGGTATTCACAGAAGGCACTTACTCATTTTGGTATTCACAGAAGGCACTTACTTACTCATTTTGAGTAACTTACTCATTTCGAGTAACTTACTCATTTTGTGTAACTTACTCATTTTGGTATTCACAGAAGGCACTTACTCATAAATGAGTAAGTGCCTTCTGTGAATACCAAAATGAGTAAGTTACACAAAATGAGTAAGTTACTCGAAATGAGTAAGTTACTCATTTTGGTATTCACAGAAGGCACTTACTCATTGATGAGTAAGTGCCTACTGTGAATACCAAAATGAGTAAGTTACACAAAATGAGTAAGTTACACAAAATGAGTAAGTTAGTTACACAAAATGAGTAAGTTACTCATTTTGGTATTCACAGAAGGCACTTACTCATTTATGAGTAAGTGCCTTCTGTGAATACCAAAATGAGTAAGTTACACAAAATGAGCAAGTTACACAAAATTAGTAAGTTACTCAAAATGAGTAAGTAAGTGCCTTCTGTGAATACCAAAATGAGTAAGTGCCTTCTGTGAATACCAAAATGGTAGTAAGTTTAGGATTTTGTCTTAAGTTAGTTCTGTGAATCGGGCCCGGAGTTTGTGAATACTGAAAAGAAGTAAACTTACTCAAAAGTGAAAGCATATTTTTAGGTCTGGGTAACAGAAATCTTTAGCTGTTTTTATCAGGCAAAACACATCTAAAAAATAATACATCATATTAATAGCAATATTAAATACACAATTGAACATTGAGCCAGGCTTCTTTAGCTTTTGGTTTGCTGGAAGGGCAATTAAATGTTGGGTAAGCCCGCAGGAAAGCATAAATGCAGTGTGGGAAATGGATCTACCTTCTTTAGGTATTACCTTGGTTAGCGGTATCACTCTTATTTTGAATCAGCCCACTTGACAGACTTTTTGTAAAAATATGGCAAATTATGTTGTGCAATGGCATTTTGCCTAAGCACAGGAGTCTAGGGATAATTAGCAAATGTCTCAGCACCAGTGGACTTTTGTTTGTTAATTCTTTACTCTGGCAAAGCTGGATAGAATGTATACTGGTGAAGTGCATAAAGTATGTATGCTTCCTTGGTAAGGAATGTATGGGTTGGACTGTTTTCAATGCAACTATACTGCAACATAAAATCAATCCAAGCATGGTGTAATAAATATATGAGCTCTTGTTTGATATAGCACTACATGTGGAAGTGTTGCTGTTTCGAAATGGTGCCAATACCAGATGTTATGTTATATGTGGCAGAGTGTGTTCTTTTTATGTTGTATATGTTTCTAATACTTCATTTTGTGATCCCTAAAGACCACATTCATATGTTTGTAGCATGAATGAGCTTGTTAAAACCAGTTAGCATCATATCAGATATGTGCTAGACAGCCAAGGCCTAAGCAACTGGCATTGCCAATGTGGGTTTATACGGAGAACTAAGTGACCAGATGGGGCCCACACAACGTTTTTGACAAAGGACCCCAATTCCTGGCCTCAGTCATATTTTGTTGACAATTGTGTTGCCCTCCTTACAGAGTCATTCCATACCACGTGTCAGAAATCGGGTCTCTAGTTGGCAGGGGTACGCACCCCGTCCAAGTAGGAACTTCAAGTCTAGTCAGGGTAAGTCAGTTACACGCATAAATCAGCCCGTGCTCACCCTCTGGTAGCTTGGTACAGAGCAGTGAGGCTTAACATAAGAGGCAATGTGTAAAGCAGTTGTGCATGTGTGGATACAGAAACACAGTGAAAACACCACCAAAAAGACTCCCCAAAGAAGTATGAAATTAGTATCTCTTGTACTCTTTGTACTCTTCTAAATAAGATAAAAATAATAGGAATCCAATTAAAGCATCTCCAGTTACGAATACTGCAAGAATGTACAATGCTGAAAGATCCCTTGCACTTTCAAAAGGTTCTTTACGGATATGCTGGGGAAATAAAAGCGATCCATGCCGTGGATCCCCCAGTCAGCACAAAGCAATTCCTCCAAAGTTATTGTCGTGTAGTTCCTATATAACCTATACAGGATCTGCGCGTTTGGATAACATAAACTGTGGGATTGGTGGCGGACTGATTCCGTGTACCCCCACCGGATACGTTAGCCTGTCTGTATCAGCTAGCTCACAGTGCCACTATAATCTCCTCTTACCAAGGAGAGAATAGATTCTGGCAACCTCAGAACATGACAACCCTGATCCCTCAGAATCGTGGAAACAATATACTACCTTTCGCTCAGTCACTCATGCTTACTTAGTTTGTCTCAGAGAGATACACAGAATAAACAGGCTGGGCGTTTTCAATAAGTATTGAACAGTTGTTATTCTAGTTAGAATAGATGAGCTGCAACAACCATTAGACAGTAGCAGAGATATATGATTAGAAGTACTACGAAAGTAAAGGGATGGTAAAGTTCTACCATTTTGCAAAAATCATGAATATATACAAGTACATAAAACACATGATAAAAAGTGCGTACTCCTAGAATGCCTCCCTAACTAGATGTACCTAAATGTACCTAAAATCTGTGTAGGTGTTATGCCAAGAATCCCTCTAGGATCTAGTCAACCCCATTACCTGAGAATGAGAGAATATGGGACCCCGTCCTGGTCTCGAGTTGGACACACCACGAGGGATGTTAGACCACTGCGAGCTGGAATGTCTGCATGCAGGAACCTCAGCGTCTCTGGTCAGTGTGTCAGCCGGGAAGTCTCGGTCTCCTCTGTCCTTCTAAGCAAGATGTTATGTATATATACCCATAGGTCTCCTCAGGGGTCCTACCTTGCTGTGTTACTGTGTCGGCCTAAAGGATGACATCGGGCCTGAACTTTATACAGAGATATTATACAGGAGATGTTAGTCCTGCTGTGCTTCCAAGAAGCCTCATGCATAATGTATGAGATTCGAACTAGGGGGAAACCCGCGTTCTGAATGCAGTGTCGTATCTAGGTAAAAGGTCAGTCCCTAAGAACTGTTATGGATGTAATATAGGGAAGAATATAGGTGAAATGTTGCAATGTTACCTGCGCCTATATAGGGTACCTATATGGAATATAACATTATTACAGCTAAAATGCAATGTCAAGTTTGTGATGTCAAGTTTGTGGGAGACTGAACTACTCATATTGTTCGGGACCGCCCAGGAGAGAGCTGGTAGGCGGCAGGGACCTCGTAAGTCCCGGAATGCACAGTACCTTTCTCCGGAGATTGCTTCAGTGACATCAGCCTTGGAATCGAGACCCGCGTTGCTGGAGTCTCCCCTTTCTGGATACAATGAGGTGATTGAAGTCACAAAGGGCAGACACCCGTCTTTCCTTGATGCATGCAGAGTGCGCCGGGCGCTGCGGCTTCGACGAAGTCGACAAATACAATGGTCTGCGCTCGAGCAGGCAGATGCAGCGGTTCTTGCTTGGTGCACTGTGTTGATGTGTGTGTATGACCAAAAGAGGCTGCCGACACTCTGCGAAAGCCCAGGACTGGTTGAGGGCAAGTCAGGCAGAGTCAGACTCCGAATTAGCAGAGCCTAGCAGCAGTCGATTGTGCGATAGAAACCTTGCTGGCCATGAGATTTCCTGAACAGGGGCAAGCCAACAAGCCCTTGGAGTTACTTAGGTTGCAAAATGTTGTAGACAACATGTCCAGTCCTTCTCACCACCCAGGTCGGAGGCAGCAGGCCAACACAGCAGAGCAAGTAGCAAAGTGGCAGTCCCTCCTGTAGCCCAGCAATCAGCAGATGGCAGGCCAACATTGCAAAGCAGTTAGCAAAGTGGCATTCCCTCCTGTAGCAGAGTTCCTCTTCTTGGCAGAGTCTTCTTAGAATCCCAAAGTGAACTAGTCAGAGGAGGTCATAGACCCAATACTTATACCCAAATGTGTCCGTGAAGTGGAGGTAACTACAAAGCAAAGCCTTTGTGGTGCACAAGTCTTTTTTCAGCGCAGCTCGGTCTGTAGGGAGGTAAATCAGTGTTTTGCATGAGGCCAGTCCACTACCTATTCAGTGTGTACGTGTCAGCTCCTCACCTCCCTCTTGCCCAGGAAGACCCATCAGTATGCAGATGAATGCAGATGCAGCTGAGTGTCCTATACTTGTGGCAGTCTAGAGGGAATGCACAAAGTGTAACTGTCACTCCACCCTAGACAAGTACTGGAGACAGGCTGTAAGGTGCACAAGAGAGCTAAGAGCAGAGAAATGTCCACTTTCTAAAAGGGGCATTTTCTAGATTAGTAATACCAGATCCAACTATTCCGCTAAGGAGGATTTGTCACTGCCAATCCAATGATATAAAACGGTAACTAGACAAAATATCGAAGTCAAAATATAGAATGGACAGAATATCGAAGTAAAAATATAGAATGGACATAATATCGAATGGACATAATATAGTGGTTAAAAATATCGAAATGCAGGTAAGTAATATCGACTGTCAAAATATCGAAGTACATAATATAGGCATTAAAATATATCGAATTTTTAATAATATCGAATTTTTTAAGTGTTTACTATGTTAGTATATGTGTTAAAAGTGTATATTATTTTTGTAATGTATGTTTAATTTTTTTAAATAATGAATTTTATGTTATTTAATTTTTGCGTAATTTAATTCCTTAGCGGGTTGTGGGTTTATAGGGGAATAGGGTGGGAAGTAATTTAATTATAGTAAATTAAATATTCATTTTTAGGAATTATGAATTATTTTTAATTTAATTTTGCGTTTTAGTTCTGTAGCGGGTTGTGGGTTTATAGGGGAATAGGGTGGGAAGTATTTTAATTGTAATTAAGTAAATATTTATTTTAATTTATTTGTATTGATAATTAATTTATTGTTAATTAATTATTAATTGGTAATTAATTTTTATTAATTGGTAATTAATTTTTATTAATTGATAAATTGATAATTATGTTAATTGTATTAATTTATTATTCGGAGCAGGTTGTGGGTTTATAGGGGAATAGGGTGGGAATTAATTTAATTATAGTAAATTAAATATTAATTTTTAGGAATTATTAATTATTTTTAATTTAATTTTGCGTTTTAGTTCTGTAGCGGGTTGTGGGTTTATAGGGGAATAGGGTGGGAAGTATTTTAATTGTAATTAAGTAAATATTTATTTTAATTTATTTGTATTGATAATTAAATTATTGTTAATTAATTATTAATTGGTAATTAATTGTTATTAATTGGTAATTAATTTTTATTAATTGATAAATTGATAATTATGTTAATTGTATTAATTTATTCGGAGCGGGTTGTGGGGTTATAGGGGAATAGGGTGGGAAGTAATTTAATTGTAATTAAGTAATTAATTAAATTATTTTTGTGTATTGATAATTAATTTATTGTTAATTAAATATTAATTGGTATTTTTTTATTACTTGTTATATTTTTGGTATTGAAAATTAATTGGTTGTTAATTATTAATAGGTAATTAATTTTTAATAAATAATATTTATTGGTATTTATAATTAATTAATTATTAAATATTTTGTAATTGGTAATTAATTTTAAATAATTTTTTATTGGTATTGATAATTAATTTATTTTTATTTAAATATTAAATCATTACTTTCCCTACTGTTGCACTCACTGGAGTGGGAATAGTAATTTTTACCCCTGCGCTATCCAACGCTTTCCCTACTGTTGCACTCACTGGAGTGGGAATAGTAATTTTTACCCCTACGCTATCCAACGCTTTCCCTACTGTTGCACTCACTGGAGTGGGAATAGTAATTTTTACCCCTATGCTATCCAACGCTTTCCCTACTGTTGCACTCACTGGAGTGGGAATAGTAATTTTTACCCTCCCGCTATCCAACGCTTTCCCTACTGTTTCACTCACTGGAGTGGAAATAGTAATTTTTACCCTCCCGCTATCCAACGCTTTCCTTACTGTTGCACTCTCTGGAGTGGGAATAGTAATTTTTACCCCTACGCTATCCAACGCTTTCCCTACTGTTGCACTCACTGGAGTGGGAATAGTAATTTTTACCCCTACGCTATCCAACGCTTTCCCTACTGTTGCACTCTCTGGAGTGGGAATAGTAATTTTTACCCCTACGCTATCCAATGCTTTCCCTACTGTTGCACTTACTGGAGTGGGAATAGTAATTTTTACCCTCCTGCTATCCAACGCTTTCCCTACTGTTTCACTTACTGGAGTGGGAATAGTAATTTTTACCCTCCCGCTATCCAACGCTTTCCCTACTGTTGCACTCTCTGGAGTGATAATAGTAAATTTTACCCTCCCGCTATCCTACGCTAAAAATATTGAATATTTTTTATTAATATAAAGTTAATATATATATGTATTAAAAAATAAAAATTTATGTTTTTTTTTATAACTTACATTAATTATTTATTAATTTTAAGGTTATTTAAGTATTTTTAAGTATGTTTTAGTTAATTATATTTATTATTTCATTAATTTTACATTACTTTTAAGACATTTAAAAAATTCTATATTTTAACAAACTATGGAGGTCATTACGATGGCGGACGGAAAAACAACCGACCGCCATGGTAGCGGGAAATCACCGCCCGCCGCTACCGCGGTAAAACCGACGGCTAGATTATGATCCTCGGCGGTAAAAATCCAACCGCGGCGGAAAGGAGACCCGAGAAACCGCCGTTCGCCAGCGGAGAAGGCCCAAACCCGTCCGCGGTGGTCGGTGTCGCAGCGGAAACAGCCCAAACGACCGCAACCACAGCGGAGACACCGCCATCGAAATTATGATATTCCCGACATCCCCGCGGTGCAGTGCGCTGTTTCCGCCCGCCGCGGTCGACAACATTGATGAATCAGTGAGACGGCGGAAGCGCCGTAGCCGAGCCACCGCTGCGGACGCTCCGTTAAAAAAATGGCAGTCGCGAGAAAATCACACAACATGGCCACAAAGTGCACCAACCAAACAAGGCATGCACCCAAAAATACCTAACACAGCCCAAAGACACACCCCCATGGGAAACTCCAAAACTACAAATCCCAGGTTCACACACACACCACACCTGCTACCAATACCCCATCCTGACACACCCACAGACACCAGTATAAATCCAGCCCCCAACAGACCACAATCCTTTGCAAAACTCCACAACTGAGGGGACATCCACCACAGATGACAGGAGAGGCAAATCTGCACAACACACACACATCACCACCACCACCACCACCACTTCCACACCTGCACCTCTAACACCTTTGCACAGCACACTCCATACACATCACAACCACCACTACCACTTCCAAACCTGCACCTTAAACACCTTGACAAATCACACACCATGTCACCACAGAGAATGCCCAAATTCACTGAGAGTGAGTTGAGGGTCATGGTTGATGAGATAATCAGGGTAGAACCACAATTGTTTGGTAACCAGGTCCAACAGACACCACTAGCAACAAGAACGCAAATGTGGAGAAGGATAGTAGAGAAGGTAAATGCAGTAGGGACCGTGCCACGCAATAGAGATGAAATCGTGAAGAGGTGGCACGATCTGAAGGCAGTGGTCAAAAAGAAGAGAGCCAAGAACCATGAGCTGGCTCACAGGACAGGCAGTGGCCCTCCCGTTCCACTCAAAACATTCACTGAATGGGAGGAGAAGGTGCTTGGCATTCTACATCCAGAGAGTCTCTCAGGAATACCCGGGGAGTGGAGGCTGGTAAGTACAAACAAATGCCTAACATCACACAAATGTACTGTCTTGCACTACTACAAAGTAATAGCTCCTAGGTTCAAATGTATTCATGTGCACAACACTCCCCCCAACACATGTCTCACAGATTCAACAGACACTCCCCCTGAAGCCCCCCAAAGGTAGCTAGCAACATCACCATGGGTACATGTGTACATGCTGCCAGCACTACAACTCCCACCAGGGCCCCTTGTCCCACAGCTGAGCAGGATGGAGCCCTCCCGCCACCCAGAAGCATGCCTTAGCCATTGTGTGCTTCACCCTCACCTAACAGGTAGGTAGCCATCTTTACAGGGAGGTGTCTGTGGAATAGGGAGGCCTGCACTACAACTCCCACCAGGCCCCCTTGTCCCACAGCTGAGCAGGATGGAGCACTTGTCCAACCCAGAAGCATGCCTCAGCCATTGTGTGCTTCACCCTCACCTAACAGGTAGGTAGCCATCTTTACAGGGAGGTGTCTGTGGAATAGGGAGGCCTGCACTACAACTCCCACCAGGCCCCCTTGTCCCACAGCTGAGCAGGATGGAGCACTTGTCCCACCCCGAAGCATGCCTCAGCCATTGTGTGCTTCACCCTCACCTAACAGGTAGGTAGCCATCTTTACAGGGAGGTGTCTGTCGAATAGGGAGGCCCGCACTACAACTACCACCAGGCCCCCTTGTCCTACAGCTACGCAAGATGTAGCCCTCCACCCCAACCCATGTGCCAACCATAGCATTGCTCACCTTAACCTAACAGGTAGGTAGCCATCCCTACAGGGAGGTGGGTGGGTGTTTGGGAAGCCTGCACTACAACTCCCACCAGGCCCCCTTGTCCCACAGCTGAGCAGGATGGAGCACTTGTCCCACCCAGAAGCATGCCTCAGCCATTGTGTGCTTCACCCTCACCTAACAGGTAGGTAGCCATCTTTACAGGGAGGTGTCTGTGGAATAGGGAGGCCTGCACTACAACTCCCACCAGGCCCCCTTGTCCCACAGCTGAGCAGGATGGAGCACTTGTCCCACCCAGAAGCATGCCTCAGCCATTGTGTGCTTCACCCTCACCTAACAGGTAGGTAGCCATCTTTACAGGGAGGTGTCTGTGGAATAGGGAGGCCTGCACTACAACTCCCACCAGGCCCCCTTGTCCCACAGCTGAGCAGGATGGAGCACTTGTCCCACCCAGAAGCATGCCTCAGCCATTGTGTGCTTCACCCTCACCTAACCGGTAGGTAGCCATCTTTACAGGGAGGTGTCTGTGGAATAGGGAGGCCTGCACTACAACTCCCACCAGGCCCCCTTGTCCCACAGCTGAGCAGGATGGAGCACTTGTCCCACTCATAGGCATGTGACGTCTGTGCAGCCCCACATGACACTATGCCACTTAGTCCACAGTCACCGACACAAATAATGCAAAACAGTTGTGTTGTAGTCACCATGCACAAGTCTCTGTTCAAAATTGACCCACATTGTGTACACTGTGCCAGGCATCACTCACTGCAACACTAACAACGATCATGCTGCCCTGCAGCAGTGTCTGGCCTTTTTTTTGGCAAAGTGAAAATCACCCATGTCATACCACAGTGTTGCAATGTAAACAGTGGAAGTGCAGTGTACCCAAAAACTACACTGCAGCTGGGACTCACAATGCTAAACTAAGCACATCCCAAATGTCCTGCAACACACCCAGCTACCACAGTGCTGCACTGAATTGCAGAACAGCACCTTGTCTGAATAAAATTGTCAAAGGTGTCTTGTTTGGACCACCAATGTGTGTATGCATTGACAATGTTCACATCTCACACTGTCTGTCTGAACAGTGCTGGTATAGTCTGGCCCCAAAAGCACACATTGTCTGCACAGGGCTGAGTACATCTCACACACACACCACTGTTGACCACAACATGTCAGTGTATGGATGCCCTGGAACAACTGCTTCACCAGTACTGTGCTCATGTTCTCAGGTCCCCAAATACCATGAAACCATGACAGTGTGGAAATGTTTGCTGGGTGAGATGTTCACCCTGCTGTATGTCACCACTGTGCTACGAGACTATACCCCTTGCCCTATTGTGCCTTCAAATGTCGGGGGAGTGAACCCCACAGCCAGATAGGTGGGACAACAGTGATGGGGGGCTATACCCCATGCCCTATTCTGCCTTCAAATGTTGGGGGACTGAACCCCAGAGCCAGATAGGTGGGACAACAGTGATGGGGGGCTATACCCCATGACCAAATGTAATCTGAAATCAATGGGTACAAAAAGCCACACACACATTATGCTCACCACACGCACATTCCATCCAAAGATTTCTACCAAGTCACATAGCCATGTCATTGCTCACCTCCACCTCAAACGGTAGTTAGCCATCTTCACAGTGAGACAATGTAGTGCGTTTGGCTATCCGTCCCACAAAATGCAACATGCATGCTGTTCCACCACTATGGATGATGGGACACTACACCCCCAATAAGAATCATGTGGCAGGCAATGTATGCTACCCACCCAACTCACAGGTAGGTAACGGCATCTCACAGGTCGTGGTGTGTGGGGCTGGGAAGCTTGCACAACAACTCACACGGGCCCACCTGACCGCCAGCACACAAGACCCATTACTTCCTGGCACCAACATGCATGTATGAGTCATTGCAATGTACACTTCAAAAGAACTGGCATGTGGACATATCATGCTGACTTGTCCCACACTGGACCAAGATGGAAGCCCTCATCATACACACACAGAGAGGTCACTCAAATACAAGGAAAAAACAGCAAACACAACATATCAACAGCCACAACATGCAGCCAGCTATGCATTTAAAAAAACATGTTGGCATAGGACACCAAGCCTCTCAATGCACAACTGCACACCCAGATAGCATTGGCAACTATAGTGTGCACACACCTAAGAAAATGAAACTGTGACAGCAACCAAAGTGTGAAAGTCTGAAACACATGTAGATGGAACTCCGAGCACAACCATGCACACCACTAGATGCCATCTGACAGTAGCAGTGGTCCAGACCACCTAGGATCTAATTAAAGCAAACTTAAGCATGTCTGGAATTGCAAATACAGATATGTACACCACATTGAAAAGGTATGCTTGAAACTACAATGTTCACTCAATGTGCAGAGTAAACCGCTGCAAGGGCTCAACAAGTGACACATACGCGTAAATGGATGACATATGATTGATCAATAACTGTATGCCAACATGAGACTGTCAATGTTAAACAATTATATTGTGCATGTCATGTCTTGACAACTCCCAATATGGACAAGTAATGCATGTACCACAACAGCTTGTAATGCATCACTGGATGTCGGTCAATGCAAATTTGTACAGTGAACAACTGCTGGATGTACAAACAGTTGATGTAACACTGCTAACACAAACTTTGCTGGGTGCAACACAATGACCATTTCTCATCTGACCCACAGGTGACCAAGAACTCACTGCAGAGGATGACACCACCCTGCAGAGCCAGTCCCCCCCGGAACAGAGACAACTGGATGAGGACTCCCTGGATTCCTTGGATGAGGAGCTCCACGCTGGCCCATCTGGTGTGGCAGGCCGCAACCAGTCCTAGGCACCCATTGTCCCCCCAACCACATCAGCTGCAGCCCCTAAACCATCCTCTGACAGCTGCTGTCACGGCCTGTGTGTCAACCGCTACCACCACCACCATCACCACAGCTGGCCGCAACACCCTCCCTGTCCCAGGGGTTGAGCAGCCCACTACATCGACTGCGGAGGCCAGGGAGAGGATGCAGCGGGCCAATGTGAGGACCGGACAGGACCGTGGCAGCAGTGCAGGTGGTCGGGACAGGGTCATGCAGAGGGGGACTGATCCTGGGACGGAAGCCCTGGGCCACATCGACAGAGTCCTTGGGGCCTACCAACAGGCCCAGGGACGAATGGGCCGGTTAGAGGAAGAATCTCGGGAGCACCTCTTGCTGCTGAGGTCCATGGACACACGCATGGGACAGATTGTGGACCTCTTGGGGCAGCTAGTGGCGGTTCTGAGGGACAGGCCAGCGCAACATTCTACCCCTCCGCCTCCCCCTGTTGGGCAGCAGGATGACACTTCATCATCCTCCCCTGCGTCCACAGAGGGGGGTGAGTCCTCAGACACCACTGTCCCTGCAGCAGTGGCCCCTCCATTCAAGCGCAAAAGGGGCCGTCCAAGGAAAGGCCAGGGGGACCCACGTGCCAAAGCACCTGCCAAACGCTAGTCCCAGAGCCAGCTATGATGGCAGACCACTGCACCACTGCATTGACCTTTTGGACTATCCTTCACCACACTGCCATGTGAATGGCATCTATCTGTTGGACTGGGTCTCCACATCATTGTGGGGACTACTCAAGTATCTCATCTACCATGACTGTCAACTCACTTCTTCAATTTCCCCCTTCACATTTTCTCCACACTCGCATGTCACAATTGTAAATAAATACACCTTACACACATGTTGTTGTGTCTGCTCCATCTTTAATACAGGATGTGCAACCTTCACCATGTAGGACATGGTCCAGGGGAATGGAATGTAGGTAGGCAGTGAGATGCTGAAGGGACCTAGGGAAAACCGCAGAACAAGAGTCACTTGTATGGGTGTGGCATCGCACACATCACACAACACTTGTCAACAAGGTACTCAGATCTACAAACTTTACACAGTGCAACAGTCACCATAGAGACATTCTGTATCACACTAACCAATCACACATACATTGGCAGGCAGCAATGAGTCAACACAAAGCTGCAGTCAGCAAGCTCACATACACCCACACAGCAACTGCAACACCGTCAGCCCATTTTGTCCCTTCTACATCGTCACTCACCTTCAAGTGAAGTAGCGGGTGATGAGCTGTCGACGCATGTCGACCCCTTCCTCTTCCCCACTGCCCTCGTCACTGGATCCGGGTTGATTTGCAGGCGGGGGCCTTGGCTGCTCATCATCGTCATCCAAGATCAGGGGTATTGCCTTGCGAATGGCCAGGTTGTGGAGCATGCAGCATGCCACCACTATCTGACACACCGTCCCTGGTGAGTACATAAGGGCACCTCCAGTACGGTCCAGGCACCGAAATCTTGATTTTAGGAGACCAAATGTCCGTTCTATCACACGCCGTGTCCTCCCATGGGCATCATTGTATCGCACATCAGCTGGCGTGACGGGATTCCGCAATGGGCTCAGCAACCACGGGCGGTTCAGATATGCCGAGTCACCTGGGTGTGAGAGACACAGATTAACCTTGCAGTCCCAAAATGCCACACAACAGCATGTCACACACACACCACTCTAATCCACTATGCATACTCACCCACAAGCCATGCACGCTCCGGAAGCAGATTGGCCATCAGCTGAGGAACGATGCTGCTGCGCAAGATGTGGGCATCATGGGCTGAGCCGGGAAACTTGGCACACACGTGTGAGATGATCATGTCCGCCAGGCACACCACTTGAACA
This sequence comes from Calotriton arnoldi, assembly GCA_963921515.1. Taxonomy (NCBI): domain Eukaryota; kingdom Metazoa; phylum Chordata; class Amphibia; order Caudata; family Salamandridae; genus Calotriton; species Calotriton arnoldi. The sequence goes on along the minus strand of CAWUFW010015643.1, from coordinate 232,998 downwards.
TTTACCGAGTGTGAATGCTTCCTATTGCGGTAAACCTGTTCACGTGCCTGTGGTGGCACAAGCCCAACATGTGTGCAATCAATTGCACCAATGACATGGGGGATATGTCCAAGGGCATAGAAATCGCCCTTCACAGCCACCAACTCTGGCCCCCTGGGAAAATGGATATATCTGTCTTTGTAGAGCATCATGGCCGACAGGACATCCCTCAGCACCATGCTGAACATCGGCTGTGACATCCCGCCTGCACTTGCGACCGTGTGCTGGAATGAGCCTGTTGCAAAGAAATGCAGGCATGCCATCACCTTAGATGTTGCGGTGAAAGCTGTTGGATATGTCCGACGTGGCTGCAGGTGGGGCTCCAACATGGCACATAGGTTCTGCAGGGTTTGTTGGTCCAGCCTGAATTTGCGGATTATATCCTCATTCTCCATGTCTGCCAGGACTGTGAACGGACGATGGATATTGGGCCTCCTCCTCCTAGGACAGATCAAAGTGCACAGATGTCAATGCAGAAGAACATGAAATGTGCATCACATCAATTTCACATTCCCAAGTCTTACAACATGCACCATTAACTGACAGGGCACTTCACAAGTAGGTACACATCAGGCACACTACTCGTACACCTGTCCCCTTACCAGCAGCAATTATCTGTGCACCCCTCCGGCTCATTCGCATGCACAGTGTGATATACTAACAGATATGTGTGCATACCTGTGAGTATGACCCCCAGCATATGTTAATAATTGCAATACTACCCGAACACACCATGTTGCTGGCCCTGATACACCTCCCAACACAGGTTGCACATGGCACACATCAACTACACACTGACCACCGGCTGAGCATGGGGGACACGTGTGTGCATGTGCATTGGACAATGTGCCAGTTGCTGATGCCCCTAGTTCAGTAAATGAGACGACATTGTGCGTTACATTGCACACACAGACATTGACCATTATCTCCATATGCTATGCAACACATTAACTGGACAGTCTACATTTCATTACACAGCACATGTGACATGTGCGAGTGTATGTGACCATGCAATGTACTGGCGACCCATATATGGTATGTGTTGGTGACGTGGAGTGACATGTCCCTTTTGTGCATTTGCCCTCATGAGGACCCTTCAATTGTTGAGACACTGGGCACTGTACATGTTGGCCTATGCAGAGAGCTGGAGGACACGTTAGGTGCAGCACAGCTACTCCACAACTCCATTAACGCTCACTCCAGGCACTGTCTGGCAGACATATGGCGGTGCCTACCGCCTGGCCCCTGAGGTGTGTCACCGCCCATAACCCAGGCACGATCGCGGGAGACACCGCCAGGTATGTATGTGACAATGGCGGTCACCATGCACCGCTACCCAAATCACGGTCACTCCAGGCACTGTCTGGCAGACATATGGCGGTGCCTACCGCCTGGCCCCTGAGGTGTGTCACCGCCCATAACCCAGGCACGATCGCGGGAGACACCGCCAGATATGTATGTGACAATGGTGGTCACCATGCACCGCTACCCAAATCACGGTCACTCCAGGCACTGTCTGGCAGACATATGGCGGTGCCTACCGCCTGGCCCCTGAGGTGTGTCACCGCCCATAACCCAGGCACGATCGCGGGAGACACAGCCAGATATGTATGTGACAATGGCGGTCACCATGCACCGCTACCCAAATCACGGTCACTCCAGGCACTGTCTGGCAGACATATGGCGGTGCCTACCACCTGGCCCCTGAGGTGTGTCACTGCCATGGACCATGCCCTTGCAGCCAATGGGAAGCAGCCTCGCGGTAGCCTGATGCGAGTTTGAAAATCGCGGTAGGCGTGCACCACCCCCGCGGAGGCGGTCACTGGAGGCATTCAAAAGACGCACCACCGCGTGCCTGGCCCCTACGGTGTGTCACCGCCATGGACCATGCCCTTGCAGCCAATGGGAAGCAGCCTCGCGGTAGCCTGATGCGAGTTTGAAAATCGCGGTAGGCGTGCACCGCCACCGCAGAGGCGGACATTGGATGTATTTGAATGAGGCAGACCTGGTACACCAATTGCAGCACCCTGGGAGCACTGACACAGCCCCAGGGGCCTATATATGTGTGGGAGGGTGCACCACATTCCCACAGCTACCAGGGACTGCTGACTGACAACCCTCACCTGCTGCTGCTGCCTCAAGGGACTGCTGGCTGCCACCCTGCACCTGCTGCTGCTGCCTCAAGGGACTGCTGGCTGCCACCCTGCACCTGCTGCCTCAAGGGACTGCTGGCTGCCACCCTCAACGTGCTGCTGCTGCCACATGTCCATTGTGATGTTGAGGACTCAGAAGATCCGTGCCAGTCCCTTCACCAGCGAGGAGCTTGAGGTCCTGGTAGACGGGGTGCTTGCACAGTACCCAAGGCTTTATGGCGGCCCTAATGTCGTGGTAAGTCTCCCAGACTGTGAGTGAGAGTGCAGGGTGGGCACACGTGAGGTGGAGGTGCTTCGGTATGTGTCAGTGGTTGTGGGGCTCTGACATGCACTGCCTATCATGTTTACTACAGCGGGAAGGGCTTGGTGGGCTCTTTCACACGTTACCCTGCATGCCTATCCTGAGTAGAGGGACATGTTCTGTAGTGTCAGCCATACAGTGCAGCTGCATTTTGGTGATGCAGGAGTCTGGCCAGTTATCGTTTGTGTGAATGGCTGTGTTGCTCCCAATTTACCCACTCAGTGTCAGTCCACCTGCCCTGCACAGTCCCCGCCGAATGCCACATGTTCACATCACTGCATGTACAGTGTGTTCCATGTGTGTTTGGTTCACGCCTCTTCATCTAAGTCCCATCTCTGCCATGTAGATTGCACAGGAGCAGCCGTGGGAGAAGTGTGTGTGTATGACAGTTGTTGTCACTCTATGTGAGTTCCAGGACACAGTTAGGCTTTCACAGGGCTGGGACACTTAGGTCTGCGCAGTGTTGGACACAGTGAGTCCAACAACAAGACACATGTTTTGCTATCTTCTCTATGTGTAGTTGTAGGTAACTGCAGACAGTAGCTGCGGCCAGACTACATGTTGCTGGCTGTGTTGGTATCCTGCATGTGAATGGGATGTGGAGGTACTGTGTCCACCATCGAACATGCATGCCTGTACGTCTGATTGACCAATGACATTGTACCATGTTCACAGCAATTGTTGGCTCTGTTACAGTTGTAGCTGGAGTTTTGGATGAGTCACTGTCGTGCTACTGCATTTTCGTTGTGTTGTCATTGTGCACTGTGTCACTGGAACCTCACCCCTCTTGTCTCCCATGCCTGCAGCTGAAGGTCCACCAGCGTAAAGCCGTGTGGAGGGCCATTGCCTCCAGAGTCCGAGATCTGGGTGTGTCAAACCGAAGGCGCACCCACTGTCATAAAAGGTGCGACGACATCTGCCGGCTGAGCAAGAACGTGGCCGAGATGACGCTGGGGCTGCTCCCTCGGACTGGCAGGTTGGCTAGGCGCAGCATGACACCACTAATGGCCCGCATCCTGGCTGTCACACAACCTGAGCTGGACAGACAACTGAAGGAGCATCAGCAGCAAGCTAGGGGTGAGTATGTGTTGCAGGCTGCCTTTGGATGGGAGTGGGTGCATGTGTCTACAGAGTGTGCAAATTGTCAGCTGTGTGACGTTGGTTGTGTGGTGCAATGTTTTGTGAGTGGCCTCTGTGCTGGGTGTATGTGCCATGCATTTGCCCAAACGGTGCTTCATGAAGTCAGTTTTAGCACTGTGCATCTCTCTTACATTTGGAGTTGTGGCCTTCAGGTACCTTCTGCTGTGGGGTAGTGTGTGAATTCAGATGGATGGGAATGCCAGTGTGCCAACTGTGAATGCGTTTCAATGAATGCTTGCTATTCCAGACCTCAGATGTCTGCCAGTCAGACATCTGAGGCCAATGTGCAACAGTAGATGTGCCCATGAACTCGATATGGTGGATGGCATGTGTGCAGGGTCATTGTGGGCTGGTATGTTGTGGTCTGTGTGGTCCCCTACTGCCCCATACATGTAGGTGATGTGCACCATGTTGTGGTGTTCATCCTTGCCAACATCGGGACAGTGTGTGTGCACAGGCCATTTTGTGGCTGTGTCTGATGTGAGCCAACAGCAGGATGGTGTGCTGTGTGAGTCACCTGGGGCACTTATGGCAGGATGTGTGTCGGACATGCACCGTTGGGTTGATATTTTGGGTGGCAAGATATGTGTGCACAGGGTGGCATGCGATGTGCTGCACACCTCTTCTAGGATGCAGATGTATTGGCACGTGTTAGTTCTGTTGATGCCACTCATCTCATAGTACTTCTCTCTCCTATGCAGCAGCTCCTGTATGTGCAGAGGGAGAGGGGACGGACACCAGTGGTGAGGCTTCCAGTGCAACAGCCGGACCGGAGCAGACTGACACAGATGTGACCAGCGCCGAGGAGGGGGACAGGAGTCTGCTAGAGGATTCACAGCCGGAGACACAAAGCTCTACCTCATCTGACGCCAGCGGTGACGCATCCATGTTGGGGGGTACAGGGAATGGGGACTCGGCCTCCTCTTCCACCACACAGCGTCCAGTGCCCAGCCTCCCTTCAACCTCCACTGGTGCTGCCCGTGTCCGCACGAGTAGGAAGGGAAGTGTCACCTTCACCCCAGGCACAGCTGCCCCAGCCCATGTCAGCCCTGCTGCCCTCAGTGCAGAAGCAGTCGAGCTATTGCGCCAGGTGTGTGTGGGGCAGACAGCACTTCTCAATGCCTTCCAAGAGCACGACAAAAAGTTGGGGCAGGTTATAGCTTTCATGGAGGGCATACATTCCGACGTAGGTGGGCTACACCGGTCTGTGCAGTCCTTGTCATCAACTGTGACAGCAGCCCTGCAACAGCCACATAGTCAGGGAGCGGCTCCCAGCACTCGGTCCGGCCCCGTGTCACTGTGCACCTCTGACGACAGTGACAATGCTCAACGGACCCCAAAGTCCCGATACAGAACCCGCAGCACACAGGAGGAGCAGCAGCCCAAGCGTACTAGGGCGCAGACACCATCCCCACATAAGAGTAAGGCCACCCCAGAGGGCAGAGAGAAAAGCCCATCAGGCAACAGCAAGGGCCACAAAGCAAAGAAACAAGCATCAGGGTCACAGGCCTCACCTTCCTCCCCCGCCAAAGACTCCCCTGTCCCAAAGACGTCTCGCAGAGGCAAAATGCAGTTTCCACACCCACTGAGAAGGTGTTGCCTGCAAACATTACACAGGATGAGGGTCCCATGGATAATCCATCCTTGACCTCCACTCCCATCCCAAATCCTGTGAAGCCAGCACGGGAGGACACTGTAGGGGGCAAAGCTGGTGGACAGAGGGAGGCAGGGCGGCGGAAAACACCAGGCAAGCGCACAGCGGGATCGAGCATGTCCCCAGAGGGAGGGTCAACATCCACACCAGAATCAGCTTTGGTAGTGGGGTCACCTGTTGTGTCTGCCCCAGTTCCCCTCAATCCCCAGACAGGGAAGCCTTTCAGGATCCCCAAGAAGTGGAGAGGCACCCCTCCACAATCTCCGGCACACACTGTGTCTCACCAGGGCATGAGTCCACCTCCCCGGGCCACCACCCCACCTGGTCCAAGCAGCCCCCCAGCTCCCACAAGCACAGTTGGTTCTTCCACAGTTGTTACTCCCACTGCCCAGGGCAGCCCTCCAACTGACCCCAACACATAGTCAGCTCCAAGTCCGACAGACAGCCCCATCTGAGTGGTGGTCACCCTCACACACCTGTCTGTCCACAGGGGTGCGTGTGATGCCCATTGTCAGGCCCATTACTCTGTTGCTGGGCATGGCATGGTAGAGTTGCATACATTCCCTGTGTAGCTTCTGATGTCACTACTCTGCACAATGTCTTTGCCTTTTTGTTCACTGCTGTTTGCCCCTTGCCTGTGCAGCTTCTCATGTACCTCACCTGCACTGTGTCCTGGCCACTGGCCTTGTTGTTCACTGCTGTTTGCCCCTTGCCTGTGCAGGATCTCATGTACCTCACCTGCACTTTGGACTGGCCACTGGCCTTGCTGTTCACTGCTGTTTGCCCCTTGCCTGTGCAGCTTCTCATGTACCTCATCTGCACATTGGACTGGCCACTGGCCTTGCTGTTCACTGCTGTTTGCCCCCTGCCTGTGCAGCTTCTCATGTACCTCACCTGCACTGTGTCCTGGCCACTGGCCTTGTTGTTCACTGCTGTTTGCCCCTTGCCTGTGCAGCTTCTCATGTACCTCACTTGCACTGTGTCCTGGCCACTGGCCTTGTTGTTCACAGCTGTTTGCCCCTTGCCTGTGCAGCTTCTCATGTACCTCATCTGCACTGTGTCCTGGCCACTGGCCTTGTTGTTCACTGCTGTTTGCCCCTTGCCTGTGCAGGATCTCATGTACCTCACCTGCACTTTGGACTGGCCACTGGCCTTGCTGTTCACTGCTGTTTGCCCCTTGCCTGTGCGGCTTCTCATGTACCTCATCTGCACATTGAACTGGCCACTGGCCTTGCTGTTCACTGCTGTTTGCCCCCTGCCTGTGCAGCTTCTCATGTACCTCACCTGCACTGTGTCCTGGCCACTGGCCTTGTTGTTCACTGCTGTTTGCCCCTTGCCTGTGCAGCTTCTCATGTACCTCACCTGCACTGTGTCCTGGCCACTGGCCTTGTTGTTCACTGCTGTTTGCCCCTTGCCTGTTCAGCTTCTCATGTACCTCACCTGCACTGTGTCCTGGCCACTGGCCTTGCTGTTCACTGCTGTTTGCCCCTTGCCTATGCAGCTTCTCATGGACTTAATCTGCACATTGGACTGGCCACTGGCCTTGCTGTTCACTGCTGTTTGCCCCTTGCCTGTGCAGCTTCTCATGTACCTCATCTGCACTTTGTACTGGTCACTGGCCTTGCTGTTCACTGCTGTTTGTCCCTTGCCTGTGCAGCTTCTCATGTACCTCACCTGCACTGTGTCCTGGCCACTGGCCTTGTTGTTCACTGCTGTTTGCCCCTTGCCTGTGCAGCTTCTCATGTACCTCACCTGCACTGTGTCCTGGCCACTGGCCTTGCTGTTCACTGCTGTTTGCCCCTTGCCTGTGCAGCTTCTAATGTAACTACTCTGCACATTGTACTTGCCTTGTGTTTCACTGCTGTTTGCCCCCTGCCTGTGCAGCTTCTCATGTAAATACTGTGCATATTGAACTGCCCACTGGCTTTGCTGTTGCCCAAATTTGTTGTCTCAATATGCAAATTGTGAATAAACACAGTTGGTCCTGCTGTGAGTTGTGTCAGTGTCCTTCCTGAATAAAGTTGTTTCTGTGTGTGCATGGTTTACTGTGTCACATGCTCAGTATGCCACTTCAACATTGCCAATGGGTTGTCTCACATTTCATTTTTTTGCAGGGGTGGGAGGCACTTCATTTGTACCTGACTGTGATACTTATGGGTGCAGTGCAGGTGGTTGGCAATGAATTCTTGTTGTCATCTTCCTTCTTTGCTCATGTTATCTATGGTGGACACATGTCAGGTTTGTGGGCAATGGCAGCACAGGGTGGGAGTTTGGGCACAGGGTTACAGGCAGGCAGGCCAGGGTCATGGGGTCTGTGTGAGCTTCCTTTCTGTGTGCCAATCAGTGTCGGTGTATGGACATCTTGTGGTGATGAGTTATCCAGGTCCCATGGCTTACTTCCAATGTGTGCACTTGGGTGGTGGAGAAGTGTATGGTGTGAAGAGGGTGACTTTGTTGTGACTGTGGATGTGTGTGCACCTGCATTGTCAACTACTGCCATGTGTCACCCTGGAGTGGTGTGCCTGTATGTGTACTTGTTGAGTCCTGTGGTTGTGTTTTGTGCACATGGCAGTATTGTGTGTTGCTGTTGTGGGAGGAGGTATGTGTGACATATCCTACTTGTGCTTGGCTGTCATGTAGTGTGTCACTGGGCCCTGTGTGTTGTGCAGCAGACATTCTCTTGTCCAGTATTTGGATGCCTATGTGTGGCTGGTCAGTGTTTGAGTTCAGGGCCTTCCTTACATCCCTGTGCCTATACATGGGTGTCCTTGCTGTCTCCAGGAGTTGTTGCATTGGGGTGACCGTGGTTTGTGTTGACTGACTGTGTCAGCCATGTGTGCTGTGATGGGCTGTGTGTGTTCTCACATGGGTCTTGTCTTGCATGAGCATCACACATGCTTGATGGTTGTGTCACTGCCCTTCCATTTGTAGGCACCTCACTTTGGCTTTCCTATTAGTTGTCCTCCATTACTGCTGGCATGTGGTGTGTGTATGTAGCTGTTAGTCAGGGTGGTGTGTGTGTGTGTGACTTGTCAGGTAGTGTGTGCAGTGAAGTGTTTGGTCCTCATCTGTGTGGGTACATTTTGTGCCTGGCCTCAGTGTTCTTGGCTTGTGTGTGATGTTGTTGTGGTGTGTGTGTTGGCTGGGGCCTGGGCTTCTGTGCTATGTGTTCCTGTGCAAAGGGTCCTGCTGTGGCTGTATATACAGTTGTTGGGACGTGGGGCATGGTGTGGCTGTAGTTGTGTGGTTGTTGTGCAGGAGTGGCAATTGGGAGGCACATGTTGTGTCCCTTCAGGGAGGTAGCTGGTGTGTTGTGGATGGAGTTGTGGCTCTGTGCGATTTGTACGGTGCCCTTGGCATGCGCTGGCCCTGGGCTCTGCGTTGTGTGCATGGTTTCATGCACACTGACCGCGGCGGTGACGTGACCGGGACATTTGTTCATGATGGCGGTATATGGGTGGGCAGTATGTGGCGATGTGTTTTTGTCACAGGTGGAACATGTGTGTGTGCAGTGATGGCTGTGTGCCTGTCCCCACAGGGGTGTGTGGTGTTCCCATGCAAAGTTTTCCCACCCTGGAGCTGTGTATTGTGTTACTTGCACTGTTGTGTCTGTACGTACCTGCGGAAGCGTCCGCGGCGAACGATGACTTGCAGGTGGTGTATCATGTACAGCACCGGAAAGGCGTGTAGGGCAGGATCCATTGCGGTGTGTCCTGGGTGTCTCTTTTCTGTTTCCGCTGTGGTGTCTCCGCCGTCTTTCGCTGTGCGGTTTCTCCGTCGCGTTCCGCTGCCATGTTTCCGGCATCATGATATCTTCAGCGTACGGGACGTCATTCCGCACGGCGGTGTGTGGTGATTGGCTCACTCCGCCACGGTGGCGGGCGCACTTTGATGGCGGTCGCGTCGCACCGCAGCGGGCGGGAAATGGGCAATGTGTGGCCATCCTAATATGGCGGGCGTGAAGACCGCTGGCGGCGTGCGGTAAATGGGTGTTAATGACACCGCCGGCACCGCGGTCGTGTCTCCGCCCGCCATCGTAATAGGCCCCTATATTATTTACAACGATATTTTGGATTCGATATTTTTGTACTTACCTGTTTGTAGATAGGAATTCGATATTTTGGCATTCTATATTTTATCCACGATATTTTGGCAGGTCGATATTTTGGCATTCTATATTCTGTCAGTGATCCATATAAAACATAAAGCAGCTCTTCCTCTGCATCCGGAATTACACTTAAAAAGGGTTTTTAAGGAATTCCCAATGTTAACCTATGAGAGGAGTAAGCCCCACAGTACTGAAAACGAACTTGGGTGATTGTCACTACCAGGACATGTAAAACAAAAAGGTACATGTCCTACCTTTTACTTACACAGAACACAGCCCTTAGGGCTACCTAGGGCCTACCTTGGAGTTGACTGAAATGTAATAAAAGGAGAGTTCAAGGCTTGGCAAGTAGTTGGAAATGCCAAGTGGAGGTGGCAGTAAACTGCACCCACAGGCCCTACAGTGGCAGGCCTGAGTCAGGTTTGAAAGACTACTTCTGTGGGTAGCCTAATCAGTGCTGTAGGCCTACTAGTAGCATTTGGTTTACAGGCCCTGGGTATATTGTATACCACTTTACTAGGGACTTATAAGTGAACCAAATATACCAATCACGGATAAACCAATTGCCATCACATTTTAGATAAGAGCACATGCACTTTAGCACTGGTCAGCAGTGGTAAAGTGTTCAGAGCCCTAAAGCCAGCAAGAATGAAGTCAAACACAGGAGGTCAGAAAGCAAAAAGTCAGGGGAAACCATGCCAAAAGATGCCAGGTCTAACACAAGTCCACCCCCATCCAAAAATGGGTAGAGCTACCCGACCCCTTGGGAGTTCTCTTCACTAAGGCAGAATAACCTGGAAAGACCATCATTGTTGGTGTATTCTACTCCAGGACAGTATTTCTCTGTAAATTCCATTCCCTGTAGGGAGATGGGCCACCTCAACAGTTTAGGATTCTCACCCTTCATCTGCGTTAATCATCTGAGGGGCCTGTGGTCTGTCTGAACCCAGAAGTGACTCCCAAACAAGTAGGTCTTAGCTTCTTCAGTGCCCAGACCACAGCAAATGCTTCCCTTTCTATTGCGCTCCACCTCTGGTCCCTAGAAAGTAACCTTCAACTAATAGAGGGTACAGGTTGATACAGGTCCTTTTGTTTAGCTGTGAGAGTATTGCCCCTATGTCATGCTCAGAGGCGTCACCAGCTGCCTGGGCCTCAGCCTGATGCTGAATACCCACAAGAGTAGGGCACTGGTTCTGCGCCTTGGAGAAATCCTCCCTGGAGGTACCTCCATCCTACTGCCAGTTGGACAGCTCAGGCAGGTTCCCCAGATCAGACACATCTTCCCCTGTAGGTTTGGGGGCGTCACCCTTAGGGTCAGCCTCCTCCCAGACCGTGGGAATTTCAGGATCGGGTTTCCCGTGCCTCTTACCCTTACTTGCTGCCTTGGACCGTGGTGTGGTCGGCACATCCACTCAGGCAACCCTAACATCTCCAAGTCAGACCTGAGTTCCACCTCCTTCCAGGCCGTATTCTCCATGTGACTGCTCAGCATACAATCCACAGACATGGACGGACTCACAGTTACCCTCAAGGAACCTGAGACCCCCCATTCAAAGGGAACCATACTGACTCTCATGATTGTCAGCAGCAACAACTTGGTGGACCATATTAGGGATAACCTTCTCTGAAGACACCAGATGACACTGGACTGTAGTCATGCTGGCTCCTGTGTCTCTTAGGGCCTCCCCCCTTTGCCCCTTAATGGTAATCTACTGCCTATCCTTCCTAGTATTGTAAGGCATGCTGGTTCTTTGTACCATTTCACCGTCACCCAGGGACACTAGGGAAACCTCAACTGCCTCCCCACCACTAGCTGGGACCAGCTCCTCCCCAAGCACTACACTAGCCAACCCCAGTGGCTGCTCACCAGTGGGGGGCTGTGCCCACTAAGGGCACTTGGCATCTCCCTCATCAGCCAGGCTAGCTTCAATCCAGTCGCAAAGTGAGCAAAGGACCCACTTTGCCACTGGATTCGAGTTAACCTGGCTGATGAGGGGGGTTACCCTGAAACCGGTCCCAGGATGCTTGTTTCTGGTCCAGGGAAGACCTGGCTTGGCAGTTCGGGCTGGACTGTTCTCATGAGGAACAGGGTCAAGACTGATTTGCATACTGCTGGGTCTGCACTGGGGTGGTGAAGTGAGCTAAAGAACAATGATGGATTAAACTCAGATCTGTGACTGGGGGTGAGTGTCTGAAAAGTTTCAGTGCTCCGTCTGTCATCTCCTTGTGTTTGCTTTGTTCGCCCTAAGTTGGCAGGGTATGCCAAGACGTGGGTTCCTTGCTCACTTTTCCAATGGATTCATGCTAGCCTGGCTGATGAGGGGTGTTACCCCGAAACCAGTCCCAGGATGCTTGTTTCTGGTCCAGGGAAGACCTGGCTTGGCATTTCAGGCTGGACTGTTCCATGAGGAAAAGGGTCAAGACTGATTTGCATAAGGCTGGGTCTGAACTGGGGTGATGAAGTGAGCTAAAGAACGATGATGGATTAAACCCAGATCTGTGACTGGGGGTGAGTGTCTGAAAAGTTTCAGTGCTCCATCCATCATCTGCTTGTGTTTGCCCTGAATAGCTACCTACAACAATAGACCTGAAGCCACCCAAACTAACTTCTAGTTCAGTTCTACAGCCTTCTTTGAACTTTCAGTGATGCATTTGTACTGCTTTATACCTTCGACTACCTGGATTTTTCTTTCTCACGTTACTACTTAACTGACTATTTACATGTTGAATTTACTACCTTTCCTGTTCATATTGCATGGTTTGTGTACAGCGCTCTGACACCCTCACGGGTCATGTTCGCGCTTTATAAAACCTTTTAAATAAATAAAATAATATAAAACACCACAAAAAAAGACTTCACAATGAGGTATGAAAATAGTATCTCTGCAAAGGCCCACAACTGGATGAGGGCAAGTCAGACAGAGTCAGACTCCGGATTAGCAGAGCCTAGCAGCAGTAATTTGTGTGAATAACATCTTTGATGGCCCTGAGATTTCCCGAACAGGGGGCAAGCCAACAAGCCCTTGGAGTTACTGAGGTTGTGAAAGGTTGTAGAGGACAGGTCCAGTCCTTCTCACTGCCCAGGTCGGAGGCAGCAGGCCAACACAGCAGTGCAGATGGCAAAGTGGCGGTCCCTCCTGTAGCGCAGCAATCAGCAGGCAGCAGGCCAGCACAGCAAAGCAGTTAGCAAAGTGGCAGTCCCACCTGCCCACAGCTCCTCCTCTTGGCAGAGTCTCCTTAGGACCCCAAAGTGAACTAGTGAGAGGGGGTCACCTACCCAATACGTATACCTAAAGGTGTCCTTGAAGTGGAGGTTACTACAAAGCAAAGCCTTTGTGGTGCATGAGTCTCCTTTCAGGCCAGCTCTGTCTGCCAGCCTATCTGTGGGGTCTAAATCAGTGTTTTGTGTGAGACCAGGCCACTACCTATTCAGGTGTACATGTAAGCTCCTCCCCTCCCTCTTGCCCAGGAAGACCCATCAGTATGCAGATGAATACAGATGCAGCCGAGTATCCTGTACTTGTGGCTGTCTAGAGGGAATGCATAAAGTGTAGCTGTCACCCCACCCCAGATGTGTATTGGAGACAGTCTGTAAGGCACACAAGAGAGTTAAGAGCAGAGAAAGGTCCGCTTTCTAAAAGTGACATTTCTAGATTAGTAATACCAGATCCAACTTTACCACTAAAGAGGATTTGTCATTACCAGTACAATGATATAAAACATAAACCAGCTACTCCTGTCCAATCCAGAATTACACTTAAAAAGGGTATTTGTTGGAAATGGCCCTTTTTGCGGGGTTATCCACAAATTTTTTGCTTCTTCCTCCTATTTTTTCCTGACCTGTGTTTGTTGGCTATAGGACTCTGGGCACTTTACCACTTCTGATCAGTGCTAAAGTGCATATGCTCTCTGTGTAAATTGTTATTATGATTGGTTATCCATGATTGGCATATTTGTTTTACCAGTAGGTCCCTAGTAAAGTGCACTGAGTGTGCCAGGGCTGGTGAATCAAATGCTACTAGTGGGCCTGCAGCACTGATTGTGCCACCCACATGAGTAGCCCTGAAAAGATGTCTCAGGCCTGCCACCGCGGTGCCTGTGCGCAGTTTGTTAACTGCCATGTCGACTTGGCAAGTGCCAACACTTGCCAGGCCCTAACCTTCCCTTTTCTTACATATAGGGCACCCCTATGGTAGGCCCAAGGTACCCCCCAGGGCAGGGTGTAGTGTATGTGAAAGGTAGGACATGTACTGGTGTGTGTAACATGTCCTGATAGTGAAATACTGCCAATTTCGTTTTTCACTATGAAAGGCTATCTTGCCCCATAGGACAGAATGGGGAATGCTTTGTAACATTTTACAAGCATATCTTCCCATAGGGATAAGATAGAAAAATGGAGTTTGGTATCCCTGAACTCAGGATTTAATAACACATCTTTTAGTAAAGATGGTTTTTAAATTGTGTGTTTGAAAATACCACTTTTAGAAAGTGGCTATTTTCTTGTTCAAGATACATAAACAATGAAAGAGTGAATCCAAATGATAAGCAATACCTGAGGAGTCACAGAGTGTTTTAAGAAGAACCCTCACTCACCAACCTAGTTGGTGACATGCTTCATCATAGGGTTCCCACCCGAGGGGCCGAATGCCTCTCGGGTGTGCTACGACGCCTGATTACAGCAGAGCGGGTTTTGTTTGGTATGTGCAACGAGTGACAAAGTAACACCGTGATGATTAAAATTACCTTTACTTATCCTGAAAAGTTTTAATGGTGTAGAAGTAAGGTAAGATTAAAAGGTGATAAAGGTGGATGTATTAACTGGTTAAATTGGCCAGAGACATCCTTAATGAGAAAGTGATAGCCGGTCTACATGTTTCAGCCTCCTTAGGCAATTTGCGAGGCTTTCTTCAGGACCAGATATGCCACGGGGGTATGCATCCGCTAAGGTGCACCCTTACCAGTGGCACTGAGTACCGTTAACTTACGGTTTTAGACCTTCCGTTTTGTATGAAAGGAAATAAGTTCTGAAAGAGAAAACACATATCATGATAATTATGGCATCTCGTAGGTTGTCCACTGTGACGCTGTAACACAGTGAGTGCAATGACCCTCATGCTGCCATACGTGATGTTCAAACGTGTATGCAACAGGCTATTGTGCCTATTGTGATTATTGTGAAGTGCATCGGTATTAGCACTATCCGTATCTGTGATTAGGAGACTATGAATATCAAAAACATTGCTTGAAATTTGGCAACTGCTCAGTGCACTGTGCTATCTTTAGCGTACATCGGCAGCTCGTAAATTACGTGCTGCCGGTTTTAACAGTCTCATTTAGATGAGGAGGGAAGACTTAAAATCATAACAGAATCCGTATGGTAAGAGCCCACACCAGTCTCTTGTCCAGCCGCAGGGTACAGACCCTGGGCTGGTGGGCCAGTGTCAGGATGCCATACCTGACTTGGTAGGAGGGAAAGTGGAGGAAAGGTGCCAGGCACCCAAGGCTACTGCCTCCCACTTCCTGACACCACAGAGGTTAGGGAGGCCTGAAAGGCATGAGGCCTGGCTCTCATCACTGACAGCTGTCAGTGGCCACTGTGGCTGGCTGTCCTGGTGGACAGAGTTGCCCCTGGTAGGGAGGGGGGCAGGAGTCACACCCCAGGGGTAGACTGGGCCACACCACTGTGTTGGCCATGTGGGTACTGTCTACCTGTTGGGACACCTCTGTGAGCAAAGTAACTTTATGTGCTACACAGATGGGGTCCCCAGGTGAGGAGAAGGGTCCCCCATGGGTTAGCCTAGTGGGCCCTGAGAGTATGAATAGAGAAATCCAACTGGGTTCAGGAAGATGTAGAACAGGAATAGACCCCTGCTGTTCGGGCCAGGTTCCATGTTCTGTCACCCCAAGCCGGGAAGCCCATCGAGGTATTGATTGGTCTACCCTGGCTTTAGGCTGGAAGCGGGTTGTGTTGGAAATGACCCTTTTTGCTGGGTTATCCCCAAACCTTTTGCTTCTTCCTCCTATTTTTTCCTGACCTGTGTTTGTTGGCTATAGGACTCTGGGCACTTTACCACTGCTGATCAGTGCTAAAGTGCATATGCTCTCTGTGTAAATTGTTATTGTGATTGGTTATCCATGATTGGCATATTTGTTTTACCAGTAGGTCCCTAGTAAAGTGCACTGAGTGTGCCAGGGCTGGTAAATCAAATGCTACTAGCCGGCCTGCAGCACTGATTGTGCCACCCACATGAGTAGCCCTGAAAAGATGTCAGGCCTGCCACCGAGGTGCCTGTGAGCAGTTTGTTAACTGCCATGTCGACTTGGCAAGTGCACCCACTTGCCAGGCCCTAACCTTCCCTTTTCTTACATATAGGGCACCCCTATGGTAGGACCAAGGTACCCCCCTGGGCAGGTTGCAGTGTATGTGAAAGGTAGGACATGTACTGGTGTGTGTAACATGTCCTGATAGTGAAATACTGCCAATTTCGTTGTTCACTATTGAAAGGCTATCTTGCCCCATAGGACAGAATGAGGAATGCTTTGTAACATTTTACAAGCATATCTTCCCATAGGGATAAGATAGAAAATGTAGTTTGGTATCCCTGAACTCAGGATTTAATAGCACATCTTTCAGTAAAGATGATTTTTAAATTGTGTGTTTGAAAATACCACTTTTAGAAAGTGGCTATTTTCTTGTTCAACCATCCTGTGTGCCTCTGCCTGTTTGTAGATTGACTGTCTGGCTTTGGAGTGACAGGGGCTGGGGAGGTGCAGTGGCTCCAGGAGTCTGGATGAGTCAGCACTAGGTTGAATAGGCCTGATCTGCATTTGGAGTGGTGGGAAGAGTAGCACCTGTACCTGAATAGGGCTGTGCCTACCTTCCACAATGCTGGCTCCACCCCCCTGTGGTATGTCTGGAGCCAAGGCTCACACTGACAATGAATGTTGTTGTGCACTTGCAGAGTGCCCCCCAGAACTGGTTTGAACTGGGCTCAGAGCCCCTTGCTCAAAGAGAACAAATGTGTTTAAACAGAGAGAGACCCCTTGTCAGCAACCAAAGGAGTGGGGTACTACCAGTACAAAAAACAAATTATCCCTTGATTTACTCAATCAACAAGAACACCCTATCATTAGTGGAATTCTTAATTCATATAAAGCACATAGAATTTTTTTTAAATTTTTTTGGGGTGATCTCACTCAAAAACCCTAACACACTCAAACAATAATACCACTATAACATGCAATCCAAAAAGGGTCAATTTATTTCTTTAGTACATGTGAATATTATTAAAAACACAATTTATATAGTAAAACACCTAAAATATAACACAATGCATCAATTCAACATAAATTAAAAACAATACAATTCATCAGATCAGGACATAACAGAACATCTTATGACACTTTTACCACAGAGACCCCTAAAAAATAGGGAAAAGAACAATGATAGACAGTACACTTTGTCTTTTAACTCAACAATTCCCTAGGAATAATTTTAGCAAGATTAGCCTGGATACATATACTCTATTTTGTATCTACAGGTCCAACTTGTCCTCGGGATAATGTACAGAAATGCGTTGGATTTTCTGTCGTTTTGGTCTTGTTTAGTTTAGATACAGATACTTTATTTTTCTAAACTGGTGTGGTGTCTATTTGTGGTGTTATCACTGTGTTACTGTGAGTGTTGGTACAAATACTTTACACATTGCCTTTGGGATAAGCCTGTCTGCTCGTGCCAAGCTACCAAGGGGGTGAGCAGGGGTTATCTAAAGTGTGTATCCCCCTTACCCTGACTAGAAGCAAGGGTCCCTATTTGGACAAAGGTACCTACCTCTAACAAGTAGAGACCCCCATTTCTAATAGTATTTCAGGAATTCCCAATGTTAATCTATGAGAGGAGCAGACCTCACAGTAGTGAAAAAGAACTTGGGTGGTTGTCACTACCAGGACATGTAAAACAAAAAGGTACATGTCCTACCTTTTATTTACAGAGCACCCTGCCCTTAGGCCTAACTAGGGCCTGCCTTAGGGGTGATTGATATGTAATAAAAGGGGAGTTTAAGGCTTGGCAAGTACTTGGAAATCTCAAACCGAGGTGGCGGTATAATGCGCACACAAGCTCTTTAGTGGCAGGCCTGAGTCAGGTTTCAAAGGCTACTTCTGTGGTTGCACAATCAGTGCTGCAGGCCCACTATTAGCATTTGGTTTACAGGCCCTAGGTATATGTAATGCCACTTTACTAGGGACTTATAAGTGAACCAAATATACCAATCATGGATAAACCAGTTGTCATCACATTTTAGATAAGAGTACATGCACTTTAGCACTGGTCAGCAGTGGTAAAGTGCTCAAAGTCCTAAAGCTAGCAAAGACGAAGTCAAAAACAGGAGGTCAGAAAGCAAAAAGTTAGGGGAAACCGCACCTAAAGGTACGAGGTCGAACACCACGTTTCCAATGTTTTATGTCGCTGCCTTAGGCACCACTTTTACTTCACATGGATGAGTGTCGTCAAACTCCAGAACATAACCCAAAGCTATGATAACGCCGATTCTTATCCAATTATCTATAAGAACCTTCTGGTCGCCAAGATATTTTTACCTGTTGAGTAGTGTAAAGGGGAGAATCTCATCTGGTTACATAACAGCGTTCATTTTGTCTGAAAGGACCACTGACTCCGAATTCAAGTTTAAGAATTTATTATCGCCAAAAATAACTGGACATGCAAGCACCTCAACACGAGGTTAAAGAAATAGATGGGCACTAATACAAATAATAACCTACGCAGGAGTCTCATCCGACTCAAGATAAGGAGAATAGAAAGTTCTAGAAGGATCAACCAGACTATGATTGCTCCAATTTCTAAGTTGCTCTTCATTGGACTAAACAAGCTTAAAATCAATTGCTGTCCCTATACTAACGCTAAGTGACATCCCTGCATAACGATTTTCCCAGGCAAGAGTGAATAAAAGGTGTCAGCTGTGAAGACTTCCTAAGAAGTGCAATCACATAATACCTAAGCTCAGCTCTGTCCTTCTCTCTGGTCTCCCCTACCTCTTCTCTGGCCTCCTCCCTCAGGGCACTATCCCTAATACAAAACCCCAGTACAATTGTACACGCCTTTGTCACGCCTCCTTGGCCAGGTCTTCTTTCTTGTACTTTTCCATCGAAACGGTTTCTTCATCCTGGACGGTTGCGATGACCTTGAGTCCCAGGCACCTTCTCCGCTGAAAGTATCATCCCTAAATTCCATTTCACTCCCGTACCATGCCTCCCATCTCTCTAACTTTTGAAAACAAAGAGTTAGTCTTTACTAACGAGACATGTGTCCTTGCACCTGCAACAAAAGATACGTTCAACAGAAACCTTCTACTGTGCAAATTAAATCTACCGTTTGTGCCCAGAGAGCCTTACCAAGAGAAACTTTTCTCGGCCTACAAAATAAGCTAACATAAGAATAAACCAGGCCTTTCCTAAACATATATGTAGTCAGGCCTTTACGTATAACTTTTAAACACACATCTTACTTTTCCCTATAACCATTTTCATTACAATTCTTATGCAAACAATGAATTACATGTGCAACTTTAATATGGTGCACGTTTAAACTACTGCAATTACATTACACACAAACTAATTCCTCTATGCATTATGTTCACACAATTCAATAAGCATTACATTACATGATTATCATAACACAATTATACTGCTGATTCACTTTGTCTCAGCGAACTATTCATTCTTTACTAAACATGCATGAGTATACAACTGAATATACGAATATATGTCTGAATACATGTGGGTGCGGCCTATCAGTGATTATGATGCACCCCTACAATTCACAAGAACATTTCGCTCTATCAGTTCCCCCTTTGATGACTCCTGTCATCACATTTCATTCTACTCCCTTGGAGAAAGAACCGACCTAAACAGAACTTGTTGCCATCTTCCCTGATCTTAGTTTCTCCATGCTCTTGAGCCTTTGATACTGACTGTCCTGCAGTCTTGCCAATCTCATCTCATTTTCCCTCAAAGCTCTCTTGACTCGGCCTGCCCGATACCACTTGTAGGCCTTGATCAAAATCCACAACCCAACCACACAAACCACCAAAATAAGGAGGGGTCTCAGAAAGTACCCAAGGAATCCCTTTCCTAGATTCGCAAACCAACCTCCCACTTGACCAAAACCCTTGCCGACCTTTTCCCAGGCCCCTTCTTCAGTCAAATCCGCTATTTTTGTGTGGATTGTAGTGATGTTACTTATATATTTCACCAGATCCTTGCTACGGTCTGGTATATAAGTGCAGCACTCTTGAACCTTCAACATTTTACAGACTCCGCCCTCTTTTGCCAATAAGACATCCAAAGCAAGGCGATTCTGCAAAACCATTCCCCTTATCGACAACATCTCTCCTTCCACCAACACCAACGACTTTGCTGTATTCATTGAAAATTCATCCACCACAGTCGCTAACCTCCGGATCTTCACATCATTCAAGACTACTCCCAGACTGGGTATCATAGCTCCAAAGATATCTCCCACAACGATTCCTGCACTTGCAGCTCTTCTCGCTCTTGAATGCTCTCCACCTTCTAGAAGATCTAAATCTTCTGTATGGTAAATCTTTGGAAATATTATTGCCAAATAACATGTTCCATACCAATTTGCAGGCAACCTCACATAAGCATTCTTCCCACATACGTAATACACCGTTGGTATCACTTGTACAGGACCTTGGAGAAAATCTTTTGCCACATCTGCCATGGTGAAAACGTGATCACAAGTACTTTGTCCCACTGCTACCTTCTCGTAGTAAGTCTGATAACACCTTATACACAACTTACCCCTCTGCTCCTTATCTAACGCTATAGGACCATAGCTTCTCTGGTCTTATGCAACTGTTCTTCCTCTGTCCAATCTGTCCTGTGATGCCCCAAGTCTCGGGAGTGAGTCAGCTTTCTATACCTATCCTCAACCTGATCTACAAACTTTCTCTCTACATCCGACATCAAACAAGTCAGATTGTGTCTGTGTGCGAATGCGGTATCCAATTCCAAACTTGGTATGAAGTACTTCCTGAGTCTATCTTCCGTCTTATAATAGTCATATTTATTCAAATGCTTGTAAGCTGGGACTTCAGGAAGCACTGCGTCGAAATTGGAAAAGAAATACTCAAACTGATCTCTCTCATAAAATAAACTAAGCAAAAGACTACATGAAATACCATAAGTCAGTGGAAGCTGGTGATACCTAATACCCTCGTCCACTGAAGTAGGCAACTGCATACACACATAACAATCTTTCGCATCCATCACATCAACATACTCATACAACAACTTAGCATATGCATTCAACTTAAAATCACCTTTAGATAAATCTACATGCAATCTACGACTTTCTTCTAATAGCAAAGCTCTGTCAGCTGCCATGTCTACCCCCTTCTGGCTAGGTGTAATAGGTGTCGGTGTCCCTGTCACCCCCTCTACTTCTAGCTCGTGCGAACCAGTGTATGAGACTATAACTACTATGATTATAGAAACTATTACACTACTTATAAGGATGCCTACAATCCATTTAGATCTACGATTGGGATCTCCCGGCTCCATGGTTTCGAAAGTTCTCAAAAGTCTTGGTTATAGCAAAGAGCCCTGAAAAAGTCTCTGTCCTTTATTTGTGACTTGCTTAACCAGCTCGAGCAACCATGAAATCTCCGGATTTTCCCTTTCCGATCACAAAAATCTTATTTACACAGTCCAGAAAAAGACTTCCCTATTTTTCGTTCCTCTTCTGTGGAAAGTCCCTAAGTTTATTCTTCTTCCACTCGGACCTAGGTTATCTTCTTCTTTTAGACTTTTATTTACAGTTTATAGTTGATCCACAATAAGATCCTCATTGAGCAATACCAGAACGTGATACAAAAGTTCAAGACGCAAAATCAACACTTCATGTGAAAACGGCTCAACTCCAAAAGGCGGGAATTCGAGTCGGTGCAGAACCAAGTTTCGGACTTCACTCAGAAGCGGGGGATTCGGAACCATGAGGGTCAGTGTTCCTTCTATTTCGAGCCCTGGCAACTGCAGCACCACCTTCACCACCACATTCGGGCTCCGACGGACCACCTGCACTGACCTCAGCCTTCCCGTGCTCACCACCCCCTGCATCAAACACAGTGTAAGTCCACTCAGGGGTAGAGTATCTGCGACAAGGCACTCTTGTTCTCTTTGACCTTCGCCGACTGTCTTGTGCTTGGTCTTCGTCACTTGCTTCCGTTTCAGATGCTTCGGACACTGGAGCAAGGTCTCTTTCAGGTGCTAACCTCAGGTTCAGTCGCCTCTGTCTTTCAGGCCAACTTTCTGCACTTCTGTTCGTTCGTCTGCCTTCCCCTTCTATACCTAGTGCACTACTTCCTCTTTCTGCTGAATCTGACTCTTCTCCGCCCACTGCACCGTTTCTGTCTTCGGTGTCTGAGTCAGGAGTTCGAACTGTGGAAACCCCCTTCGGCTTGCTCTAGTGCACCACCAGCTGTGTCAGCGACCCTTACAGCTTGACTTGTCCTCCCATGTGGCCCTGCCACATCAGCTGGATTTTCATTCACGAGAGGAGCTGTTTCTTCCAAGGGTGCTGAAACTCTGCGGGTATGGGAGGCATGTACCCAGTTCGGCAATCCTCCACACTTCACTGCTGTGTTCGTGATAAGTATCACCTGATACGGGCCACGCCAGCGGGCATCCAAGCAACTCTTCCTCACGTGCTTCCGGACGAGCACCCAATCTCCGGGACACAAGTCGTGGCACAGATCACTCAAGGCTGGGACCACTGCTGCTTGCACCTGCTGGGATACAGAACGGACCACATCAGAGAGTCCTTTACAATAATCGAGAATCAAATCATCAGTGATGCTTATCAAGGCTGTAGCTGGTACTGCTGCCATCTCATTGCCCTTCCCATTAATATCTCATGGGGGGACAACCCGGTCTTTCTGTCTGGGACACTTCGCATGCTCATCAGCACGAGCGGCAAAGCGTCGGGCCATTTCAGGGATGTCGAAGAACACATTTTTGCCATCCGGGCCTTCAAAGTTCCATTAACTTGTTCCACCATCCCAGAAGCCTCTGGTCTGTAACTACAGTGGAGTCTCTGGTCAATGTTCAATGCAGCACACAGTAACTTCATGATTTCACTGTGGAAGTGCCTTCCTCTTTCTGATTCCAAAGAGGTCGGGATCCCGAACCTAGGGATGAGCTCCCTCAACAATAACTTAGCCACTGTGAGAGTGTCACACCTGCGTGTGGGGTAAGCCTCCACCCACCGTGAGAATACACATACCAGCACTAAAATGTACCTCAATCCATTACACTTAGGCATTTCCACAAAGTCAAGCTGTATTCTGTTGAAAGGCCCACCTGACCTCCCAATGTGACTCAATGTAACTACAGTTTTCTTTCCAACGTTCATCTGCTGACACGTAACACACCTTTGACACACTGTTTCAGCCATTGCTCGGAACCGTGGGTTATACCACGTCTGTCTAAACACCCTCATCATTGCGTCTCTACCAAGGTGTGCCTGTCCATGTATCAGTCTTGCCATCGGACTCAACAATTCTTCAGGCAACACGGCTCTCCCATAGTTGGATACCCACACATCCACATCTCCTTTCTCACAACCAGCTTTGATCCATCCCTCTCTCTCCTGGTCTGAAACTTCATCCTGCAATCGCTTAAGCTCTTCCCAAGTGTCTGCCATGGCCAACATTATGCTGAGCTCGGTTCCTTCTTGGCTCTCCCCTGCGTATCTATCTGTGAATATGCATCCTTGTTCTGCACAGAAACGGGCGACTTCGTCTGCGTAATTGTTACCCAATGACACAAAGTCCTCCCCTTTCCCATGGGCTGAACACTTTACCACAGCAATTTCTTTCGGGTGCTGTAATGCATCCAACAGTTGTCTTACATATTCTCCATTCCGAATGGGTGAGCCAGATGATGTCAAAAATCCCCTCTGAGACCATAACTGCCCGAAGTCGTGCACCACGCCAAACCCATATTGGCTGTCTGTGTAAATCGTGATTCGAATTCGATCAGCGGCCAAACAGGCACGGGTCAAGGCAATGATCTCAGCTACCTGCGCTGGAGCGTACTCCTTCTAGGCAAGCAGCCTCGACCACTCCTGAAATGGTACATACAGCAAACGCTGCTCTCAATTGCCCCACACTGTCTCTTAAGCATGAACCATCGACAAAGAAAATTTCATCTGGGTCAGCCAATGGTTCATCGACAATGTCAGGTCTCGGTTTGGTGCAAAGCTCGGTCACATCGAGACAATCATGGTCCGCACAATCTTCATCATCCGTGTTCGGTGTAGGCATCAATGTCGCAGGGTTCAAGATAGAGCACCTTTTCAGAGTCACATTCTCTGCGGCAAGTATGACTTGCTCGTACCTCGTTAACCTATTGTTCGTTAGGTGCTGTGTCTTGGTCCTGGTCATCAATAACTCAACCGAATGTGGCACATGTACAGTCAATGGATGTCCCATTACAATGCTTTCACATCTTTCAATGCTGACACCTGTTGCAGCAACGGATCTTAGACATCCGGGCAACGCAGAAGCTACTGGATCTAAAGTAGCTGAAAAATATGCCACTGGTCTACGGACACCTCCATGATTCTGAGCTAACACTGCTAATGCACATCCTTCCCTCTCGTAACAAAACAATGAAAAGGCCTTGTTGTAGTCAGGCATTCCCAGTGCCGGAGCACTGCACAATTCCTCTCTCAGTTTCAGGAATGACATCAAGCACTCCTCGTCCCATGGTACCGGATCACTCACATCCTTGTGCGTAAGCCTCTGCAAAGGCTTTGCTCTCAAGGAGAAACTAGGAATCCACTGTCGATAGTAGCCAACCATTCCCAGGAACATCCTAACTTCTCTCTGTGTGGTGGGTACTGCCATGCTCATTATTGCCTCAATTCGATCTGGTGACACCTTCCTCTTGCCTTTTTCCAATCTGTGTCCCAAGTACTGTACCTCATTCAAACAGTACTGCAGCTTGTTCGGGGATACCTTATGTCCATTCTCTGCTAAGTGGTTCAACAGAGCTACAGTGTCAATTCTGCAAGCATCTTCTGTTTCTGAGGCAATGAGCAAGTCATCTATGTATTGCACGAGAACTGAGTTCTGCGGCAACACAAGACTCTCAAGGTTCTTCTTCAGGATCTGGTTAAAGATCGATGGACTTTCCGTATACCCTTGAGGGATACGACACCATGTTAACACGCGATTTTCCAGCCTGAACGCAAAAAGAAATTGGCTTTCCTCGTGGAGCGGTATCGAAAAGAAGGCTTGACACAAATCGATAACCGTAAACCACTCGGCTTCACATGGGATCTGGAACAATATTACTGAAGGATTCGGTACCACTGGACAACAAGGGACAACTATCGTGTTGACCTTTCGCAGGTCTTGCACGATCCTGTATTTCCCGCTCGGTTTCTGTAGTCCCATAATGGGTGAATTACAGGGGCTACCTCTGATCTCTTTCAAAATGCCTTTCTCAATGAAAGTCTCGATCACAGGTCTTATCCCTGCGATCGTTTCTGGCGACAGGTTGTATTGAGGTGTCCTGGGGAAATCAACATTCTGTTTCACTTCAATCCGCACTGGTTCAACCCCTCTGATTAGACCTATTTCGTCGCCTGCGAAATCCCACACCACAAACGACACTGCGTCTCTCAGATCAGGTGGAAGTTCTTCCACAGTCACCATTGGGTACAGATCTATACACAGATGCTGATTGGTAATTTTAAAGTCAGCATCGTCATCTCTCGTCTGGACCTCCACTCCCCGTGGCGTACAATAAATCGTGCAGTTCAACTTGCACAACAGATCTCTTCCCAAAAGGCAAACTGGACTCGTATCACACACTACAAACTGATGTCTAGTTTGGAAGGAACCTATCTTTACTAGGATCGGTTCTGTCAATGGGCTGCTTATTCTCTTGTTCGCTACTCCAACAACCTGGATTGATTGTCCCGAGAGGGGTAGGTTAGGGACTACTGCTGATCTTACAGTAGACCGGGTAGCACCAGTATCAACCAAAAGTGTGGCAGGATGACCCTCAATATCTGCCTCCACAAAAGGACCTCTCTGGTCTACCTCCAAGACCGCTCCAAGTGTGCAGTCTTCCTCCCCTCTCAGGCACCGTCAGGATAAAGGGTCTGAGCTACTCTCGTCATAGTCTTCGAACAGGGGCATCTGTTGGTACGTTCGTGTTCCTTGTGAAATCCTTGGAGCTTGGGGAACCTGGGCGTGAGAACTGTATACCCCCCCTTTCATCGTCCTAGGCCTCGTTACTCTGTTAACTACCTCTTGCGCGGGTGCCTGAGCCCCCTCTTCCTCTTCCTGCAACTGATTAGCTGGGTTCAAAGGACACTCGCGTTTCCAATGTCCGACCTGGCGACAAAGATGACACGCAGTGGTCTTCTTCAATGTGGCCACATCCACTCCTGTCTTGGGGTCTACTGGTTTTCCCTTCCCCATGGCTTGCCCATTCTGGTTCCCCTGGAAATTTCCTTGTTTTCTTCCTAAGGTCCCTCCACTAGGCTGACCCTGTGCTGTCTGCATCTGGACAAGCATCAATTTGTCTTTTAGCTTTCGATGTTTCGATTCCACCTCATCACTACAGTATCTCGCATACCTCAATATTTCATCTAGTGGCTTGTTCTGCCAGCAGATCAAATGGTGCTGTATCATGAGGCTGATTTCCATTCTCAGACCCAGTACAAACTTTGAGACAAACTGTCCCATATCCTTGGGGTCCAAGATATCTAACCCACTATACTGTTTAAAAGCTTGCAGAAGTCTTTCATAATATTCATGCACCGTTTCTTTGGGTTCCTGTACAGTCCGATCTATCTTAACCCAATCTATATCCTGAGGTGAAATCTTCAGTTTCAACCATGTAATCACCTGCTCATACTTTTTCATGACTAGGGGTGATGGACCATTTGTAACCGCCTCTCTATCCGGTTCCGAAGTCGGCCACTCGATAGCGACTTTACAGGCTGTCCACAAATCTCCCGGTACCACTATGTCAAACAAAGTGTTCAAATCAATCCACAATACTTTTGAAATTTTCACAAACCGCTCAACCTGTTTGTACCACTCTACTGGTTTTTCCCTCAGCCGAGGAAAATCATTTGTAAATGCAGCCAAATCACCTCTATTCCACGGCACATGCACGTACCCTCCATTCTGTACTTCCCGTAAGGAAAATTTCCAACACCCGTCGCCCCCCTCCTGGAGGCGGCGTTTCCCCTTCAGCTCTCTTTGCTGGTTTCTTCTTGGACCACCTTTCTTCCCATTTGTCCAACAAAATCCATATCCTCATCCCTACGATCAAATCTCTGGTATGTGTCCTTAATCCTGTTAGTCTTTTCTCCTCCAGCTCCTGGTCACTGTACTGTAGTCTATGTGGCCCCTGCAACGCTTTAGTTTTGTTCAGGTCTACCTCATATCTTTTGGCCAATTCCTTCAATCTATCATGTGCCATCCTAGCTTTTCGAGTCACATCTTTTGCTACAAACAGCAGCTCATCTGATCCATAAATTTCTATCCTTTCCAAGGGCAGACCTCCATTAATCATCTCGTCTACCTCTGCTTTCAATCTCACTACGTCTAGTAACCTTGCCTGTACCGCACTCCTCAGTACATCTCGACAACCCGAGCCATCCCGCTCATCACAGTCACTATTCTGTCCTTGTGACCTATTCCCTTCCATCATATTCCTGGAACTCGGTCTGTCTTCCGAGACGTTCTGTGCCCTATCTCCTTGCATCCTATCCTCTTGGTTTGTCGCTGTTGGTGTCCACATCCTCAAAGCTGACTTGGATTCACGCAAAGACCTTGGTCTTTCTGGTCTCTCCTCTTCTTGTCTAAAGGAAGAGTCTGCAGTAGCCGGTAACGGCGTACTTGTCTCCACTGGTCTTGGGAAATGAACCACTCGTACTCCAAACCCATTCCCACTCTCGCTGGTTACTTCTTCCCTTCCCATCTGTACGGAGCCCCCTTCTCTCACTCAGTCTGGGTCATATACCGGTACTATAGGGCCAATGGTAACCGGTACTGTCAAGGAGTCCGGTAATCTTGTGTTCCCAACAGGAGGCTGTGTCATCATGGACGCCGTTGCCCCCTCTGTTCCTGTGGAAATCCTTCCCACTACTCTCATGCTAGTCTGATTCTGGCTCACATCAATTGTTACTGCTGGGGTCGGCTTTCCCTCTTCTGAGTCTGGATTAAATGGTGGTGGCCTCTCTGCCAACATCCTATCCAACAAGCTGTCATCTAGATCACTGTCGTCCTCATCGATTCTTATTATTTTCCCATTTTGTACTAACAATGGGTACAACTTATCTCCTTCGATCGTTTCCACTCTCCACCTTTTCTCCAATGCATCCCACCTTGCATCCTGAAATGCCCTGACCGATTTCTTCACCCTTTCTTGGCTTCTGTCTTTCTTCCTATCATACGCTGCTCTTATCCACGCATGTAGTGCCTCAAACTGTGTTGGTCTAGGTAGTGGTCGTAAAGAAGCCATTATACTTTTTAGCTGGTACAACACCTCTAACCTGAAAGTACCATAGCATGGGAACGACAATTCTCCTTCTGCTTCTGTCATTTTATGCCAATTCTCAAGCCAAATTATAGTATGCAATCCTACATTCTTTGCCATATAATGTGCTGGTGTATCCTCGGGAGGAGCTTCCTCTCCTTCCCGAACAACCACATGTCTATCACCTCTACAAAGTTCCCGTAAAACTTTAAAACATTTCATGATGAATCAACTTTGTATTTGCACTCAAAATGTCAGCTCTTGCTTCTTGATTTCACTCCACCAATACCAGCGCGGCTCACACCAACCGGCCTATCGCAGCGCGGCACTTGTCTGATGTCACTTTTCCTCCGCTCGCAGCAGTTCCCCTCCTTTCTAATTCACTCGTTCTCACTCGCACCTGTCCCAATCATACTCTGAAATAATGTCCGTCCTACCGAACAATTACCTCTCTGACCGTCAGTCTTACCAATGACCGATCAGCCTCTTGAGCTTGTTGACCTCAATCTGGCAACTGTCTGTCCGCGAAACGACCGGACAATCGCCTCTAACACACTCGATAGGATTCAATCACTCGATGTTCTGCACACAATAACCTACGACCTGCGTTGGTTATTCACACACTCACTCATGTGTTCCCTATCTTCAGTGGGTCTGTCAATGACGTCTCGTGACCCCCACAACCTCTGGTCAACGTTCTCAACTCTGGGTGTATTCTACACCACGATAAATCTCCCGGTCCCGCGCGCGCGCTCACGGTCCGGTTCTCAATCACACAACTCTCTTTCCAACTCCGCAAGACATCACACAACAATAAAACACCGCAATCTGCCAAACATCACTCTTTTCATACTCACTCTACCACGAACTGCTACTTCCGCCGCACCGTCACTCTCCGTCAGTTTTCCACGACCTCCGACATCCTTCTCCCGCGGTCCTCTGGATCTGCGTCACTCGGGCTCTTTGGGGCAACTTAATCTCCTATCTTGCTCTAGATCTCCCCTTACCATCAAAGGTAACCATCCTACTCTGCTACCAACTGATAACGCCGATTCTTATCCAATTATCTATAAGAACCTTCTGGTCGCCAAGATCTTTTTACCTGTTGAATAGTGTAAAGGGGAGAATCTCATCTGGTTACATAACAGCGTTCATTTTGTCTGAAAGGACCACTGACTCCGAATTCAAGTTTAAGAATTTATTATCGCCAAAAATAACTGGACATGCAAGCACCTCAACACGAGGTTAAAGAAATAGATGGGCACTAATACAAATAATAACCTACGCAGGAGTCTCATCCGACTCAAGATAAGGAGAATAGAAAGTTCTAGAAGGATCAACCAGACTATGATTGCTCCAATTTCTAAGTTGCTCTTCATTGGACTAAACAAGCTTAAAATCAATTGCTGTCCCTATACTAACGCTAAGTGACATCCCTGCATAACGATTTTCCCAGGCAAGAGTGAATAAAAGGTGTCAGCTGTGAAGACTTCCTAAGAAGTGCAATCACATAATACCTAAGCTCAGCTCTGTCCTTCTCTCTGGTCTCCCCTACCTCTTCTCTGGCCTCCTCCCTCAGGGCACTATCCCTAATACAAAACCCCAATACAATTGTACACGCCTTTGTCACGCCTCCTTGGCCAGGTCTTCTTTCTTGTACTTTTCCATCGAAACGGTTACTTCATCCTGGACGGTTGCGATGACCTTGAGTCCCAGGCACCTTCTCCGCTGAAAGTATCATCCCTAAATTCCATTTCACTCCCGTACCATGCCTCCCATCTCTCTAACTTTTGAAAACAAAGAGTTAGTCTTTACTAACGAGACATGTGTCCTTGCACCTGCAACAAAAGATACGTTCAACAGAAACCTTCTACTGTGCAAATTAAATCTACCGTTTGTGCCCAGAGAGCCTTACCAAGAGAAACTTTTCTCGGCCTACAAAATAAGCTAACATAAGAATAAACCAGGCCTTTCCTAAACATATATGTAGTCAGGCCTTTACGTATAACTTTTAAACACACATCTTACTTTTCCCTATAAGCATTTTCATTACAATTCATATGCAAACAATGAATTACATGTGCAACTTTAATATGGTGCACGTTTAAACTACTGCAATTACATTACACACAAACTAATTCCTCTATGCATTATGTTCACACAATTCAATAAGCATTACATTACATGATTATCATAACACAATTATACTGCTGATTCACTTTGTCTCAGCGAACTATTCATTCTTTACTAAACATGCATGAGTATACAACTGAATATACGAATATATGTCTGAATACATGTGGGTGCGGCCTATCAGTGATTATGATGCACCCCTACAATTCACAAGAACATTTCGCTCTATCAGCTACAAAACTGCTCCTTCAACATAAGACTAGAGGCAAAAAATAAAATTCTAAGTCATTGCTAAAAAAATGACATTGCAAATGACCTTTAAGTTTCCTTAGCCAAAAACATGACTTGCTACTGTCGTTTCTTTAGTGAGAATTATTTTGTTATTGATAAACTCTAATGCACTGTTCTGACATTTGCGACCAACAGTCTATTGATTTACTTTTGTGATAAAGATAATAGAGGCCATGCAAAACCTCCTGGCCGCGCAAAAATGAATCTCTGTTTTTATTTGAAGAGAGAGGTGGCTATTGAGCGAAAGCTTGACAGAGATGTTAGCGTGAAACAGTGGAATTGTGCAGAAGATGATGTCTTGGGTAATAAAGATCTCGAGAGGATTTTACTGCCGCGCTGCCTGTTTCTGTGAAACAATTGTCCCCAGGTCCCACAGTGATTATTTGAAGCAGAAAAACATTAGAAGCGGCGGGAAGATGTTCCTATAACTGATATCTTTTCCTGAACTTAACATAAAACATAGTTTATCCTGTGCTATAAGACTTTGCTATTTTTGGAGCTCTTTGACAGCGTCGTAAAGCGACAATGCATCACAGCGCCAAACCGTGCATGGGCCTAGATTGCACCATTGCACCTGTGAGAGTACTGCTGCACCACTGACTGAGAAATGTTGCACCAGCATGTGCGTCAGTCGAGCAGAAAAAGGTGCATTTCATTCAGCGTATATATTTTTGCACTAGTATGTTAGTGAAAAAAAGTATTTTGCAGGGGTAAATCACTGCGAACGTCGGTGTAGAATTTTCCAGCATTCAGCAGCAAATTGCTCACACACACAGATGCATTGCTTGAAAGGTTGGCTGCATATTTCAGTATTTTTAATGTTCCTTGCTGCTAATTTTAAACTCTACCTGCCATACTGTTGATTCGTTTTTGCGGCTACTGCTATTTGGGGGCTGAAAGGGTTTTAAATAGCATTGTTCTTATTTGTGTGACTCGGAGTGTGTTAAACTCCTTTTACCTTGTTTACGCTCCTCTCAGCACGTGGCGGCCATCTTTTTTGGGACACGTGTCGGGGCGGTTAGCGTTTCACTCTTTACCGCCCGGCCATTTAATTATTTAATGGACACGGGACGGACGCGCAGCGCTTGAAAGGTTGGCTGCATATTTCAGTATTTTTAATGTTCCTTGCTGCTAATTTTAAACTCTACCTGCCATACTGTTGATTCGTTTTTGCTGCTACTGCTATTTGGGGGCTGAAAGGGTTTTAAATAGCATTGTTCTTATTTGTGTGACTCGGAGTGTGTTAAACTCCTTTTACCTTGTTTACGCTCCTCTCAGCACGTGGCGGCCATCTTTTTTGGGACACGTGTCGGGGCGGTTAGCGTTTCACTTTTTACCGCCCGGCCATTTCATTATTTAATGGACACGGGACAATCGCGCAGCGCTTGAAAGGTTGGCTGCATATTTCAGTATTTTTTAATGTTCCTTGCTGCTAATTTTAAACTCTACCTGCCATACTGTTGATTCGTTTTTGCTGCTACTGCTATTTGGGGGCTGAAAGGGTTTTAAATAGCATTGTTCTTATATGTGTGACTCGGAGTTTGTTAAACTCCTTTTACCTTGTTTACGCTCCTCTCAGCACGTGGCGGCCATCTTTTTTGGGACACGTGTCGGGGCGGTTAGCGTTTCACTCTTTACCGCCTGGCCATTTCATTATTTAATGGACACGGGACGGACGCGCAGCGGACGTGCGCAGCGGGCGCGCCAAAGGCGCGCCTAAGGCAAGCCCGTCTGCGCCCGTCCGAGCCCTGCCGGGACCAGGGGCCAGGAAAGCTGGACCTATTAAACCAGGGACCTTTAATTACTCTTTATTTCAGTTAAAGCAACTGAAGACTATTAAGCGCCCTGACTGCAGTCCTCTTGATCTCGAATCTATGACGTCACCTTTCTCTTGTTGTGGATTCACATTTAAGCCCAGTAAGGCTCATAATCTAGCCTTTGATAAATCCCAGATGACTCCTTCGGCTAGTTACCATAAGGAAGTGAAGAATGCTTTCTCTTTTTTCTATATCAATTGTCGTTCACTTGCTAAACACAAGCTAGATATTTTGGACCTTTTGCTTAATGAGCAACCAGACGCCATTTTCCTTACCGAAACTTGGCTTCATGGAAGCTCTGGACCAGATATAGCAATTGCTCTGCCCCCTAATTATGCCCTTGTTAGAAGAGACAGGGGAATTAAAATCGGAGGAGGTATAGCTATTATTTTTAAGAAATACTTCACCTGTAAATTTGATAGTCTACCCTTCCTGGACTGCGAGGCTGGCCATTTCAGACTTGTTTTAACCCCCCAATTTACTTTTTCTGGATTTTGCTTTATCGGCCACCGGGGCCTGCAGGGGCCTGGGCTGCGTCTTTTCCGGGTCAAGTCCTGCCATATCTTGTAGACGCTACTAATTTTACCATTTTGGGTGATCTCAATTTACATCTTGATGAAATAACCTGTGCCACTAGTGCGACTTTCATCGCAGACTTTGCTGCGGCTAACCTGATGTTTTGCAATTCGGGACCCACGCATGTGGCGGGCCATCTACTTGACCCCATCTTCTCGAATCTGCATAATATTCACTGCTCCCCAACTTTGCCTGTACCGTGGTCTGATCATTTTTTAGTTGGCTTCTAAGTTTCTGCTTACTCTCGTAATCCTTCTCCAACGATCTCTGGTCTTACAGCCAAATTGAGGAAATGGGGAAAATTGAACACTGATGTATTCAATAATATGTTATCTAAAACCGCCCCAACAGTTGGTCTTTCATTTGCAAACGACGTGGCTGCTGTCCAAAGTTGGATTCTTAATTCTGTAGAGGCCTGCCTTCCTCTATCTGCTATCAAGGCAAATAACCATCGTCCGCCTGCTCCTTGGTTTACTGAGATCTTAAAAGCAGAAAAAAGCAAATGTAAAAATTTGGAGAGACGTTGGAGAATGACATATGCTCCTGAGGCCAAATCAATTTACAAAATGGCTCTAAGGGCTTATCATATACTTTGCAAGTCTGCACGCTCTGAATATGTGGCTTCAGTTATTTCCAGAGCACATAATAATTCTAAGCAATTATTTAAGCTTGTAAAAAATTTGTCTGGGGCTGACTGTCTGCCTGCCTCGCCTGACTTGAGTGCTCCACTCTGTGAGGAGCTTGCTACTTTCTTTTTGAGGAAAGTTGAATTAATTTATGACTCATTTCAAGACTCTATGCCTAATAATGCCTCACAGCTTACCGGAAATCCTCCTTTTCTGATTAATGAGGAGCCGGCACAACCTGACTCGTTTGATAAACATTCGGATAACCTTGTTCGCTGGGCACCCCTAGACACTGATTCCTTTAGGCGAATATTGCCAGCCTGAAATCTGGCTCCCCTAGAGACCCCATCCCTGTTACTGTGCTTCAGAAATTTGCACCATCATCTTTGCTTTTAATTATGGAGCTGCTTAATGCATCTTTGGCAGAGGCTATTGTTCCTTCTATTTGGAAACACGCAATGGTTTTGCCGTTGTTAAAGAAGGCCACGGCTGACCCCACGCAATTATCTAATTTTAGGCCCATTTCTCTCCTTCCTGTATTTTCCAAAATTTTTGAAAAGCATGTCAATGCACAACTGACATCTTTTGTGACCTCTCAAAATTTCCTTCATGGTTCTCAATCAGGCTTCAGAGCAGGCTTCTCTACTGAAACCGCTTTGCTTGGGGTCACAGATATGATGCGCCAGCAGGTTGACGCGGGTGGTACCGTGGCACTTATACTTTTGGATCTAAGTGCCGCATTTGACACTGTATCACATCCTGAGTTATTGCATGCCCTACAATTATTGGAGTGACTGATATAGCCCTCAAGTGGCTTGCTGATTTCTTGACTAATCGAACGTTTCAGGTTTTCTCGCCGACAGCATGTTCCGAGATTCATAATTCCCCTTATGGGGTTCCCCAAGGCTCTATCCTCAGCCCATTACTATTTAACATTTATGTTAGACCTATGGCGAGGATTGCTGAGGAAGCAGGGTTGTCTCTTTTTTCATACGCTGATGACACCCAGATTGTGTTCTCCCTCTCTGCGGATGGAGCTCGCAATCCTTCCTTACTTCAGGCCGGTTTAAGGAACATTGCAGGTTGGATGCATACCAACCTGTTGAAACTTAACGGCGAGAAAACAGAAGTGCTGATTGTGGGCCGTAATAAAGACCTGTGGGGCTCCCAGCACTGGCCCACTGAAATGGGTCCTTTGCCCCAACCTAAACAGCCAGTTCAAAACCTGGGTGTCTTAGTTGATGACCAATTGTCTATGAAGCAGCAAGCAATGAGAGTTGCCTCGACCTGCTTCACAATCCTTGGATGGCTAAAAAAATCTTATGGATGTTGCCTTCCTCTACCCAACGTACGGTGGTCCAGGCTCTCATCACCTCAAGACTGGACTACTGCAACATCTTGTATCTGGGTGCCGCCAAGGAGGTGTTACGCAAGTTGCAACTTGCACAGAATGCGGCTGCGAGGCTGCTTTGTAGGATACCTAAAACTGCTTCCATCTCCAGTTTTATTCGGGATCTCCATTGGCTTAGGATTGAAAGCCGCATTAAGTTTAAGGCTCTGAGTCTCATGTTTAAGATCAAATCTGGAAAGGTACCTCCCTACTTGAAGACTCTTGTTCAACCTTATGTTCCATCTCGTGCTCTGCGCTCAGCCACCCAGGCAAAGTTCATTGTTCCTAGGACGAGACTAGTGCGCATGGGCGATCGTTCCTTCTCCCACTTGGGACCCTTTTTATGGAACTCCCTTCCGATCGATCTTCGAATTGAATCTTCGTATGAGAACTTCCGTAGGGGTTTAAAAACTTGGTTATTTAATATGTAGACCCCTCTGTTTATGTTGGCCCCTTCAGGCGGCGCCGGGAAACCCTAGGGTAGCTGTGCGCCTTATAAAATTAAAATAACATAACATAACATAACATTGCAGGTAATCTGGCCAAATGTTCACGCGGTAAAACAGAAACAAATGGCGATCATTCGTCCATAGCCCTTTTATTAGTTCACTAAATTTAGTTGCACGTGAAAGGCTCCATAAAAAATTCTGAAAATAAAAAGTCTTTAAATAAGATAATTGTTCCGCTCCTAAACTCACAGTTTGCTCTTTAGAGGTTACAGGCCTGCTTTTTCTCGATTAATCCTATTTTGAGACAAACGAAGATTTGGGGACAGACCATTTGGACCAGAGACTTCGAGTGGTTTCATAGAGCTAGGTTGAGACTGAGCTGATGGAGCGGAGTCAATCTTTTGTTTGTCTAAAATATTTGAACTTCCGGGACATTTGGATCAATTGGACCTCTCCACATCAATTTACAATTGTTTAACAATGTCTAAAAAAGAATACCGTTAGTTGAAAGAGTTTAGAATAAAATATTTTATCAGAAGATGCGGAGTTCGAAATAGCTGCTGATTGAGAAGTCTGTAGTATTGACATACTCCTTTAGTGCTTAATTAGTAAAAAATAATAATTCCCGGTGCTCAAAATTTTTCTTAGGAGGACACCGCCACTTCTTCCAGTTGTCCACTCAGCTACATTCCTGGTGCCACCCAATTGCACCATTGTCATACCAACCGCCTACATAGGCAACGCGAAAGCAGCCAACGTCAAAAATATATGACTACTTGAGAATATGACATCGATTATAACAGTCCACTTATTTGACAACAGCAACACACATTAAAACAAAAGGCGCTTGAATGAGGGAAATGTATCATATCTACCAAAAATGACAATGCATGAGCAGCAAACCAATGCCTGTACTATGAATTGAAGTCTAGTGCTCTATCGACTTTACTATGGCGCTCCACAAAATTGCATTAATTCCAGAGACCCAATGTAGATGCCCTGTACATAAAAACTAATGAAGATGCTTAAGACGAACACAGACAAAACTGCAAACGCCATGTACACTATCTGAAGTGCTCTGTCAGCTGAGCACGTCAAATCAAATGGGTAGTAAAACATTGTACACTGATGCCTTAAAACCCTGCATCTTAATTTTGCGAAGCTTAAACTGTGCCAGAAACACAACAATAAAGGACCTAGCGAGGTCCTTATCCTGGTCCTGACTTTAGGTTTACTTGCCGTTGACATCTTTGACTTGTGACGGTGGAGTGAGACTCCTGCTTCGGTGGAAACTGTGAGCGTACCTGCAGAACTCTAGTGTGATTATGACTACAAGAGCACAGAGCACATATTTAGGGAACTACTGGTTGTCAGGGATGCACTAGCCATTAGCTTAATCAGGTTAAGAGAGGACTGGGTACTGCATTAAATGCTTTGGGTGAGCTCCTCTCCTTTTTCAGGGCAGCTTTACTGTAGATCTTTACTTTTCTTGTGATTAGTAACTCAGTAATCAAAATTACTTTTTGAAGCTGCATTTTTGCTGCTGCAGTGGCTCCTCACAGCACCTCTGCAAAGCTCATGTTCAGAATGTGCTCTTGGGCCAGCGCGCCAACACTTTCATGAAGTCTCATCATGTCACTGCTGCTTAGTTAAACCGGTGCTGGGAAACTAGCATAAACCTTCGAGTGACAGCGTGTGGGGCCTGGGAAATGAGATCTGCAGAGGGCGGTGTAGTGTCCTGCTGGACACGTTCTAGTGTCTCAGCAGACACTGAGTTAGTAGCCACTCCCCTATGGGGGTGGGCACACTGCACCCCCACACCCATCTATCACGGGTGCCAAGGGTGACGTGGCCCCGTCAATAAAAGGGCCCGGGTGCACGTGCTCGTGGCCAGTTACCACACCATTATCACTAGTGTCTGTGTCCTTCGCTCCTCACCATGTGGGCCTGAGGCCCAACATTACAATGGCGATGAGTGGGTCTTATCCCACGCATGCGATGGCGGCCGCCTCCCGGTTCCTGGGAAAGGGAGTGTAGCCTGGACATAGGACACCCCCGCACCTGCTGCGGAAGCCACCGCACCACCGGAGTGGTGGCACACCTGGACACGCGCCCTCCAGTCTGCCCCTGCGTCCGCCCGTATGCTGACCCGGCTGCTGCACACCCCACTGTCCGGCCCGGCAGCGAGAAATCTGAGGAAGATGGGGATCTGCTAATGCCAGCACCGGACTCGAGGTGACCCCGTGCGTTGCGATCGGCACCGCAGTAGGTGAGACGCCGCCCACGCCAGCACCGCCCGCGTGTGGTGCGAAGACTGCGCCCAACCTCGGACCCACGGAGTGCCCAGGTGAGGGGGTCTGGAGCGGCCCTGCATAACGGCTGTCAAGGGAATCACCCCATAAGCCCTAAAAGTACCCTCAGGACAGGTAAGCTCTATCTCGCTCGGAGGAGGCCCCTGAGCAACGCCGCCGACGTGGGGAGGCCTGAAGACGCGATAACGGCGCGGCAGCGCAGTGCACAGGTCCATGCCCTCATACCTGCTCCGGCGCGAGGAAGCTCCTTGCCCGCCGCCAGCAGATCTAGCCATGAGGGAAGCACCGCCGGTAGTGAGAGCCCAGCGACGGTTCTGACGTCTTCCACGACCCACAGTTGCGAGACAGACTGTCAACGCCAGCAGCGCCACCCGGCCGCCAGGAGCAGCAGCGCGTCTGCTCCAGGACGGAGTAAAGAGCACCGGCAAGAGTTGCCCTCCATGCGCCTCATCCCTGGATGTCTGCTACGTCGGTAACGCCACCGCAGCATCCAGCATCGATGCCAGCGCCACCTGGTGGTCAGCATTGCAAACCGCATCCACCAACACCGCATCAGGGGCCGCCCCTGCCTGAAAACAAGCAGCGCCAACACAGCACGGAGCCCTGCACCAGCCCACCCCCAGCGCTCCGAAGCCTGCAGCAAGCCGGCCAAGCTACTGCAACCCTCCAGGGACTGCCGTGGCCTTTGGAGAGCAGACTAAGGTACAGCGCCACACAGCGGTCGCATGCCTGCACCGCACCTGAAAAGCACAGTGCCACCTGTTGGTCACACGCCACACCGGCATCCCTGCCCAGCGAGAGCGCTGCGTGACTTGGCCCTGGGCCAGAACCAAGGAGGTTAACCGCCCCAGCCCCTCCGGCGGCCATCCAGAGCAATACGCAGCGCAACTGTGACGAGACCTGCCTGGCTCACCTGCTCCGCACTGCGCAGAAGAGCGAGACGGTGGAAAGCGGCCCCACCCGCTCAGGACTTCACTCTTCTAGACCACAGTCCCCCACGAGAGCGGTTGACGCCTGCGTTTGCTCACGACCGCCCTGCTTGCTGGCATCAGCGCTGCACACCACGGCTGGCAGAATTCCGGCACCAAATCAGCACACAGCCCGGAACCGGCACACTCCAGGCAGAAGAGGCCCACATTCCAGGTAAAGACTGCCGGGGCCGGGGAACTTAAACACAACGCTGCCACCTAGTGGCTGTTTGAGGCAACACGCCCTCCTGCAGCTGCATTAAGCAGGCTCAACACGACAAGACCTGAAAAGGCACCTTCCAGATCGGCAGGGACAAGAGAGGCCCAGACAAAGGGCCCCCAGCCCAGGTCGCCACCTACAAGGAAGCGGACACACGCAATATTGCATCAGATTCTCGCCTCCCACACTGCCAAGCACACCCTGCTGCTGTCATCTAGGAGCATTACCCCTGCACCTGCCTGCACCACACCCACTGGAACACTGCGAGGCCCTGATGAACATCACAGTGGGGGAAAAGGTACCGGCAGTGGTTCCGCCCCAGGTAGTAAGACGAGACATTGCGGGGTGGAGGACAGAGCTGCCCCATCACAGAAGTGTCAAGCCTCAAGACACTTCATCCGCTCTCTACACGTCAATGAGGAAGAAGCAAGACATCTGCTGAGATCTGCCGGCACATGCAGCCACCATGTGCCAGAGATGCAACCAGGGGCCCAGGACTACCCCAGCACAGGAACGTGCCAAGAAGCAAAGGACAGCGACGCCCAGCAAGACGGCAAACCTCAAGAGAAGCACACGAAGGCGGGGTGCGTTGCACGCCACCCCCGACAGGCCGACCAGACGTTCGAAGAGAAAACACTGTTGCACATCACCCAGTAATCCCAAGAAGCCCAAAGCTTCTCCAGCCCAGGCAAGCACCGACCAAGCTCAAGCAACAACACCAAAGACGCTGCGACACAAGCCCCACTAGCAAGAGTGGACAACCAGCCAGAACAGCGATGTCTCAAGGTCGCTACCCCCACCAACAGTTCAAGAGAGACAAGCGCAGAGCACGCACCACACGTGGCTACCCAGCACCACCGCCGGAGAAGAGATCGCATCACTTGCTCCTCCCGGTGTACAGGCACCACCGCAAGCTACACCACAGGCACACCAGAGGCCAGAAGAAGACGCCTAAGAAGAAGACGGAGCGCACTAGGTCCGAGGTGCGCAGAAGACGGTGCCAGTGAACCTGACAGCACGGGCAGGCACCTGGGAGATAGAGACATCTCCACGAAGAAGCACTGCTGAACGCAGCATCGAGAACGCCTGCATCTCTACTGCACCAGCAAAGCCCCGCAGTGGGCCGAAGACCACACAGAGTGTCCTCCCTCGCACTGCCTAAAGACGGAGTCGGCAGTGACCCACGACAGGCAAGAGAGGAGTTGCACACCCCACGTGGCAGGCCGCCACAGCGACAGGCGCTCCAACAACCAGCGACAAGCGACCGGACGTCATGTCGCCCAGCAAGCAAGGAGCGCGCCAGAGCGAAGGCAGAAGCCGGATCCATAACAGCGCCGCCTCGAGGTCCAAGCGCAACACCCTCGAGAAAAGAAGAGTGACAGCCATGTCACACAAAAGGGAAGAAGAGTGACAGCCCGGTCACACCCTCGAAGAAAGAAGAGAGTGACAGCCCTGTCACCCAGAAAATCGGAGGAACACAGGTGGGCTGAATAAACCAACAAAGGGAGAAGACCGAGGACTCACAGCAAGCCAAGAGCACACCCAGACACACCAGACAGCCACCAACGCGGACCGACGTCCCTGGATACAGCCTCACGGGAGAACCGAGCACAAGCCGCAGCAAGCGCAATCCGCGTCTCTCCCCAACGCTTCCCCAGGCGACCGTCCATCCCAGAGTGTCGGCAGTCCCAGTCAACGGCATCACTGCTCCAGGCCGCAAATGCCGTGGGTGAAGATCAGCACTGAGCACCCGCCCTCACACCGCCTCAAGATGGAGTCGGCAGTGGCCCCAAATCAGGCAAGAGAGGATCCGTACACTCTACGTGTCAAGCCGCCACCGAAGACCAACCTCAACAAGGCGGAGACACCTGGCTGCTAAGTCCCTCCTGACATCCGGACTCTCCCAGCAAGCCACCACCATCTGTCATTCCGACTCACCACATGGCTGGCAACCCACCATCACGCCAGCCCTCAGCACATGCGTCAAACACCACTACCAGAGCACAAGTGGGCTGGAACCCTGCACCGTTGCCACGCCAACCGACTAAAAGAATTAGAAGCCACCTGTGAACCTGGCCTACACCGGAAACCGCGGCAGCGAGTGCAAGTCGGCCAAGACATCTCCACCCGAGAGGGTTGTGCGTGCGACCGAGTAACGGCTCCTCGGTGGTCCTGCAGCTGCCCCCAGTCGGCACACAAGCGGCCCCCAGCGCAGCCCTCCTACAGTCCCGCAGCAACCCCGACGATGGGCCTCCCCAGGCGGGAGAGGGAGAAGAGACATTGCCCCACCGACAGGTTACCGGTAACAGCCAAGCAGCTCAACAGGGACAGTCGGTCCAGCAACACCTCTGTGAATCCTCACCGTGGGCTCCATCCAGGTTCATGACGCAACCCACCAAATGAACTGTTAGAACCCACCACAGACCATCCCGGACGTCAGCAACGGGGAGCCATGCAAGACTGCAAGACATGTCGTCACCAGAGAACTGAAGGTATGCAGCGGACGTCATCAAAGCCAGCGGTCGTGTCCTGAACACCTCAGGTTAAACTACGAGTGCCCGCCGAGATGACCCTGCAGCAGGCGGAATCATCGGCCCATGCCTGACGTCTCCTTGCCACAGGACTCGTAAGGCTGATGGACCCTGTGGTGTTTAGTTGACTGTTTATTTCTATCCACAGGTTGAACTAATTGTTGTTGTCGTTCTTCATTAAAGTTGGGGAGGAATGTAGTGTCCTGCTGGACACGTTCTAGTGTCTCAGCAGACACTGAGTTAGTAGCCACTCCCCTATGGGAGTGGGCACACTGCACCCCCACACCCATCTATCACGGGTGCCACGGGTGACGTGGCCCCGTCAATAAAAGGGCCCGGGTGCACGTGCTCGTGGTCAGTTACCACACCATTATCACTAGTGTCTGTGTCCTTCGCTCCTCACCATGTGGGCCTGAGGCCCAACATTACAGGCGGCAAGACTGCGACCAGTGACTGGAAACTGAGTAGAGATGCAGGGCGAAGGCTCTGTGACTGGGGCTCTGACAGGGCCTGACTCGGAACCAGGACCTTCTTCCATCCTGTTGTATCTACACCTACCACCACCAAAAAGTTACTGGGTACATCTCACTAAAGCCAACTTGTACAGCAAACAACAACCTCTTAGAGCGTGTATCACAGCATGCAACTTTTAAAACTTATAATGCTGTTTTTATAATAGGAATCAACAGGCCTACAAATACCAGCATGCACATGTAAAATATGAACTGAATGTATTACTCATGCATGAACATGGGTTTCTAGAGAGCTATATATCACTGGCAGCTAAGTGGCAACCCCCAAGTCATCTGACAGTGTCAGCCAGTCCGGGCTTTTTGACTACCTCTGGAAAATCATCTGCTAAAATCCTGGCCCACTGGATCGGGTATAATGTCTAGATGTCATACAGGCAGTGTTTTCACACACTTCACTGCCGCTGATACAGTTCTGAGGAATCACTTGACTGAAAGAGGTTCTGATTTGTCAGACACACTGGAGACTCAGTGCCAACAATGGTTCACATCTGCATGCAGAACATCGGGGCAATGGCGGGTCACAGAAGGTCACCCGGGCGCAGGTGATGTAATTAGTCAGTCCAGGTCTAGCATCCGGATGTCCACTGTTCACCTTAGCTTGCTTGCTGCACAGTAGTTGCATCTGCCTGCAGCTCAGCAATTGGCGTGCGGGGGCCATCAGCGACAGTCTTAGGCACACTGCCAATAGGAAGAGTATGGGTGCCAGTGGGCCATGAGCACGCCACATCGACAGCAGTTCCAGTAATGAGTACTGGGCTAGGCAGGTAAGCAATCTCACATTTTTGTGCTTTTATTTATTCCTCACATGCCCTCCCTTCCAAGTTTGCCTGTGCTTTCACCCACTGCCTCGCCTGAGTTCAGCTATGAGCCAGCCCCCAGCTGAAACTATCCAATAGGAAACTCAGACAGGCTGCATCAAGCAGGCACAGTGATGATTGGATGAGAGAGCACTGTACAGTTATTCAGCGATTGATGAGGGTAGTGATAAGAAGGCGTGATGCCATCACTAACGTGATGAACAATACACATTCATAAGGCCTGAACCAAGGTGGGCCAGCTGTGAAGATGTACCAGGCAGTCATCCAGGCAGGTATAATTATTTTGAAAAGTTATAAGGAATTCTGACTGCAGGAGCAGAAACTTATAGCCCCGGCCCTCTGAAATAAGTGCTGGTGCTGAGCACTGGAAACCATCGGCACAAATTAAGCACTGCTGCTGATGTTGTATGGTGTTCGATATCAAATCATTCTTAGGTCCTCTTGTGACTGAATTTGGAGTATCGGGCAAGTTATTGTTGAAAGTTTTTGAGATCACACTTTTTCCTGAGGTAGAGGCAAGTTTTACACTGCTTATTTTTGTGGGAGGGAGAGAAAGCTCAGACTGAGCCCTATGGGTTAACTCTTTTTTAGATACAACTGACATTTTGGATCCTTTATTTTTTAATGGATACCCCAGGCTTTTCCTCAGAAATGCGGTGTTGATTTTAGCCTTATGCATCTCGATCAAGTTATCAGACTAACAGTAGCTTCTCAAGGATTCTTAATATGTAAAGTGCGTCAGTACCAATTGCAACAAAGCTAGGCCTTGTTGAGAGTATAAGGCATAACGATGCAAGAAGTGGAGAGTACAGAGAAAGAGTCATTTCAAATGTCAAGCACTGGCCAGTATTGCTTTTCTTGTGCTAGTGTCCCTTTAGATTTACAGTTAGGGGGAGTTGTATGCGGTTATGATTTGAGGGGGCAATTGCAAGACATTGTTCTTCTAGTGAATCAGCTGTATCCGACAAGGGCACTGTATTGACTCCTGCTGCTCCTTCCATGGGTAAGGGTCACTCTGCACACCTCCACGCACACCTCTGAAATGAGG
Source organism: Calotriton arnoldi (assembly GCA_963921515.1). Classification (NCBI taxonomy): domain Eukaryota; kingdom Metazoa; phylum Chordata; class Amphibia; order Caudata; family Salamandridae; genus Calotriton; species Calotriton arnoldi. The sequence goes on along the minus strand of CAWUFW010015643.1, from coordinate 189,282 downwards.
TGCACCAGGCACAACTTATTTGACTCTGCAGTACCCAAGTAGTTAGGGTGGGGATTTTCAGTGAGGTAGGTCACAGAGTTTCACTGGTAGGGGAGGCGGGTGGTACTACCAGAATGGTAGAAAGAGAGGCATAGGTTTGAATTCTAGCATAGGGTTGGGAAACAAGGGAATACATCTAGGTTTTAAACTACTCCAAAAGATTTCTCAGGGGAGACATTGCAATGTTTTTTATTTCTTGTTTCTTTTTTGTCCTCATATCAGAATTTTGCCATCCTGCCAATAGATGCCACACATGAGGGCCCTTTACGAACCTGCCTTTATATCAGTATAGGCCAATATACACATCAGCACTTATCATACTTAGGGGTATATTCACAAGAACGTGTGATAACTACCGCAAGAGTAGCGTAACGCAACTTTCAATATCGCAGCCCATAGCGGGAAAATAACCCTGTGTCAACGTGGAATTCACAACTAGGCGGTACCATGTGATAGTCACCAGATAACTCGTCAAATGTCAGCGTGAAAATCAACGCCACGCCAAAATAATGCGAAACGCGAACGCGAGAAATCATGCGATGAGGCCAATCGCGGTACAAAAAGTAGCAAAAACCAGCCTCAGGCCTGCAAATCCCACGCGTCTGGTGGGAAATTGCACAATAAAAACCACAGACACAACACACCAGAAACAAGCCAAAGCACGTAGCAACATGGATGCACCCTGACCCAGCGCAGAGGGCAACGCGAACCCCACAACCCCCACAGACCACCAGCAAGGAACAACTGGCTCGGGGAAGGCCAAGGAAAAAGGGAGAGGAAGACGGGGTGCAGACCGCAGGAAAACAAGACCAAGGCCACGGAGGCGACAGAACACTACCAGCAACTGACCCACAAGCAGACCACCTGGAACGCAGTTGGAGTGCCCAGGAGGCCAATCCAGGAGGCCAAGAGGCGCTGGCAGGACGTGACAACCTAAACCAGGTCCAAACCTGCTGCCAACAGGAAGGCAGCAACAGCGACAGGAGGTGGCAGTCCAGCGCCACAGAAGGAGCTGGAGGAAACCCAGGCCACAGTCATCAGTGTGGAGAGGGTGCAAGGAGTAGGGAGTACGGACACAGCTCGAGAGGACCCAACACAACAACAACAGGGTGAGGATCCAACAGGGACTGGGGGGACGGGGAATGATGGGCACAATGGCACACATGCACAACGAGGTGTAGCACACTGCACACCCGCAATTACCCAGGGACATGTCCCCCATCCCAGTGGCACACTGCAGCACACACACATAGCAATCACAGCACATACCATGACAATGTGGCACAAAGTGCAACACCCACACTGCAGAACAGGGGACACAACTGGGTCCACCCAGGCGCAGAAACAGAACAATCACATTGGACAGAGCAGGGAACTGTGAGATGCACATCTACCCCTACAACGCCACATCAGCCATGTAGGCCAAATGTACACTGTCCCAACTCAAATAGCCACCACGGCCCAAACAGTCACAACGTACATTGTCACACAGTCTGCATGTCGACAAGAACAAGGCGCCAACACAATGCCAACATGCACCTCCCCTTCACAATGCAGAGGGACAAACAACACCTCCAGCAGGTCAGAACAGACAACCCATCAGTGATGCCCGAGACGAACACCACACCCCCGACACCGATGCCCTACAACAGCCCATGGGTATCCCACACAACCCACCACCAGGACCAGTGCAGACAAGCTACTCAGAGGAGAACCCAGCCCCTGCAACAGACCACACAGCATGTAGCACCCGCAATCACGGCTGCCTCACAACACTTCACCCACCCACACATGGCACCCCAATGCCAGGTGGCAGAACGCCAAAAGGAGGTGGCCCAACAGGTGAGGGTGTTGCCGAAACCATGGAATGCGAACTAGAACACATATGTGGATGTCCAATACCCTTCAGGGACCACCTACACCCCACAAAGGAGACCCACACTCCCACAGAGACACATGCACACATCATGTTGAACTGGCTACGGGCACGTGCGCCCGGCCCCTTTATTGGCAGGGCTACATGTACAGTGACGCCTGTGCTGGATATGTGTGGGGTGAGTATAAGCCAGCCTGAACGGAGTGCTTGGTGCTGGCAACAACCTGAACAGTGGACACCAGTGTAATGGAAACAGAAAACACCAGCATAACAGAGTCAAATGCAGAGCAACATGGAGGGATCCGGAGTAAGGACAGAGGTCACCCAATATTCAGTCAGGAGGTTCCGTGAGTTGCAGTGCACTGAGGTAGGGGCACTAGAGAAGAGCGCGCTCATGTGAAGAAATTGCTAGGATTGTGTCCCTTCGGGTTAGTCCTGATGCAGATGCAGTGGGGTGTGTTACACCTGCATCAACTTCCTCATCAATGTCCCAGGTCTCCCACACTGCCTGAGGTGACAGTTGCGTCCGCAGTCCACAGCGCAATACCCAGTATTAGATCCGGGTGTGTAGCTTGACTACCACCACCAGTCTGCATTCCTGCCTTGGGGCTGTTGCCACCTGCCCTTCCATTGTCTGTGCCTTCTCCCGTCCGCACACTTGACACATCCTCCTCATCATGGTCCCAGGCCTTCCCCACTGCATGAGGTGACATTGCTGCGCAACCTCACAACAGCACAAAACTCAAACAGTAACGGACAATGGCTTGCGGTGCACTCAGTCACTGGCACCTGGAGTGCTGAGCAGGGTATCAGGCCGATGATGGCATCCACGACAGGTCTGAGCAACTCCGTAGGTCTGTCAGGACCACCGTTTCGACTCTGGCAGATGGCGGTTGGAGGTGGTCCTTGCGGTGGTGGCGTGTGCCTCCTGCGGTGATGCGATGTCCGGGCCGGTCAAGACTCGATGCTTTGCGTGGGCCCTGGTGGCCCGCAGTTGAGGCCGGAGGATGCGGACAGTGCAGGGCCACAGACACATGGCGTTGATGACCCCAAGACCATCGCTACAGAGGCCATTCAATGTCCCAGAAGGAGGGGTCCCAGGCCTGAGCAGCACAGAGTTAGTGGCCCCAGATGCACTGCGGCCGGCACAGGCACCCAGCCATGGGACGGTGACATGCGGTGCAGTGAGATGGGCCATGCAACCTGAGCGGGTCCCCATCAATGTCCGAGGTGTATGTTGCGGAGGGTTTCGGGGGACAGTGGAAGGTGTCCTCCAGGGCATGATGCGGAAGGTCTGATGTTATCTGGAAGCAGCAAATGGAGGAGTGGAAAGTGCAACCCTCGTTTCCACCAACAATTCGGTATCAGCTACATGAGGATGAAAACTAGCCCCTAGTCCATAGACTCAAACGCCACCAATGTACGACCAGTCAGTGTCCATGAATGTCGGGGAACAAACTTAGTGGCACAGGTGCTGAGAGGGAATGCAGTCTGCGATGATGCCGGTACACAGATGTGAACTTCAACATTGCCAAATCAAGACTCTGTGACCTCCTGGACCGCAGTGTAGGCCGGAGGCAGCGGTCAGCATGGGCCCACAGACATGTGTCGTGTGCTTGTGATGCATTCGTTTGCTTCACTGATAGCAGAGAGTTTAGTGATATCACCCCTGCAGTAGACATCCCGTCACTGCCATGGTGTAATCAAGACTCAGTTCCAAATGTGTGACCTACCTGACTGTGGTGTAGGCCTGAGGCAGCGGTCAGCACGGCCCATTCACCGAGTGTCGCCGGCATAGGTTGGATGGCCCCACCAGCCTGCGTAGTTCAGGTTCAGTGGCACCGCGTGTAGCCGGCTGACGTTGAACAGGGTTAGTGGCACCACGTGTCGCAAGATGCCCATATGGAACTATGCCTCACTGATCGGGGGGTCTGGTGCTGTGGCCGCTGGCCCGGATTTGGGGTCACTGCCATTCATGACTCAGGACACAGTTTCACATATGGGACCTACTGGTCCGAAGAGTAGGCCGGGGGCGGTAGTAGAGTACGTCAATGAAAAAGGAATAAAGCAGGCCTGTGTCGTGGAGGCCGTGATGGTCTGAGGTGGCTGCCAAGGTCGCGGGCCTCGGGCTTGGGGCTTGCGCCGGCACGTGGTGGGCCCTCCTTGACACACGCCGGTGTCGGAAGGTGATCAGTGTGGCCTGGCTGCACAGGGGCTGGCCTGACGGGTTTGTGGTCCAGCATGCCGGGCTCCGGCAGGCGCACAGCATCGCAGGCAACTCCGCTCACGAGGATGGCGTCGGCCTCGTGGCGGGGTGGGAGGCGCCGCCCTGGCAGGGACGTGGGTCTTTCCGGAAGAGGACCACGCCCAGGCCTACGTGCTTTTTATTCACACCCCTACGCTGGCTTGGCGTACGCCGAGCCATCCCACTCCGCTGACGCTTAGGGGGGGCGTAACAGGCAACATTTCAGCGAGGTCCCCCACTGGCTGGGTTGACATGGTGGCGTCCACTGTCCACTACACTCCATACGCAAGCGGTGTATGTCGCCATGGATATGGGTGTGTTCTGCATACTGCGAGGTGTCCGGCACATCTCCGGCACTCTTGGCATTGTGTACTTTCCCAATCATGGTTCTACTGCATCCTTCACACATGCCTGGTTGCCACCTCTCCCCACATTCGGCTATTATGTGGCTGAGGTGCCATGCCGTTGCTGGCTCATGTTCAGGGCTTGCCCATGTGGACATTGTAAGTTGTTCTGTCGTGTCTGGTGGGTGGGCATATTGTTGTGCCTGTTGCATGTGATTTTGTGACGTGTGCATTGCCAGCGTTGTGAGTTGCATGGTTGTGGAGTTGAGGTGTGTGGGGTGTTCATTTTTATATTGCCAAGGGGGTGTGCATTTCCCTTGTTGCCATCCTGGGAACGCTGGTTGATGATGGACTGTCGGAGGATGAAGGTATCATGCACACTGGCTGTGTATTTGAAAGACATTGTTGGGTGTTCCACGGTGTTCTGTTGTTGCCTGCACATTGGTGTGAGACGTGTGCTTCCTGTTGCGGTGATTGTGTGCTGTGTCACCAGGGCGCACAGGTAGTATATGTGTGCTGTGTATTGCCCCCAACACGTGGGTGCATCCTGCTTGGGCGCATGGTCCTTGCTTGGTCTCCAGCGGATCCTGCGCATTGTGTTGTACGTATGGGGACTGGGGTACCAGGGTGATGGTGATGTCCAGGACAGGTGTGGGGGATTTGGATGTGGCTGGCTGTGAGACTTCTCAGACTCTGGCGGGTGTTGGATGGGGGGTCCCAGGGGCCAACAGGTGCAGCCACGCCATCAGCTTTGTGTGGGGTGGGATGTTGGTTGTCCGCTGTGTTGTTGCCGTAGGCCTGTTAGGCGATGATGGTCAGGATGCGTAGGTTGGTTGTCCCTTTCAGCCTGTAGTGGACGGTGACATTGTCAGATGTTGGGTCTGTGCGGCTGGTACGTTTCCTGGGTTTCCACTGTCTTTGTCTGCGCTGCGTCTGTAGTGGTCCGGGGGGGGGGGGTGTTCCGGGTGTGGGTTGGGGTTCTGGGGTGGTGGCGGTGGGTGTTGTGGCCCTCTTGGGTGTCCGGGCCCCATGATGAGTGGCTCCATGGCATCTGTTGCCCTTCGGATGTGGCCCTGGGCTGTGCTCCCTTTTGTTGTGCTGGCTGCGTCCGACTTTACACCAGGTCAGAGCAGGTGTAGATTTCCTGGTGCTAACGCGCCTTATCGACTGTTTTGTGTTTTTTTCGCGGATGTGGCTGGTCGTTGTGAATTTTGAGGCGTGCTGTTGTCTCGTCTTTTGTCACGGGAACGCCTACTCTGCATCTCATTAGCGATATTTGCGGGGGTCACTGTGGCGATATTTTTTGCGGCTGCTATCGCGGGTAAACTGGTGCTGTGGGCTGTTAACACCGGCTTGTGAATGGGGGGGTAATTTTATCACGCCTTTGGCTGCGATAAAGAGCCGTTAATTCTGCAATAGCTACTTGTGAATATGCCCCTTAGTTTTGCTTCACCTTTTAGTGCAGATTTGTGTTCCATGTACCTGATGCATTATGGTCCTTGTAGTTCCCACTGTCTTCAGACCCTTTCTAGATCACGTCCTGGTGGTAGTATCTTGTTCACTAGATTTGTTTCTGGGTCCTACGATTATTTTGACCCCTTTATGTCTGTATTCTGGACCCTTAACTATATTTGCTCTAATCCACATTGCGTTCCAGGTTTTCCTATGCCCTGTCTTGTGTCTCCTGGTTTCCATGCTCTTCCTTCTTGCAAGCCTCAGTCCATCCTTCCCTTTATGGGTGGTTCCCTGACTCCTTGAACCTAGTTAATTCCTTGCACCTGGCTTTCTTCCTGCACCTGTGCTCCTCCGCTGAGCTTCCAGCAATTTCAGCCCTGTGAGCGCCGAGTGCAGTGGCTTGCAACTGACTTCTGTTGAGTCTCCTTGTGCTCTGTCTTCATGCTGCTGTTATTACAGGCTTGTCCTTTGATTCTGTTCACCTTTTTCTCTGTACCCATTTCCCTGTTTTTGACTATTTGCAGTATTATCTGCCCTGTTGTATGCAGACTTCTTGCCTAGTGTTCTGTGTGTCTGCGCATTTCTGTCTTGCCTTGTCTGAGTGCAGATATTTCCTAGCATTATTCTCAGAATTTAAGTCCTGTTCCTGACCCTGATTCCAGTCCTGCTTTTGCCTGAGTCCAGTTTCTGTTTTGGTGTTCTGTGTTCTGTTCCCTGTTGTTCTGACTTGTATTGATATCCTAATTTTTATTGTTTCCAAGGTTGCCAGTTAGATTCCAAGGCTTATGCCTTTGGCACAGAAAACCACCCAGTGCACCTTCTACATAGGAGCTGCTGGGTGTCTCCGACAACTCTGTGACGTTAATCTGCTCTTTGCTTTCGTATCAGATCTTTTCACCTCACAGAGTGATCATTTATAAGCAGCAGATGAACTATAATAAATGATAGTTTGTCCTTTGTGTCCCTGCTTTATATTCCTGTCATGTGTGCTTGTGTTTTCCATGGAGACTTCCAGTGCCCTATTCACATCCTGTTCCAACCTGCTTCAGTCCTCTGCTTCTGTCCTGCTTCCCTTCCAGCCTACTAGTACTCTCTTGTTTGTATTCCCTTCAGAGACCACACACAACCCAGTATCCAGTCGTGTACCAGCCTCGCCCAGCTAGTCCTCTGACCGATCTCCTTGCTAGTTCCCTGCTAGAGTAGTGACACCGCATAATTCAGTTGAAAAGTTTGCCTTTAAATGCTAATGGATTGAATAACTTGTAGAAAGAGAAAGCTTAATTATCTTTGGCTTGTGATCAGAATCCTTCAATTGCTTTATTTCAAGAAAAACACTTGAAAAGGGCCCAGTAAAGAAATACTATTTTGGTCTTCTTTTAATTTGATAGTCACATCATCAGCCTCGACTGTAAATAGAAGGGTGGCAATTTTACTCTTAAATAAGTTCTTAGGGATTTTTTTGAGAAATGCTCTGGACAATGGCAGTAGATGGGTAGCTGCTGCGTTTAGGATTAATCAACAATGATTTACAGTAGTGTCCTACTATTGTCTCTGGAATATGATCCAAAACCTCTCTATGAATTAATTGCAGCATTGATAGATTTCCCTAAATTAGTTATATTAATAGGGGATTATATTCAATCCATTATACTTGATTCATCCAAACCTGGTATAGACACAGAGGAAACCTAAAGTTGGGAGAGCATTATAGACTTTTGTAGCTGAACTGAGGCTTGTTGATCAAAAGAGAGCAATTCATAACATTTCACAGCACTTTACGTTTTTTGTGAAGATATTTTAAACAGCTTCACGGATAAATTTTATTTTGGTTTAAAAAAAACATGATGAATTCTTCATTAAACGTGTTGCCAAACTGTTTTTCCTATCATACAGCTCTAATACATGTTTCTTTTTAGGGCATGGGAAACAAAATCTATTTCTAGATGCAAATTTAACAGATCACTTTTGCTCAATAATAAGTTTATTAAAATAATAAAATAGGATAATTTTGTTTCAAGCAAAATAGGAGGAACATTTTGGAAATTAAGTTGCTTTTAAGAGAAAGTGATTGCATTTCCTACCAAATTGAACAAAAACCGTAACCAAGACATTCTCGGTAAACAAGATAGGCTCAAACAAGCACTTCTAAGCTTCCAGAACAATCTGGCTAATTATTATAGATGGGAACCCACAAAAAGGATTTCAAACTTTATTTATTAGAAAGGGAGTTAGTAAATTCACCATCTACAGGAAAACAGTTTTATGAGGGGGGAACATAGCTTTAAAGTAGTAACCTGGTGCATTGAAACTTTCTCCGTATCGAATGTCATAACAAAACTTAAGGATCTCAAGACATACTCCCTTATTACACACCCAACACTGATACAGGATTCTTTTTGGGAACATTTCCAAAATATTTACTCTGAATAGGGTACAATTCCAGAAGAATCCATCTCAGAGTTCCTAAATCAATGGCACATCCCTTTGTATTCTCTAACCAGGCTTCATAGCTAAGAAGTTGGTCATTTCAGAAGGAAGAAGTATCCCTCGTTATTAAAAATCTACCTAAAGGCAAAGCAATAGGAGAGGATAGTTTTCCTTCGGAGTGCTATCAGGCATTTGTGGATGAGCTTAAAGCCCCTATGACAAGTCTGTCCAACCATGTTCTTTTAGGAGGCAAGCTCCCCCCCTCTTTTTTGAGCAGAAATCATATTTGTTTCCCAAAAAAAGAGAAAGACCCAGTTAATTTAAACTTATTCTGACCAATATCACTACTAAATACTGATTAAAAAATATTTTCCAAATCAGTAGCAATACAGATAGCAGTTGAAATTTGCCAATTAATCTATAAAGACTAGAACAGATTCATTCCAGGGCATCAACTACATATCTATGCCTATGTTTTGCTCAAAGACATTAGACTACGTTACTTCCACTAATACTCAAGATGCATTTATGTTTTTTAGATGATGAAAAACCATTTGATTTGGTTTGATGAAAATTTCAGGTTATATTGCCTAATAAAATGGGGTTTACTACACAGTTAATCAGGACTCTCTCATTATGTGAAGGAACAGCAGTTTTACTAATAATAAATGGGGCCATTAGTTGGGATATTAATATATCCTGTGGCACCAGACTGGTTGACCACTTTCAGCAATTTTATTTGCCATATATATCGTTCCTTCATTACATGCTCACATTTTTTTAAAATGGAAGAATGAAACGAGTGAGTTCAATCACATAATTTAGGAAGAAGTGTGTGAGGGATACTAACAGCAAATTACAGTAGAATGCAATTATACACACAATGAGCAATAATAAGCAAAAACACAAAATCTCAGCTAGATGCTCAAGATGTGGTGAGATAGGAGCTTGGCTCATATGATTTGGACCTTCACTCATTTACATCAGGTTTGGGATACAATTTTAAATTTATCTGTAACTGCCTAGCAATTCAGGCAGTCTCTGAACGCTTTCAATACTATTTGACGGTTACAGGCACCTCGGGATTGTATTAAAAGCAGCAAGGTGATAATAGTTTATTGCCATCTTAATAGCCATAGCTATAATTACATCACATTATCAATCAAAAGAGTCACCTTTTTTCCGTTATGGGTAAATAAATGTATTAAGACAGAGCCTATGTATGAGATCTATACGTAAATAACTTAAAATGTAGTTTTCATAAGGTATTTAATTATTCCAAAAGGCTCGTTTTTTATAAAGATGAGAAAATGTCAATATTTGATGAAATTGTAGGTATTATTAACCTAGAAATAAAATAAAAATAAGAAAATACAGTAAATCGGGAGGGGGGGGTGCTACAATGCATGTTAATTTATTATATTTACTATAACATACAGAGGAGCACTTCTTCAAATCAATCAACTCAAACTGAGCCTTGGCCTAAAGTGATAATAGGCTAAAACCTTTTAAAGTATTTTTTGGGTTTAGCTCTTTGCTGATCTGAACTTTACAAATCTAAAGTTGGAGAAGCGTCTCTTATGCATGCATGGCAACATTTCAGAACAGGAAAGCTGGAGATTTTGATAAAATTAAATGGAATCTGTTTTTCCTAATAACTTCTATTGAAGCAGATTCAATTTCAGACATGAGGCAGAAAAAATAAAGCCATTTTTGGTTTAAAAAATCAGGAGTCTCTTGCCTGAATCAGGTCTGTTTGCATGTATGCTAATGTCTACCATGACTGACAGAAAGAGGCCAGTGATGCAATAGACAGACACAAGCTTTCATTCTAACTTATGGGATATCATTTCCCTATGTTGGTATGGAGGTCCAGTCGCAATTCTTAAATGGGTGAATAAATACATGTCAATATAATTTATCACAGCAGCAATGTCACAACAAACCTTTATTTTCCATCCACTCCAGTTCTCAGACCACCACCACATCTAATCTCTCTGCAGATGACCGTACCACATTTTGCCATACTTAGTTTAACAGCATTAAAACCCATATCCATCTCTTGAAGGTGCCATCTGCCTTTTCACCCTTCTCCACCAACCTACCATTCCACACTCACCTCTTTATCTACTGCATCACCAAATAAAATGGGTCCCTGTCTGGAAACTACAAACCCTTCTGTGCCCCTGTGAATCTTTTAGTCCCCCAATCATTACATCAATCTCTCTCTCTCTCCTTTCTATCATCCTAGAATCTCTCTCCAAACTGCCCAATCTATAGCTCTCCATGATTGTCAATCCACAATGTTTTAAGTCCGCTGTTGTCTTACCAATCAGAAAACCACATTGCTGACCCTTCCTTTCTGTCGAGCTATAAATCAGCTTCTCAATTACTAATTTTCTCAACTACTATTGAACTAGAAAACTCAGTATATTTTCTCACATATTTATTTGACCTTCTTCTGTTGTTTTCCTGCCTTCTACCCTATTGACACTGTTGTCTCACACATCTCTAATTTCATCATGACTACCTTTAGTAGTCAGCACTCAATCATCCCTATTCTCCATGAACCGTCATCCGCATTTGACTTTGTCGATCACCCAAACTGCATTGTATCACTCAACATTGTTGACACAGGCCAAGAATTATTCTCATCCTGCTATCTTAATACTCCTCTAAACATCTTGATGCTCAGCTCAGTCCTGACCTACTGTACCCACAATAGGTGTCCCCAGGATCTGCCTTCGTCTATGTAATCTTTTCACTCTATACTGCCTCCATGTTGGCTATTCTACCAGCTTTAACATTTCATACCACCTATCCACTGATAAAACAAAGTTCTACAACATTCCATCACTCTTGCCCCAGTTTACACCCACAGCACAAACTGCCTGACAGAATCTGCAACTTGCTACCATATGATCTCTTATGCCTAACATATCCAAAAATGACATTCTCTATTTCTCTACTTCAGGCACTCTTGGTCCCTCATCCATAAAGATGTATTTGCCACCCAACTCCCTCACCACATCTCCCTCCACCAGAAACCACAGAGTACACTTTGACTCTTAGATGTGACTTTCATTATTCAGCTCTACTGTTGCCACAACTGCCAGACTCCACTGGGTTTATTTATGAGAGCCCTTCATCACTTTTGCACATCATAAAGTGGTTCATGTGTGACGCAGGGCTCTCATAAAGATTTATGAAGCCACACAAAGCCATCTTGCATGGATTTGAGTGGCCTCCTAAATCATGATTAAGGCGACACAGCGCAAATCGCTGCGTCGCCTTACTCTGCGCCCGGGAGGCATTGCATTGGCTTTGCGGTGGGTTTCCCCACACAACACCCATGGAATTTGACAATCTCCCAGATTTGCAAAGTGATGCAAACCTAGGGAAGCACCAAATTTGTATGCCCGAAGTGAGGCGTACCGAGGAGAAATATGATTATTTCTCGTTGTTTTTTCCTCTTTCTATGTGTGCTGCATTCAGCAGCACACATAGAAAGAGGAAAACGCCTCTTTGGATTGTTTTTGTGCAGGAAGGTGCCACTTCCTGCACAAAAACGATCCTGCCTGCAGCGGAGGCACCCTTGCACTATGGTGCAAGGATGTTTACGTTGTTGTTAGGCTGCCAAAACGGCGCGAGCTCTGGAAGAAAGGACAGGAATGCAGTGTATTGCTTAAATATAGTGCATTCCTGCCCTTTCACTTTGGCGTAGGGCAGCGCAGCAAGGTGCCTCGCTGTGCTGCCCTTCACCAAAATGCCCTAGATTCTCAGAGTCAAATAGATTCACCTTCACCCTGACACTCTATAACACTAAGGGCCTCATTATTGCATTTTGGAGTGGGGCAGCGCAGCAAGGCACACCAAACTTACCTTGCTTACTCCCTTCCTCAATTTCCATTCCTTGTTCACTACCTGTATTTAAATAACTCAGCGCACCTTTCAATTTATGGTCATTACACCTACATAGCACAAGATTGCTCAACTACCAGATGCCTTTTAATCAACCCCATCCCTTCCATCCAACTCCTCATTAATTGCTCAAATCAAGGTGCCCATTGTATTTGAAAAGGTCCCACTGATGACAGTAAGTTTAATTACATAAAAACATTTGATGCTATCAATATGGCTACACTCTTTAGCCTTAGAATCGTATTCCTTTCAGTTAGCTCTATTAGCAGAGCAAAAGACTATGGACCCGATTTAAACATTGGCTGTCAGACCACCCTCAGCTAGGGCGACAGAATAAATTACTTTGTCACCCTGCCAGAGGTCCCAACTCCCATTTAATGAAATGACAGTTGTAAATTTCAAGCGCTGACAGGAACTACTGTCAAGCCAGTTCCTGCCAGATTATTGTAACTTTGCCTTACATCTCTGTCACACATGAAGGAGCTGTATGGCAGAGTTACAATTTTGTTTTTCAAAAACAAAACCCCAAAGTAGAATTTTGTTTTTGAAAATTAAAGAAACAATGGCCTCCTTAATACAGGAGTTACCCCCATGGTAAGGGAGGCATTATGCAGTATCCACTGCCGCTTACTGCTAGAGTTTTCCTGTCAGTGCAGTGAAAACTGACCTCTATGTCCACCCTAAATTAGGTGGGCGGACATACAGGTCAACCTCCAACAGCCCTTACTCCGTCGGGTCGCCGGACGGGTGTAGCCACGACGGAGTAGTCTCCACCGTCATTACACCAAAAGACCACCCACATTTAAATTGGTTGGGCAGACCATTATATTGGCAGAAAGGATACTCCATTGCTGTAGCGCCATAGTACCCTTTCCCCCAACATCTAAATTAAGCCGAGTATGAATGGCCCTGTATCCACAGGAGACCCCAGTAGACCATCCCTTTAAACTGATGCAATGCTTTAGAAGACCATAAGGAGGCATGAAAACAGGTACAAATGTCTATTTTCTTACTTAATTTGTTATTTTCAAACTTTGAGGCAAGTGAGCGAAGACCAACAAAACATCACAGAGCAGAACAAATAGGGTAACTTATAAAAGTACATCGCCCATAGTTTCAAATTCATCCATTACAGATATAGAAAAGATTTAACAGAAAATAATTGTGTGAGAATGAACAGTAAGAAAGAAATGGAGTAAAATGTCAGAAAATAAATCAGGCTAAAAATATTCAATTAAATGAATAGTGAAACTGTCAATTATTTATGGGGTCAGGAAAAATATAAAAAGTTGACAATGGAAAAACTCTGACAGTTCTCAGACTGATGATGATGACCTGGAAAATGTATTTCTCAGGAAAATCAGACTTGGTCACCCCATCCTAAACATTAGGTTCAATACCTTGGAGTAATACTTCTTAAAGATTTAAAGATTAAAATAACCTGTTTAAAAAAACTTACACACAGGTAAATATATCAGTATGTGAAAAGGTATGACTTAGAAATGCTAGCGATAGAGTGTGATGAACAAATATTTGTATTGTTATATTTGCATATGATGGGTCTACACCTTAAATATGATGTGAAGTTACATTTATCCAAACACTTCACTATTTTTACAATGCTATATACTCTTCTGAGTATGCAACAAAAAGTTTAAGAGATTTATACCAAATTAAATGAGGAAAAGGTCCAATAGGCTAAAGATTTGCGTGATAAATGGATTCAGGAAGCCTTGGAGACCTCCTCAGAGTACTGGCCCTATCTTGTAAAGTAAAAAAAGTGCCCATTATCTGTGTTATCTTCCAGAAGCATTTTCTTTTCACTATGCATCATGTTTCCTACGCCCTATACCCCAGAGAAATGAAAATAGGGGATGATTATATATGTGTCCTAGATGTACGTTAAAGACAGCAAATAATTTTTATATGTTAGCAGAAAGTCCTACGTTGATGCAGCTTCGGAGTGGTCTATTTGAGTTTTCTGAAGGACGAATGTGATGCACATGCAGAGCTAGATGATACTGCCTGCATGTTTGGATTAAGATGCTGTTTTCATCGGGAAACTAGATTAATTTAGATATAAGGAGTAGTTCATGAAACTCAGCCGAGTCTCAGTAATACGAGTAAGTTATCATACAGTTGCAGTAGCAATCTGTAAAAATAAGCATCAAAATAAAGTAAGGATGAACAGAAGCAGCAGTAGCTACAACCGTCAGTCTAGGACAAGAAAAGTGGTAAAGAGGAAGAGCCAAAAAGCATTGCCTCTAACTAGGAACATGCACTATTATAAAAGACATGAATACATGTTGCAGACATTGTAGCAGGCTTCTTCCTCTAAATATTAAATATTTCAAGGCTTACACAATGAACTATGCTACAGAAGAGAAACATTAACTTGTAAAGTACTGTTTAGTAATGCATTTCATTAATACAAACAAGAAATATTGTTCGAAAAGTTCAAGTATTCTATTCAAGCATTATGTGAAATATGGTGAGAAACGTAAGTTAATCATTACAAACAATATGTTGCTTGATAAAATAATACATTGATTAAAACCGGAACATTCTGTAGTTATGACTGACATTTTTAAGCATGTCACATTAAGGTCAAGCTTTCTAAATTATGTTTGTGCACAGCAATATTAGGTTTACTTCTAGTTAAAGGAAACTTGCTTCTTAGTATTTGTATGGCCTATACACATAGCTATGACTGACTATTGCAGTTTGCACATTTTAAATGCGTGTCAGTCCAGCTTTGAATTTTACATTAATCAATGCACTTTTTAACTGCTAAACTAAATCATTTGGCTTTTAATTAGTCAATTCTATCAATCCCCCATCTGCTGGTTATCTTAACCATCACACTATTTTGATTTCACATGTGAGTTCTGCTCAAAGGGCACTTTCATCACCTGTTGAATCCTTTTGTTTCCATTTTAAAAACCTTTGAGTTTTTATGACTTATGGTAGTAGTCATTCATGAGTTTATTTAAATCTAATTCTTTTTCAAATCTCTTTATTTCTTTCTCTGTTCTTTCTCTTGTGTACATAAAGTCTTCAGCCTTTAAATAAAGCAAATAGGAATAACAAACACAGCCCTATTATTAGTATTGTCATAAGTATAGCTTTCAAAATACTTCTTCCTGCTATTGAAATCCAATTCCTGATTGTATGAAGCTCTTTCCCAAAATTCTCAAAAACACTATGGGCCCTATTATGACCTTTCAGGGGAGCGTAGGCGTGGTGGTACAAACCGCTGCGCCACTACTCTGCCAAAGGTCGCCCCACCCACCCACCAGATTATAACTAACTAGTCTGGCAGGCAGGCGGTGTGGTGGTCCCATGGCAGTGCCTTTGAAAAAGGCACTGCAATGGGACCGCACTACAAGGTTCCTCCATGGACTCGAACGTCCATGCCCTGTATGAACTTATGTGCATGCATTGAGGGGGGCACACGTTATGCCCCCGTGTGCATCCACATATGTTTGGGGCACAGGGGGGCCCTCTAGGGCCCCCTTTGTTTCCTCTCTGCCAGGGTTTTCATGGCGGTGAAACAGCCATGAAGACCCTGGCAGAGAGGAAACTCGGAATATGCTTGCCGGGACCATGGCGGTCTCGCCAAGCATATTGCGGCCTCTGACCGCCACTCCACTGCCAGAGAATGGCAGTTCCCTGGCGGAGCCGGTGGTTCCAGGCGGTCTGACTGCCCAGGTCATAATCGGGCGGTCGCACCGCTGGTGCGGCGGTGGCTGGATCTGCCACCGCTGCACCACCACAAGTCTGGTGGTCCTTGGACCACCAGACTCGTAATAGGGCCCTTGGTGTTTCCATTTCTTCTAATTCAGGTTTTAAGTCTGAAATGTTCGCTGCAAAATCCTCAATTTTTTTACTCTTGTCAAGTATGTAGAAGCAACAATGGGTTAATTTAAGGATCTTGCAGACTCCGCCTTTTTCTGTGAGTAAAATGTCTAATGCTAGATGATCTTGCAAAACCATTGATCGCATTGTTTCAAGCTCTGTGTTTACTACTAATAAAGCTCCAGATGTGCTGGTTGCCAGCTTGTAGACAACAGTTGACTGTTTTCTAATCTTTTCATCATTTAATATGACTCCTACTGGTGGAATGATTGCACCAAATATGTGTCCCACTAATTCACCTCCTCTTTCTGTACTACGAATGTGTCTGTGGGCTGGTGTCATTGTTAATGCATCTATACTATTCACATGGTACATTTTAGGAAATATCACATCTAAACAGCATATACCATCCCAGCAAGCAGGCAGCAGAAATTAAGTATTCTGTCCACAAACAAAATAAACTCCTGGAATTGCAGATTCATCTCCCTGTAAAATTTGCCATGTTAATCCCATTAATTCAAATGTATGTTCACAACAACTAATTCCTACATGTCTGGTTCTTTTGGGTGTCCTTCTTCTTTAAACACAAATGTTGCCTTCATGTTGACTGTCTAATCTTAATTTTGGGTAAACCATGTTCTTTCTAAATTCATCTTTTTTCTTCCAAACATTTTTCAAAACTTCATTGTGTTTATCTTTACTACGTGTCTCGTTAGTATTTCTTTCTTCTAAAGCCTTAATGAAATCTTTTTCTAGTGGTCGCATTAAGCAGGTTAAATTGTTTTGATAAGCCTTAACTCTATCTATAGATCTGTGTGACATAGAATAGTACCAAGCTGTGTCCATTTCTTTTGCTTGCGAGTGTAAATTCATGTTTGCTACTAAAGGTACTCTAGAAAGTATTAAGTCATAGTTAGAATAGAAATATTAAAAATGTTGTATCCATATACAAGTGACAGCAATATACTACATGTAATTCCATAAGATAAAGGCATGTGATAATATGTGGCTTCTTCTGATGCTGATGATGGTAAATCAGCACAGACATAACAGTCTTTTGCTCCCATTGCGTGTGTATATTCTTGTACTAATCTAGAATAAATATCAGTTGAGTAATCCTCTCTATTGTATGCAACAAATGAAGATTTTAATTACTCTTCATCATTCAGGTACATATGTGTTTTTGTTGTGTTTCCATTTCTAAAGCCTTTCTCTGGTTTTAAATAAAATCCTAGTAGCACTATTGTAACCATTGTTACTGTTATTACGAAAACTGAACACATAATATATTTGCACTTATTTCTAAGGCAACACGTTCCTCCAAAAGCAGATTAGATGTAGCCAAGTTAAAAGTTCGATGCATAATTTTGTAAGTAGCTTCGTTAAGATGGGTAACTTTCAGCAAAACAATCTTCTTATAGACAATCTTTAACCCTACTCCTTGTTCTTCTAAATTGCTAATCCTACTCTTCCACAACAGACTCAGGCCTAGGTAATCTTCTTTAAAATAGAAAATGAATTAATTTGTGTAGGTCTCTTTATCTCTCTCAATTAGATTTTTTTAATGTCTCTTTATGATTGCACAGTTCATTTTTTTCTCAAGTATTTTTATCTCAACAATGTTTAGTGTAGTAAAGTCATGGATGCTCAAACAGTTCAAATTTCACATCACACAACTCATCTATTGTGACATTCAGTACTTGGTCCTCGTAGTAAGACCACTCAGGTGCTGAATATCTCCAAAAAGGGACTCTTGCCCTTGTTGATCTTCTCAGTTTTTGATGATCTTCTGTTTCACTTTCATCACTTGATTCTGCCTCCTCAGGAATAGTTGATGGAATCCGGTCAGTTGATATGCTCTTTTTCAGTCTTCCCTGATGACAGTTCTGTGGCCATTCAACTCTACGGTTGACTCTTCTCGTTTCAGTGCTTGCTCCTTCACCTGGATATTCCGACTGTACTGATGTTGTCTCAATAAAGTTTCAAAGTTGAGAGTCAGTATCTGCTTCTCCTTTGTTAGAGATTTCAATGCTACTCTGTTAAACAACAACTTTGACCTGTGTTGCAGGTTGTGAATCTTCACCCCTTTCTTCTCCTTGCTGCTGTTCTCGGTACCACTGCTCTTTGCTGTCTCTCAGCTGGTGTTGGTGCGGTCACCAGTGCTCTTCATTCAGGAAGAAAGAGCACAATTTCCTCTCCTGGATTTCTCCCTTTCTTGGTGTGTTATGGATGCACCCAATTTGGACCTCCAGCACATTTAACAGCAGGGTTGGTTACTAAAATAACCTGGGAGGGGCTGTTCCATCTCCGTTCCAGACAAGTCTTATGAATGTGCTTCTTGATCACAACCAAATCACCAGGATTGAGGTTGTGGCACTTTTTTTTATGCATATCTTTAGTGGCAGCTGCAACCTGGTAGGAACCAGAACGGACCACATCAGCCAATCCTTTGCAGTAATCAAGTATCATATCATCTGTGATGTTCAAGAGTGCATTTGCAGGTACAGCAGGCAGCCTCATGGCACGGCCCATCAGAATCTCGTTGGGTGACAAACCAGTCTTCCTACAAGGAAAACTTTGAATACTCATCAGCACCAAACGTAAAGCATCTGGGCTTTCAGTGATGTTGAAGCACAAACTTTAGCTAGTTGAGACTTGATAGTCCATTTATTTGTTTGACTATACCTGAAGCCTCAGATCCATAGCTGCAATGTAGTCTTTGCTCAATCTGTAATGCTGAGCAAATCATCTTCAGGACCTCATTGTTAACATGGGTCCCCCTATCTGATTGCAGAGAAACTGTCATTCCGTACCTGGGAACCAGCTCTCTTAATAACAGTTTCACTGCTGTGAGACTGTCATTTCTTCTGGTTGGGTAGGCTTCGACCCATCTCATATACTATGACAAGGACATACCTCAGCCCATTGCAAATAGGCATTTGGATGAAGTCCATTTGCATTCTGTTGAAAGGACCACCTGATTTCCCTTTTTGTGACTCAGTGTAACGTGCTCTCTTTTACCTGCATTCATTTATTGACATGTCACACACCGATGGAGCACTTCTGCAGGCATCCTGAACCTGGGATTAAACCAATTTTGGCTAAAGAGTCTTACCATGGCATCCTTCCTTAAATGTGTGAAGTCATGACAGTATTGTGTCATTAGAAATAGCAAACTATCGGGCGTGGCTTGCCGAGCAGCGAAATGGCCGCTCATTAAGAGGGCTCCGCCGGCCGCTGCATAATCCTTTCATCATCCTGCCTTAAGAGCGATCGAAATCGCCCGTGAATGTAAGCAGTCGGAGGGTAGAGGTGTCAGTCATTAGCTGCTGCCAGAAAATATGCCGGAGAGCCTCCATAGCCGAAGAATTTGGCAATTTCCGGCTGCGGCGCTGTGGGCCTGGCCGCGCGGCCTGCGTTCACTGCCGTGACATACGCAGCGACTTGTGATATGGAGATTCGTGCCCACAGCAGAGACTGTCTACCGCTGCTTCTCCGATCCCTGCAGAGTCACTGCCTGAGGCTGCGGGCGGTGGCGTACACCGAAGATCCCTCAGCGTGGGAGTCTGGGCCTGATCGGGCCAGGGGTGCGGACCGAGTGGGGCCGCGGCGGCGTGAATACAGCGTCGCTCGGGGAGCGAGTGGCGGCGGGAGCGATCCGGAGGTGAGCGATTGAAAGAAGCACTGGTGTGCAAGGAGTGAGGCGTGCGGCACTACCTCGCTCAGCTGGCTCGGGCGGTGGAGGCCATAAGCGAGGGCTGCCCCCTGGCCTAGTGAGCAGAGGCCTGCATGAGAGGTGATGCCCAAGGCTACATACTGTGATTTTGTGCAACGACCAAGGCTGTTCCTGGGCTGCGTGTGGGGAGGCGGAGGCCGGAGTCATTGCCACACCCTAAATATTATTCTTGGAGGTCCGTGTCCATTGCTGCGCAGACCACCTCTAGCTCTAACGGCGGCAATTGCATTGGCTGATGGGTCCGCTTGAGGCCATATCGTGGGACACTTCAATACTGCAGTAAGAATATCTGCGATAAACCGCTGGGATTCCCGAGGGCAATAAGGGAAACACTGCATTTCTGCCTGGCCGCTCTGCTGCATCTCCATAGTGTCAGGGGCCTGAGGGGACGCGGGCGAGTCATGCTCCGCGTATCGAGGGGGGCAACTTGGATAGTCATATGCACCTCACATGTGTAGGAGAGGGTGGGTGAAATGCTATTAGTGAACACTCCCTGCACCATCAGCCCCTTGTTGACCGGCCCCCCAGCGGTGTGCGCCCTTGGACTCTAGCTGGCTGTCTGGTGACTCTACTGTGCCTTTGAGTGAACGTTGAGTGCTATACCTATGCAGGACTGTGTTCTGATTCAGATTAAAACCAGGTTGTGCCTGGTGCGCCCTGCGGTGCCTGCAGGTCCCCTGTGAGTCTGATCACGGTATCATGGGGAAACATGATACGAAATAAGCTAAACTCACTTTTGAGAATAAAAGATTCACCCGGCACAAAGATGACGAAGTGGACACGGACAATGAATCTAATGTAAAGGAAGGTGCGGAGGGCGGTGGAGATGACCTCCGGACCCTGCTACTCGACATGAAATCCAGTTTAAAAACCATTGATAACAAACTGGACATGCTTAACGCAAGACTTGACCAGGTAAAGGAGCAGGTAGACGCACACGAAGAACATCTGGACTTACTAGATAACCGCACCACTGAGAATCATGAATTCAAGATAGAAACCAAGGAACAACTGCTCAATATGGACTGAGTGCCTAACATCATCAAGGCAAAAAATGAGGATTTGGCGGCCCGTTCGCATCGAAACAATCTACGCAGCACTCTTCATCGTAGAGATGGCCCACCAAACCCTGCGTCCCAGACCTCCGGTGGGATCCACGCAGAGACCAATACTTGCACATGTATTGAATTACCGCGACCGGGACACTATTCTTAGGTTGGCAAGAGAAAAAAGAAATATCAACCACAAAGGCAATAACATTTCCATATACCTGGACTTCACTCCAGCCGTACAGGCAGCCAGGCGTGAATTTGTGCAAGTCAAAAAGTTGCTAAGCCAAGCAGAAATACCATACACGATGGTATATCCAGCTAAATTAAAGATTACCCACGAGGGGTCTGCTCATCACTTCACAGACGCCAAATCCGTAATGAAATTCGCTAAACACATCTGTAACTCGAAGAAACCAGAAACATCGCCCTCTAAAGACTCCCATGAAGCGAGACTCAGGACTAATGACTGATATATGTGCTGCAAAACACTGCCAGGTATTGTTAAACACTAACTGTAAAGTCAGATGCTGTAAGTGTTCAGTGCAATGCAGATATTGCAAACTAGCTTTGCCTCTACCAAAACACCTGCATTGAGCGATTGAGAGGCTCCAACATGCTACGGTGGCCACCCGGCCTCTTGGTGGGGTTGTAAGCCGGTTAAACCATGCCCCCAGGGAGAACTCCCGACACTAGTCCCTTGGCCCAAGTCCGGGACTTCATGCACAGTTTGTTGGCAGGGGGGGGAACTTATACTCAACCTAATTGGGGGGTTGGAGTGGGCGGGGGGAGGGACAGGGTTGTTCAATGGGTTAGTCAGGACAGTACTATTGTATGTTATCCAAGCATAAGGAACAACAAACCACATTGCAGGCACAGCCTTATCCATGTTTATGATTCTGGCACGAACTTGCAGGCAGCAAGCACCAATACCCTGTATATCCTTAGAGAAATAGCAAGACGTTGCCACTTATCTAACATGAGGGAACTAAAGTCAACCAAAGATGACAGCTTATAATCTTCCCACATGGAACATCAGGGGGTTAAACAACTTTCGTAAATCCCGCCTTGTCCAATCATATCTAGCCAGACACAACATTGATATCTGCTTCCTTCAGGAAACTCATTTGAACAGTTCTTCACACACCAAGCTACGCAATAGATGCTGGAGGGCTATCTATTCCTCCATATACTCTAACTATGCTAGAGGGGTATCCATACTGCTTAAGCGTGGCCTGGACTGGAAGTTGACCACATCGCATGTTGACCCTTAAGGACTCTATGTGATCCTGCGAGGGAAATTAGGGTCAGTACATGTCACCCTGGCGGCGATCTATGATCCAAATGTGGACAAGCCGGAATTCTTCCGCGATATCTGGGCCAAAGTACAAACAGTAGACTATGATACAATAATATGGGGAGGCGACTTTAATGCTCTGGTAGACGATGCCAAGGACAGGAAGGGAGGTTCCCATAGGCTATATCCGAAATCTAGCGCTGCCATCAATGACATTATAGCGGATGGAGGGTTGACAGACATATAGAGACAGAGACACCCTTCGCTATTCGAAGGAACTTGCATCACAGCTCAGTATAACTCTTGGTCGCGATTAGACTTTTTGCTGATCGCCCCAGATGTAGCAGCCTGGACCACAACTATAAAACACCTACCCAGAACACCATCAGACCACGCACCAGTCCTTTTGAAATGCTCTATACCAGACGGACCGCCGAAGTCGGCCTGCTGGAGACTACCACCCCACGTTTTTACGGACACCCTAGTTAGAGACGAGATCAGGGGCGATATCACAGAATATTTCTCCACCAATGTGGTCTCGGTACAAACGCAGGCCATGCTATGAGAAGCATTTAAAGCCATAATCCGGGGGCAATGCATCTCGAGGCAGTCAGGGGTTCTAAGGTCCATCAGACAAACATTGAGTACACTGGAAGCAAGCATCAAAAATCTTGACTCACAATATTACAGTAGCGGAAACACAAATATACTGGGCGACATAAGGATCAAAATATCAGAGTACGAAGAAGAAGCTGATAGTGAGGTGAACTTTTTAGGGAAATATGCCCAAGCATGTAGATACGCTGAGGGCATCGCTCAACACCGAATTGTTCATCTCTGAAATCTTAGACGATAACCGTCAATTGGTCAGGGGTCCGCAGGGAATTTTGGAACGATTCACAAAATACTATTTCACACTCTACACTTCCTCATCCCAAGCGGCACCTGAGGAATTTCAGTCATACTTAGACTCTCTTGAACTGCTGTGGTTGGGTAGGGGCCATAGGGCCTATTTGGACGAGCCCTTCATGGTGGAAGATGTCACACAGGTAATAAATAGTCTCCCCTCTGGCAAAGCCCCTGGCTCAGATGGACTAACAGTGGCATTCTACAAGACATATGCCGACCTGCTGGCGCCCCAACTCCTGGCATTATACGAGGAAGCTCAGGAGCTTGGGATCCTCCCTCCCGTAATGAGAGAAGCTATAATATTATCACTGCTAAAACATAGCAAGGCTCCCAATGATAGAGACTCCTACAGACCCCTTTCATTATTAAACATTGACACAAAAATCTACGCCAAGCTCTTGGCCAACAGACTACAACCACTGTTACCCCTGATCGACAGGCCAGACCAATCTGGCTTTATTCCAGGCAGGTCCACCTCACATAATCTCCGCACCTTCTTCACGATATTACACTATCTTAATCCTCAATACCCAGCTGTGGCGGCGCTACACGACGCCACTAAAGCGTTTGATTCACTCAAATGGGAATATTTGTTCACTATAATTGCAAAATTGGGATTTAGCCCAATGTACATAAGTCAGATAAAATTAATCTATCCTCGCCCAGCGCACAGCTTCGTTTAAATGGTCTGGTCTCCCCCCCAACTATCTATCACCCGGGGCACGCGACAGGGATGTCCCCTGTCCCCTTTGCTCTTTGCCATTGCCATGGAGACACTTGCTCTGTCAACATCATGCGGCAAAGGGTCTTGGATTTACTACCCGCAGCATTATTGTCTTGTTATATGCGGATGACATCACCCTATACATTAATAACCCCGCAGTCAATCTAAATCCAGTGCTACGTGAGATCCTAAGATTTGGTGGGCTATCTGGCATACAGATAAACTAGGCAAAATCTGTTCTGTTTCCATTAACAACATGCACCTGCCTCATCAATTAGACTATCCTCTTCAATGGGCGAATGGCCTGGTACGTTATTTAGGTATCTGGCTCTGCCAGAATATACAAGAACTCTGGGATGAGAACTATGGTAAAGCAGTGACATGGCTAGAGAGTAAAATAAAGGTCTGGTCCAGACTGCTGCTCTCCCTGGCAGGACGTATAGCTATTGCCAAAATGATTGTCCTCCATAAATTTTTATATTTGTTTATAAATCTTCCCCTCCTCCTCACACAAGCTTTCTTCAAGACAATATGATCTTTGATGATATCCCTGGTGTGGGCAGGTAAACAGGCCAGGGTGTCATGGGAGCTCCTGACCCTCCCCTTAGCTCAAGGTGGAATGGGCACGCCAGACATCCAGCTATATGCATACTGTGCTCTGGCATAATTTCTACACCATTGGGTTCATCCCACACCCTTTCAGCCTCACGTGGCAGTCGAGGAGGACAGAGCTGCACCGATCCCACTCTCGGTTGCGCTATTCCAGTTGTACAGAATGCCACTGGACGAAATAGACACTGTTGAGACGTTGAGATGGAGCTGGAGTGGCCTACAGAAGAGGGCCAAATTGGATGTCCTGTATGCTCCGTCGGTCTCACTGGCATATACCCCCAGCTGCCGGTGTTGGAGGACAAAGGGAATGTTACTCTGGCTAACAGGCTAGGCATACACACATATACAGACCTATACCCAGCTGACACATTCCGCCCGCCCCCTGTGGGAGAACAGGGTGCAGCACCCACCTTCTCTGAAGTGTTTCTGTATTATCGAATAAAAGCAACCTGCCGCCAACTTCACGCCACTTTCCCCAACCCGCCACCCACGCTGCAGGCCCTGGAGCAAATACTAAGTAGTCAGTCACCACGTAGACTCATCACTAAGCTATATAGCTCCATGCAAACTACATGTCCAGTAATAAAGCCCAAAGCTGTACAGGTCTGGAACACCAAATTAAATCCACCACTCTCAGAGGAACAATGGAAATTTTGCTGTCGCCAACTAAGGATGCTATCCCCCAATTATAAATTGCGGTTGATTCATTTTAAATATCTGCACAGATTTTACAGAACCCCTTCCCAGCTGCACCGCATGGGCCTGCGGCCAACTGCAGACTACTGGAGATGTAGGGCAAGCTTAGCAACTTTTTTGCACGTGGCCTGAGAATGTCCCCCATTAGCAAAATACTGGACAGACATATTTAACATTATTGGGGAAATCCTGAATGCGCCAACAACACCTTCCCCGTTGATAGGATTGTTGGGGCATGTGAAGGATACACCCGCAAACTCTCGGAAACTACATGCCATGTTATTATTATTGGCTAAGCGCAGAGTAGCTATGCACTGGAGGAAATCAAGTGCCCCATCCACTAAGGCATGGTTACGGGACGTTACATATTGTCAAACTCAGCTCTTGTTATTTTGGGAACTTATGCCTACAGCGTCTAGACCTAAAGATATCTGGTGCCCTATATTAGAATGGATGCAAATACACCAGTCGGAGCATATGGATGCAGCATCACCCTCTGCAGGAGCTATTTGTGTAAGCCCCCCAAATGTAGAAATAAATGGTTGAAATGTGACGCTGTAATAAACAGAATTAGATCTGTGGTTAGCTAAGTGTTGGGTACTGCTGCTCTGAAGGCTTAGAAATGATTGATTATAAAATTGAATGACATTGTTCCTATCAATATAATGCTAGACTGTCCTAAGAGCTTTGTAACTGTTAAGTTTGAAGTAAGTAATCGGATGTTATGGATACTAAGCATACATTTGTAATCCTGTAACCGCAATGGTTTATGAAAAAAGCAAAAAAAGAAAATGTTAAAAAAAATAGCAAACTATCAGGTAACACTGGTCTCCCATCAGCTGATATCCATATGTCATTTGCATTTTTCTCACAACCTGCTCTGATCCAACTCGTTTGTTCTGCTTCTGAAACATTTTCCTGTACTCTTTTTAGTTCTTTACAAGTATCCGTTACTTTCATCAACATTGAAAATGAAGTGTCCTCAGATTCACATGTGCAATTTCCATTAAATGTGCAGGCCAACAGAAAACAATATAATGCTACAAATCTGAATGTCTATCTCCCATGGCAATGTACCCCTTCACATGTTGATGAGCTGCACATTTAACTACAGCACTTTCTGCAGGCAATTGTAGGGCTTCCAACAAATCTTTCACTTACACCCCATTCCTAAAAAAGGGTACATGAAGGGGTCATGGAACCTCTTTGTGACCATAATTGCTCAAACTCGTGGACAAAACCAAATATAGTCACTCTCATTCAAGCAGTCAAATTGCATGCTCTGGTAAGGGCAATCAATTCTGCAACTTTCAATGCCTGCCCACGCACTTCCCCATTTCTGGAACTTGGTCCAACGGTGCTAATGCTATGTGGCATTTTTAGCAACCTCACGTCATGCCCAGAATAGCAGCTGCTCATCTGCTCTGCATTTAAATGGGGGTGGGGGCATTTTCACTGCACATTTATTCTTATCTTCCCTGTGTTGTTGGAGCCAGCTACAGCGTACAGCAATGAACTGCAGTGATTGTGCCATGTGTTACGTCAAACAGGCTTTAGATATTGCAGAAAATCTTAACCATCACATATGTTAACTCATTCACACTGTCCAGAAGCTTGCTTCCCGTATCATGCTAAGTTCATAAAATTCACTTGCCAATGGCAGTGCAAGACAAGGAATGGCCAACCTAGACCAAACATCCTTAAAAGAAAATATTCACCTCCACACTCTGAATGGTTTTTGAAAGGGAGACAAGTTCAGTTTCCTTAAAGAGAATAGCAATTCATATTATAAACTGGGACATAAAATTCAAATGGGCCTGTTATGATGATGTGAAGCAGCCATCAAATGCCAAATTGCCCCCAGCCACGGCCTCCTCAAAGAGACTGCATTCAGCGGTGCCAGACTGCATTCAGTGGTACCGCTGTGTGCATTGCACTTAAGTGTGAAGATTTTGGCAATAGGGAATTCGATGCGAATTCCCCATTGACAAACACTAGTCCAGTATGCAGTCCCAGGAAACGCCTGCGCACCAACAACAGCAGGTGCAGCAAGGGGCTGGCGCAGTGAAAAAGTAAAGTAAATACTGTTTTTGTTTTTCTGATGAGTAGAAAGACAAAAACAGTAGTTGGCGCCGGCCCGGCGGGGATTACACGTACTGTGCACATATGCCAGAAGTTGCACCAGCCCATTCACAGTCCCAGTGGTGCAGAAAGCATGAGCACATGCCCGTCGGGCACTTTTATAACACAGGCAGCCCTGTGGTAAACTATATGGTGGTAGTTAAGGGATACACTCAAAGGATGTGGCCTGATTTGGGGACTCCCATCGATTGCAGTGCAGAGCTTTGGACACGCAGCAGCCTTAGAATACTCGGACCGTGCCTTGCAGCATAATATAATGAATGCCTTTAAAATCATAATCATCATGTCAGGTATATCGATAATAACGTGTATCCTAGGTGGTAAACTTATGGTGGTTAGAGATACACTCGAAGGACCACCAATTTAATTAAACTTTAAGTAACTTTACCTTAGTGAACTCAGATCTCAGCAGGTTTCAAATGCATGTCTCAGGATAGCAACCAACGCCTGTGGCCTATCTCCTCGTCCTCCACATAAAGCCAGGGAGAGAGAGAGTGAGAAACATCTCCACCCACCCCTGTGCTGCCTCACATCACATGCACACATATTGCAGAGTCCAGAGGCCCCTGGTAACACCACTGCATCTCAGTGTCTAAGCCAATACTGATGCTGCTCCTGCTGTTGCAGCTGTACCAGGATTGGCAGGGGCAGGAAACCTCACTGCTCATTACTGAGATGGGGGCTGCAGCTTTGAGTCAACCCCCGGCTCACTAATGTGCCCCATTGCCGAGACTGTGAGAGACCTAGAGCGTATGTCAGCCTGACCGGAGAATGGCAGCCGTCCAACCCGACATCCGCACTTAGGTGCGCTCAGCGCTGGCTACTGCTACAGGTGTCTGTCTCTGGCAGTGACAATATTGTTGCAGTTTTTCAAGCCCCACCCCATCATGCCCGCACTGGCTGGCTTGGCTTCACCAGGAGGAGACCCCCTCAGCCAGAAGCGCTCTGCGCTACACGACTCCATATTTATTATTAGAAGCAAAGCAATCAAAATATATGTTTGACCAACGTTTATTTGGGGGCCAGGGGGCAAAAATAATGAGTGAGGCAATGCCCCAACGCCCTCACAGAAGCACTGCCCCTACCACCGGCCTCATGCATTCTAACTCTCTTTGAATATCCTGAATAAGTGAAGTATGGAATGCTATTTGTTCTAATGAATTAACTTTCATTGCCATCTTTTCCAACAAACAATCTATTGTCTTTGCCCATTGAAGGTGGGTGGTTGTCAAGGACCCCTCCAGAAATAAACTTTGCAAACCTCTTAAAAGTGCCTCTGTTGTTTCTAATGCAGTCATTTGAGTAGTTGATAAGCTACAGGTATTCAAGTGCCTAGTTTTATTGCAATAAATTGAGCTTGAGATAATTATGTATGCACAAGTTAATGTTTGTGTTTTTTCTTGCTATATATAATCCAATAGAACAATATCCGTGTTAGAAAGTAAATAAATTAAGCTGTGATCCGCAAGTGCTTCATTATCCACCAAAAGCAATGCAGATCCCAATTGGTATTGTTTTCCATAAAGCCAGTTACACCAAAAATGGATAATGCATTACAGATAGGAAGATTGATTTAGTATATTCAAAACTGGACTCAGAGGAAGTCTCAACTGTTATTGTTATTCCATGTTGTGATGTGTTCTCCTCTGTACTGCAAGTGGTGAAGGATTTTCCACATTAGCAAAATATTGAAACACTGTGGAATTTGCTATCAGTGTTGTCTTTGGGTCAGGTGTACTTTCCCTAGTAGCTGACCTCTTGCAGATTTGCATTTAGTTAGTCAACATCTCTTGCAAACCCAGTTCCCGAATAGACGGCTTCCACATAGCAATTTCTGCAAGCGCAATGACCCCTCGCATCAGGAAAACCAGCATGTCTGTACTAGCTTTTGTGGGTGTATTCACCCAAGTGTGTGAAGTTTTCTAGGCACCAATTCCACATCCAAGACTGTAGGCCCACTGGTCTCTGGCAGCACAGCCCCCTGCAAACACCTTCAATGAATGAAACCAGAGTCCTTCGTCCACAGAGCCAGTAAAGAGCAACATTGTTCAAAAGCCATCTTTTACAGTATTTGCGTGATTCTAAGCAGTGCAAAAAACACACTATAATGAGGCTGTGACTTTCGATTCCAGCTCCACAATGGTAACAAGTAACCCCAATAAAATTGGATTTCGTTCTGAATACAGGGGTAGCAAGCAACTCGCCAGGTGTTGCAAGCTGCAGTCTAAGGGTCACAGCTGCGACCCCTGGTGATCCCTAAATGGCATCCATGACTCCAGATAATTTTGATCCATGTCTATGCAGGGATCTAAATTATAAGTTATATACAGTTTACTGCATCTGGTCATTACCTGGAGTGATGAACCCTGCACCCCATCAAGTTTCCAAAGTTACATTTCGACTAGTCAATCCTGCCAAAATATGTTGAGGGAAAAATGTCTAGAAAATGCTGGGACATCTTTTTTTGGCGAGGCAAGCACCAAATTTTCGCATTATGCCATATTTTTAGGGCAAAGTTCAGAGTATGTCCTATTTATCACACCCGATACTCTCCTTAGACTGAGAGAATCAGATTCCATCTGGTGAAATAGAGAGTGCAGTCTTCTCCAAGGCAATTATAATTAAAATCTGCCATATTACAAATGCATTATAGTCAATTATTCTACTTGTATTACTGTGGATGGGACATCCGTCATGTTTGTGGCACCAAACTCTAAATAAAGCCCATTGTTTACTCTGAAGGGGAGCACTTCATGCTTGGATACTTGCTGTAAGAAATTGGGTTATTGGTTGAGAGGGGCGGAAGCCCCACTCAAATAATGAACACAGTCCTCATAAAGCTGAACCACCGAAGTCACTAAATAAACCTGTGCTTAACCCTCTGGTAGCTTGGCACAAAAGCAGTCAGGCTTAACATAGAGGAAATGTATATAGTATTTATGCAGCACTCAAACAGTAATGAAGTGAAAACACAACACAATCCCAAACCAATTTGGAAAAAAAGAGTCAAATGTAATAAAGAAAATGACAAAAGTCCAATCAGTAGAACCGGAGATATGAGTTTTTAAAGTTTTGGATGAAAATGGTATTGAGAAGCACAAAGTGTTACTTACGGTTATCTGGTCGAGCTGGACCAGAGAAAGTCTTCAGTTCAGGCCGACCATTATGGAGCATGGATCAGATACAGAGGCCAGGTTAGTCCCACTGAAGAGTTACCTGCTCAAGTCCAGCGCAAAGAGGCTGTTCGCTCAAGGAGCAGGTGCAGCGTCGTGGACGGTCACTGCTGTAGTGCGAAGAATTGGTCGTCACTAACGATTCACATTGATGGTCGACACAGGCTGTCACCACAAAGAGCAGGTTTCACTGGAGCTTTGTGTGGGCACTCATTGTGGACAGTCACTGTCAGCGTGAAGAGCAGGTTCTGCTGGAGCTTCAAGTTGGCGGTCAGCCAGTGGTCAAATCTCAGGGCAAAGAGGTCACTTTGTGGTTGAGAGAGCCCAAACCTTCTGTATCTCCACCTTTTCTTCAGGAGGAGTACACCCTGATGCCAGTCAAGGGTCCAGGACCGGGGGGGGGGGCACCTCTTAGGGGTCAGGACTCACTCTAGCAGAGGCCAGAAACAGGGCTCAGGCAGGTCTAGGCAGGTCCAGTTTTTGCTGATCAGCGAGGCAGATGCTGGGATGCTTCTGGAAGCTTGCTGTATCTCTGCAGCTCAAAAAGGATGCCAGCAAACTGACCTTTGGAGTCACTTCTGAAGCACCTGGGTTCAAGGCAATCAGGTCCAGTTGTCCTTCTTCAGACTACAGAGCAGCCCTTCTGAGTCTTCCATAGTCCCAGGAGTGTTCTGATAATAGGTTCTGAAGGTACCATATGTATACCTTGTGTCAGCATTTGTGTGGGGTATTCCTTGGCCTAACTCCAAAACTGGTTCTGGTCACTTCTCCCCCTTTCCCTTGTTCTGGCTCCAAACTGTTTAGGGTGATAAAGGCAAGGCCAGGCCTGGTGTCAGCTTATTTTGTGTGTGCTGTAGGCAGGGTTGTTGTAATCAGGGCAGGTCACAGCTCCTTCCCAGCCATTCTGTCAGGAAGAACCTCTACCCTCATACCTAGACCTATTTTGTTTGAATGTCTGGAAGCAAAGCACAAGTCACAACAGCAGAGCCATTCAAATTCATGTGACCCGGGACACTGGCAAAAAGACAAAGTTGGCTTGGGTAGAAAAACGCCAACTTTTTGAGAGTTAGTAAAGAGAACGGGCAACCCAATAAACCCTTGTGAGCACTATGAGTAAAGGTCAGGAACTAGCAAGGGAATTATTTACAAGAGAATTTCTAACAATGCGATTTCAAACAACTAGCTGTCTAAGCAGTGACAGCAAGAGACAAATCAGATCAAGCATTAACAAATATTATGACGCACTTAATCCTAGAGGAGAGGCGCACACAGAAAAATTGAGTTAATAATTATATTTATATGTGTGGGATTAAGGGATACAAATCAGCTGAATTCCAATGGTGCATTAACCTTGCCAATACAGTTTCAATCTCAGAATAGGAAAATAAAGATCAATGTCATCAAAAGACCTCTCATTTTGAATTAGAATTAGTCCAAGAGACTAGCGACATTCGAGACCGAAACGTCGATGACAAGTCCATCTCTTCCTGTGTGAATCTTCCGGATCTTCACCATTCTGTTTGTTGATCTTCACGGTATTAAGATATTGATTCTAATTGAGAGGACTTTGGCAGACATTGATCTTTGTTTTCCTATTTGGAGATTGAAACTGTGTTGGCAAGGTTAATGCACTCTCCGAATTCTGCTTATTTGTACCCCTTAATCACATACATAAAATTGTAATAATACAATTATTTTGTCTATGTGTGCCTCTTGTCTAGGATTAAGTGTATCCATACACTAGTGACAATTCCACTCCACCATGCACGAACCAAAAATAGAAAGGCACCAGGGCACAAAAGCAGGGCATACATAATGTCTCCACAGCCACAGATGAGTGGTCAGATGGTTCTGATTCTAGATCCAGTGGGTCCAACCACTCTGGCTTTCAAAGAAGAGGATGCGGAGGGCGGGCTGGACACTTTTTGGGACCCCTAACCCATGGTGGCCCCGACACCCTGGGGCTACCCAATGCAACATTTTCAACCACCTCCACCCCCATTCCATAACCCTACTTTTTTAGGGCAAGGGCGAGCGAGATCAAGGGGAATACGAAGACAACATCAAGCTCATGTACATTGGAGCCCCCCACTATCACTCCGACAATCATGGAGCATGACAAAGGGAGACCCACAACCAGGAAAGAGCAGCGGAATGAATTAGTCATCAATTTCAGCAGCCATACCTTGACCCCTCTAGTAACCAACATTTTGAATAAAGGGCTGAGCTATAAAGGCAATGACTTCCAAATACAAAAAGAACTACCTCAGTACTCCTGCAAAATATGCCTGCACAATTTTTTTTAAAGATAGAACTGACGCAGGCACTGCGAAAGCACAAACCAGTATAGCCCTCAGGAACAAATTGTCCTTCAACCCTCCCTCTCACATGCTTCCTCCTGAAGTACTGACCTTCGAAAAGGTAGTACTTAAAGATTTTGAGAAGAACAAACACAAGGTGCAACAACCCTTTTACAATCTCTCTAAATCTGAAATGGCAGTCGTCACTGCTCTGATCACAGGCACAGCCATTATGATGAAACCAGCAGACAAAGGCGGAGGAATCATCATTCTTGATGACCCCTCCAACAGGGTCGAATGTCTCAAACAGCTCAGTGTTAGGGACTCCTACTAACCCCTTGAATGCGATCCCACCAAACAAATTCAGTCCATCATCAAACTTATGGTGGAAGAAGCTAAAGATACAGGTTGGGTAACGGCGAAAGAAGCCGAATTCTTGATTGCAGCTGACCCGGTCATTCCCTACTTCTGTGTGCTACCCAAAATACATAAACCATAGCACCTCCCGCCAGGCAGACCGATCATTTCAGAAATCGGGTCACTGCTCAAGCCACTCCCTCAGTTCATATACTTCTTTCTAAGACCGCTTGTATGGACCATGCCTACCAACCTACAAGACACCAAAGATGTCCTCCAACATTTTGATTGTCTAGCCTTCAACACTCAAACTGAGTACTTGATTTATTTTGATGTTGAGTCACTGTACACTTGTATTCCTCAAGACCAGACTCTTGCCACTGTAGAGTGTCTGCTCTCAGATTGTTCCCACGACTTCCTCAAGCCCATCCCTTTCATCATGCAATGTGCCACCCTGGTAATGAAAGAGAATTTATTTCGCTTTGAGGATTGTCAATATCTGCAAACCTCCGGGACTTCGATGGGCAGTACCTTTGCGCCCAGTCTGGTGAATCACTACATGCATGACTGAAAAGAAGCATGTCCTCTCTGCTGAGAATCTGTACCACTCCAATATTAAAATCTGGAGGCGGTATATCGATGACATCATTGTCATCTGGAATGGAGATTCAGCCCAATAGGATCATTTCATGGATGGCTAAACTACCCAAATCAGTTCCTGAAATTCACCTGTGAATTCAGCAAAGATAAGCTCCCTTTTCTGGACCTATTGATTTTTCCTCTGGCCGGCACCCTTGAAACTAAGCTCTATAGAAAACCAATGGCAAGGAATGGCTCCCAATCAGAAAACGGATCAATTTCAAACTCTGCTGTCTGGTACATAAAACCCTTAACAATAAAGGACCGAAATATCTAGCTAAGAAACTGATAAAACACCAACCAGTTAGAACCCTTCGCTCCACCAGTAAACAACTCCTAACCGTACCTAAGGTCCGCACAGTAAGGAACGGCGGTAGATCCTTTTCCAGAATTGCTCCTGAAATATGGAACACATTGCCTTTACATCTCCGATTGGAAACCGATCACAAGAAATTCCACAGATCCCTCAAAACCTGGCTATTCTAGCTCTGTTGCCCCTGTCTTTCTGGTTCTTTTGAGTATCAGCTAGCGCTATGAGACCTATGGGTGATATACACGCTCAACAAATACCAACTTCATACATAAATACAATGACCTCCTGTCAAATAGCAGCTTCCATCCGAAGTAACTTAGGGACAATCTACCATTTGGCCAGTTCCTTCGGTTGAGGTGCAACGGCTCCCAAGTTTAAAAATGTAAAGAACATGCTAAAGACCAGTCTATCCAACTTCTACACAGGCAGTATCCTGCACCACTAGTACATTCAGTGGCCAAAAGGGCAAGAAATAATAACCACACTGCCCTTGTAGAACCTAGACCACCTAAACCCCCACTCAAGAGACTAGTTTGTGTTAATACATTCAGCAGCCTCTCCAATTCCATTAAGAAGGCCACC
Source organism: Calotriton arnoldi (assembly GCA_963921515.1). Lineage (NCBI taxonomy): Eukaryota > Metazoa > Chordata > Amphibia > Caudata > Salamandridae > Calotriton > Calotriton arnoldi. Next base: position 154,588 of record CAWUFW010015643.1, on the reverse strand, counting down.
TGTAACAACAGGAACATACTGGATAAGGGGGACCAGACAATACAATGTCCCTTGTTCACATTCAAACAAAGCCAGAAATCTAAGAGGCAAACTTGTACACACCAGGCCCCTTCCTCTTTCCAACACCAGACAGGAAACATAATGGGACTTACCACCCGTACAAGGACACTTTCTGTGTTGTTCTTGTGGGGTGTGTGCACTCACCGAACGCACCACATATGTAGATATTGGCCCCAACGCACCCTGGAAGCTTAGACAACACACCAACTGTAATAAAGAGAAGATTCTCTACCTCATCACTTGCCCCTGCAGTCTGAGATATGTCGGTATGACTACACGCAAAATGAGATTACGCATTAATAAGCATAGGAGCACCATAAGATGCAAAAGATTCTCCACCAAACTGGCCAATCATTTTATTGAATAAGGCCATACAGCCAAAGACCTACCCTTGACTGTGTTAGACAAACCCACACCTACAGCCACAGTCCAAGATATTTCACAGTATCTCTTTGTCAAAGAACAGCACTGGATTTTTAGGTTGCACAGCCATGTGAACTGTCTCAACGATGAGATACAGTGGACATCTATACCCTGAACATCGATAGCCTAATCAGACATCCAGAACTTCAAACATTTCTATGTCTGAATTCTATGTTAGCCCAACTGCCTTTTTTCTCTCCTGACTTCCTAGACCTCTTTTTTAGTCTTTCTAAGAGGTCTACCTTCAGCAAAGGTGCAATGCACTCACAGTACACAGCATTCTTTATTCATAACAGTCATACTGTGCATTACCTAGCTCCCTTTACTGCTCATGGTGCTCTCTACCCCTGACTTCATCTCCCAGAATACCTCACTGGCCACTGATTTACATTTGAAATTACACTTGCTGCATACTTGCTCAGCATCCTATCACAACTGTTCGTGGGGCTATTTGCCCCGCATCCGATTTTCCAGTATTTCTTGCTAGCCATGCCCTCTGCCAATCAGTACTACTGTTTTATAAAAAAAATATGATAGTTAAAAATGTATTTTATATATTTTCTGATTTGATAGCATTCATTGTGCTTTTGATTACGACGTACCTTCTAGCGCCTTTTTGATAAATGTTCTCAAAATAGAGTTGGCATTTTAGCAAGTAGCCCATTGCAACGCTAGACTACATTTCCCATCACCCTCCAGGAGTTGTGCTACTTCCACGTGTCATACGGCGGCTTATTATATAATCAAATACCCATGTAGTGGCCACCGCCAGCGTCCGCGTACCTGGCGGTGGATGGACGTGAGAGGGGCACCATACCATGATAAGCGGCTCACTTTAGCCCACATGTATTCTGTTTGAACCGCTCTGCCTTTCCTGTATACCAGGCACGAAGCAGCATGTCTGCTCTGATGCCCGTATATGCATCGCTGCACATGGCTCTCATTGCTGAAGCCGCAGTGCCTTCATTTGCTTTTTAGTTAAGGGGAAACACATTTTCTGCACTGCTCCTGACCCTGCATATCCCCAGTGATTATATTTGTTTGTGGATCATGCCACTTTATTAATGTACATGTTTTACGAAGCCACATTGTCCTGATTATTCTACAGTTATGGAACACGTTTGCCCCACAGCTCATGGCCCCGCAGCTCCCCTTCTCCACCCCCTGTAGTCAGACTTACCCGTGATGTATGATGCTCCGTTAACACACATTTTTCATAGGTAAATCAGCAGATAGAAACAATTGTTTGGCATGGAGCGCTAAACCACATATCCATATAATATGTGAGTATTACTGTCTCGGATAGTACATAAACCTATAATTCTCAAGAGGCATTATATCCTTTCCTGCCATTAAGAGCCTCACTTAATATACATTGTTCACCTGTGAGAGGGTGCACTATTAACTATGGGTTTTCAAGGCCCGCATGGTTATCTTGCTTTTTTAGACCCTATTTCTTTTTTTCCCAGGCAACTTTGTTTTATTCATAAACTTCCATGCAATTTACCATACAGTACAGATTTTTTTAGCTGCCCTAAATGTCTGACCGAATCTTCAATCAGTGTTCTTTTTCTTCCGCACACAATATGCCACAGTCAGGCTGCCACTTGACTGGACAGTGTTGACTGAGTGTGCAAATACAAAGGAATTTTGCCATTTTGTAATACGTACCTATGTCCCTCCTTGTACGAGAGTGTTTACCCTGATCCCCACACGGGTCCCTCGAGTTGAGGCACCACACCCAACGATTGTGGGTAAGCTTGCATGCAGTGTATGAATGCTGCGATTGCATCTATGTTAAATATACACTTCTGTGGTGGATACATCTCACCAATGTTTGGGTTGCTGGTAGTACTATTTTGTTAAGTGCTACTAACACTGTTGCAATAACCTAGATCGCATTATATCTCCCTACAGGTCATAATAAACTGGATCCTTTATTGAGAAATTTGTGAACCACTACCTTTGGTTTTGTATTTTTCCCTTATATGCACATTTTTGTGAGCAGAAGCAATAGTTTAAGGTCCTGATGAATGGCAATATACCTTCTAAGAGGGTCTCGTTGGCAGAAGCATGTTGACCAATGACCAGTGACACGCGGAAGCAGGGTCAGTTGACTGCTGCACTGCCTCTTCACTTCTTTTTAATCCTGACCCAGGCATGGAAGAATAAAGTTGTACTCTTGCTCTGGAGCCAGTTTTAATTATCACCATCACTTTTTTTTCACGTATTTTCACAATCTGCCAGCATCACCACCATTGAGATCTCCATAGAGCTTTTACCATATATCAAAACATCAGAAGAGCTCATCCTCCTTAGAGAGGGATTTGTACCCCGCACCATGATCTGCTGTTACGGTGCGAGGAGGATCCCAGGGTGAAGGAATTTGTACTAAAAAAGGAATAATTTTGTTCAGCTAGGTTTTTGATTATTTCAAGTGTGAAGTAAATATCACACGTGTATTTTGCATTGAAGCAACAACCTTTAGCATGCCTGAACTAGAGTATTTATATACAAATAAACAAGCATAAGAAAATATATTGACTTTGTATACTGTGTACCTACCGAGGAACATAACACAGAGTAAACATGCACACAAACGCAAGCACCAATGGACATAGACATGCAAACAATGCTGGATTTCAAAGGCTTTGTAGTGGCTCAAAGCCACTCAGTCTCACAAGGTTACTTACTTTCCATTGAAAAATGTATTTTGAGCTTGAGTCAAAAGATGCCCTTTCCTGAGCACAAAAGGGCATTTCTGCTGAGTGTCGCTTTGTGTCAAGAGGGTGTTACTGGGGTAGATCGGTGAAAACACAGGTTTTGATGCAAAGCCCAGTCTACTAATGTAGCAGATCAGGCATGGTGTCAAAAACAAAACTAAATCCTCCTTGCAGAAGGTATTAATGTGGAGACATGTTTTAATTTCTCAAAAAACCAACAAAGGACTTTTTGTAGTGTTCTGGGCCTATAATATAGCTCCAGAATATGAGGGAGAGCAAGATCCTGGACTTGGACTACAACATTAGCAACACCATTTACAGCTGGAAAGACAGCTGATGCCCTCATGGACTGAGCACTCTGTCTGCAGCTGACCCCAGGACTAGTGGCTTTCTCGAGGGCCAGTGATGGTGGTTCCCTTATACACTTGTAGACCAGATGTAGGAAGATCTGGACTTCTGTGCCACAACAGGAGGAGGGTAGCACCAGAAGCCCAGCGCAAGAGAAAGCTGACACAGTGAGCCAGTAAAACCAGCTCTCTGCAAAGTGCACCCTTTCAGATGCCTGGAGGCCTGCAAAAAAATGCTCCAGGTGTAGGGCTCACCACCAAGAGCAAAACAAGCCCAATATTGTCTCCCCTGGCCAAATGGGGCCCAAGTTCTAGAACTTTAATGATTCTGACCTTTGAACACCTCTGAACAAAACAGAGTGTGTGGGGCTATGCTGCGATTTCTCTGAGTGTCCTTGTGGAGGGCCTAGCCCCTGGGAGACGACGCAAGATTATTTAATTATTTTTGGCCAAGGGAGGAGGTGTGCATGGAGGCCTCTTCCCAGACTCATTCTCGACCCGGGAACCCCACAGGCCAGGTGTGTTTAGTATTATCCCGGGGGGGACCTATCCTCAACAAACCTGGGGTGCTCTCTCCCACTCCCCATGCCCATGACGAGTGGGAGTGGGGAAGCCTGCACCAGCAGAAAACTGCCCATAAGAGCACAGGCGAGGAAAGGAGCACGCCGGCTCCCGCCAGTGCACGAGAACAATGTCAGCCGGGCAGCGCAGAAGTGGGCTTCCCGTGCAGCCCCAATGATTGAATATGGCTGGGGGTGTCTTGGGTAAGACCAGGGCATCCCATAAAAAAAGAGTTGTGCTGCCACATGTCAGAAAGCTAAGTAGCCGGAGTCGCTAATAAAATCTTCACCACTCCATGGCCGGAGCGCCCCAGAATGCCTTGCGTGGGCTAATTTGCATAAGTTATCTTTCTTGTGGTGGCCCCAAGAGGGCATGGGCACCACCAACAGTCCAAAGTATGTGTTTGAGGGGCTGCTATGGTGTCTCCCCCTTACTTACTTTTAAAAGTAACCCTAACTGTCCCAGGTCCCAGAATGGATGACCTGGGGACACTTTACCTTACTTTTCAAAGCAATTGCTAGGCTGGAATCTTTTTTCTATAGCTGGTTGTGTAGGGATCTCTAGAGGTTGGTTCCATGGCTGCATTTTATAAGGCCTAAAGGTGTATAAAAAGTCTTAAACATGTTATCCTGATTTTCAGTGCTTTATTTTAAGTATATTGCTGTCAGTGCTTTTTGATAAACAGTGCAATGCTCTATTGACACTAATGATTGTGTTTAAACATGGTTATTGATCTCAGAGATACAATGGTGGTTTTTAACATGTGAATTTTTGGTCTCCTGATGTGTTAAAACAATGACAAAGCTAATAGCATTGCCTTATATATGGAGGTGGTGACCCCAGTGACAACGCCAACAGGCTTGTCTCATAATATTGTTGTGATTATCCCTTGACAAAGCCAATAGGTCTGCTTTATTTAAAGTGATACCCTCCTGTATTGTGAGTGAGTTCACTAGATTCTGTGGAGAGTGAAAAATGGTTCCTGCTGAGTGCAGCAGATTAAAAAGTCAAAGAGATACTTGCCATACATCTTCTGACTCCCTCATTGATAAGTATCCTTCCCTAACACTAGATGGAGACTTCTATCAGCTGCTGCACATTATTCCCAATACCAGGCCAAAACATATGTTGTCCATAGCAAGATGTTTTTTTACAGAAGGAGGGTGGGAGCACACTGCCTCACATCCCAGCGCTCAATTTACTCCAATGCATCATGATAAATGCAATGCATGATAAGGGAAACACCCTTTACCATGCAGTCTAAACCACGTAGGGCCTGATTCACAGAACTAACTTACGTCAAAAACGTAAACGTAAACGTAAAGTTAGTACTTTTTAGGTATTCACAGAATACACTTACTCATTTTGGTATTCACAGAATAGTACTAACTTTACGTTTACGTTTACGTTTACGTTTTTGACGTAAGTTAGTTCTGTGAATCAGGCCCACTGGGCCTGATTCACAGAACTAACTTACGTCAAAAACGTAAACGTAAACGTAAAGTTAGTACTATTCTGTGATACCAAAATGAGTAAGTTCATTCTGTGAATACCAAAATGAGTAAGTGTATTCTGTGAATACCTAAAAAGTACTAACTTTACGTTTACGTTTTTGACGTAAGTTAGTTCTGTGAATCAGGCCCGTAGTGCCTTTACAACGTGGGCACTCTTGTTACCACGCATTCCGTTAGTACGCAAGTTGTTACAATGACTTGCTTTAGGGACCACATTGTAGTACTGCTGTTGGATTTTAAGTTCAACACCTTCCCTACTGTTACACTGACTGGAGTTGGATTAGTAAATTACACTATTTCCAAGTCCAGCGCTTCCCTAAGGCAAGTCGGTGTAACAACTTGGTTGTGAAAGGAACAAGTGGTACCGACGTATGTGTTGTACTGCAAGCGTTGTAAAGGCATGCGTGGTAAAGGCATGTTTGGTTACGTCATACAACTGCATGATAACACTTACTTCAGTAGTAGTCTTTAACCTTTCACCCTTGTTGGTGCAGCCTGCGCTGTGTAAATTATACATGTGTTTCAGGATAGGTGTCCTTCTTCAGTATAGAGCAACACATTCTTTTGGGGGTGCTGAAAATACTGCCCAAAGTCTTCTCAGGTCTCTGTACCACTCACTGGGCACAGGTGCACCAACAAGTGTGAAAAACTAAAGATTGTCACTGAAGTACTGCATTTACCATGATGCATTGGGGAGATTTGAGTGCTGGGATGTGAGGCAGTGTGCTCCCACTATCTTTTTGTTTAGCAAAACAATTGTTTCTGGTTTAATAATATCCTTTGTCTTTTCATGAATAATGATTTATTATTGTCTGAGAGAAGTTATCAGGTATATATTTATCTATTTCAGTGTCTTAGTATAGCACACGGCTCACTCCCGGAGGAGTATCACGGCGCTTGCTGATCACGGCAGGTGAGGAAATTCTAGAACAGCCACATTTTTAGCATCATTTTAAAGTTTGTGAAACCATTGGCAGGTGGGAAGTTGAAGCAGGAGTTTGTTCCAATGGTGTGGGGCCTTATATGAAAAGGATCTGCCCCCGAATCTTGAGGTTCAGATATGTGGGATCAGCAGGAGCACTTGATTTGAGTTGTCTGAAGGGCAGGTAGAAGCTGAGTCATGAAGACAAATGGGCTGGGTGGGCCCTGTGAAGGGCCTTATGTGTCAGACAGCAGAGTTTAAAAACTACCCACTTTCTGATAGGCAACCAATGAGGAGGATCGTGCAGGAAGATTGAATATCAGCTGTGTTCTGCACTACTTGCAACTTGGTCAGCAGGATGTAATTTACTGCAATCAGTAAAGTATTCCCATAGTCCAGGCGACTGGTTATAGAAGAATATGACTCGTTATTTCGCATGCAATTAGTTCGCATGCCATTACTACGCGTTTTTTTCTTAGCAATAACCGTTACTACGCAAGTTTTTAGTTTGCATACCATTACATTGAAAGTGTTAATGTATGCGAACTAAAAACTTGCCTAGTAATAATAAAACCCAACACTACATACAAATACACTACCCTACACATCCAAAAGTTAAAAACACTACCAAAACCCTCAAAAAGTACACTACCCTACACTACTAAAACACCACTACACTACCCTAAACCCTAAATCACTACCCCCTGCACGACACTGCCCCTAGCCCCAGTCCTGTCCCTGCTCCCAAACACTACCCAGCACGACCGCCCGACACTACCCTAAACCCTAAAACACTACCCTACACAAACTCCACAACACTACCCTAAACCCTAAAACACTACCCACAGCACGACCCTGCCCCTAGCCCCAGTCCTGTCCCACTCCAAAACACTACCCTGCATGACCCCCAGACACTACCCTAAACCCTAAAACACTACCCTACACTACACAAACTCCACAACACTACCCTAAACCCTAAAACACTACCCCCAGCACGACCCTGCCCCTAGCCCCAGTCCTGTCCTTACTCCCAAGCACCACCCTGCACGACCCCCCGACACTACCCTAAACCCTAAAACACTACCCTACACTACACTAACACCAGAACACTACCATAAACCCTAAAACACTACCCCCAGACGACACTGCCCCTTGCCCCATTCCTGTCCTTACTCCCAAACACTACCCTGCACGACACCCCGACACTACCCTAAACCCTAAAACAGTACCCTACACTACACTAACATCAGAACACTACCCTAAACCCTAAAACACTACCCCCAGCACGACCCTGCCCCTACCCCAGTCCTGTCCCTACTCCCAAACACTACCCTGCACGACCCCGACACTACTCTACACTACACAAACACAAGTACACTACCCTGCACAACCCCCGACACTACTCTACACTACACAAACACAAGTACACAACCCTGCATGACCCTACACAGCCCCTACACAACCCTACACAGCCCCTCTTACCTCTCTCTCCTCGTGGTTCCTCTCTTCACCTCCACGCTTGCTTCCAATCTTCTCCCCCTTCCTGCTTCCTCCGGCTTCCTCCATCATGGGCAGGCAGAATAAGGAGTCCCGAGGGCAGGCGCGGAGATGGGCATGACCAACAGCCAGACGGAAAAGCAGCAGCAGACCCTCACCGACTTGCGCACGCAGCAGACCCTCTTCCTGAAAGTGGACGCCCAATCACCGACTACGCATGCATTGTAACAACGCATGCGATGTAGCAACTTGTGTACTAAAGGCTACGCATTGTTACATCGCATGCGTTGTAACGCTTGCGTAGTAATGGTACGCAGACTAATGTCCGCGTACTAATGGGTGCTTACCGTTATAAAAGCCTGGACAAGAGTTTTTATAGAGGAGTCTGGAAGTCAAGGAAAAGCTTTTTTTAGAAGCCGCTTTGTGGCATAGCAGGAGCCACATGTGGCATTAGCTTGATCCATCATGGAGAGTGGTTGGTCTATTTTCACTCCAAGATTTTTCACCACCTGCTTAGGTGCGGGGATGGGCCAAGTTCAGGGGACCACCAGTCTGCTGACCATAGCTCACTGGCTTTGCCAAATATCATGATCTCCGTCTTCTCTCTGTTAATCCCGCAAATTTGTCTTTCACTTTATCTGGATCAGGGCTAAACGAGATGAGAAGTTGAGTGTCATCTATGTATGACACAATCTCCACCCCACATGCTCTCACGGTTTAGACTAGAGGCGCCACATTGATAATAAATAGTGTCAGACTTGTGCATGAGCCCTGGGGAACTCCCTTATCAACTTTCATCAGTCTTGATTTAAAAGGACCAAGGCAGACATGTTGTGTGCAGTTATCAAGTACGCCCCTGAGCCAGTGTAGTGCCCTGCCATGGAGACCGGTCTCATGGAGTCTGCGGATTAGGATGGAGTGGGAGACCATGTGAAAGACTGCCGATAGATACAGTAACACTAACATAACCGGCATTACGGCATCTAGAGAGTGCCTGATGTTATCAGTAACGGCCAACAGTGTGGTCACAGTACTGTGTAGCTCTCTGAAACCCTACTGAGAGGGGACTAAGATCTTATGCTCTTCAAGAAGGGATAGAAGCTGTGTGTTAATATGCCTTTCTAGAGCTTTTGCAAGTAAAGCTAACAGAAAAATCGGTCTGTAGTTAAAGAGGACATCGGGGTTTGCTGAGGGTTTTTTAAGAAGTGGAAATACTTGGGCACATTTCCATTCCTTCGGCACTTAGGCCGTAGCTAATGAGGGATTAAACATTTCCCGAACTGCTGGTGCCAGACAGTTTGCTAAGTTGACCGTAGTCTCAGGAGGACATAAGTCCTAGGGAGAACCAGATTCAGTGAGAGTGAGCATCTCCTGCACCTGACCCACAGAGCAGAATTAAAAATTCCTCAAACTAGCTGTGGTGTCTGGAAGCGGATAGTTTAAATCAGATTCCCTTTCCGGTCATTCTGGGTTGGCTGAGAAGTTCTTATAAATTGCATTAATCTTAGCTTCAAAAAAGTCAGCTAATTCGTCACAGAAGTCTTGAGAAGCCACAATTGTAAAGGCACAGGCACGTGGTTTCATAAAGGTGTTGAATGCTTTTTATAACTCTTTAGTGGAATTGCCCTCGTTGGCAATTGCTGAAGTTAGATGTGCTTTCCGTGTTGCCTTAATCATGTTATGATAGATTCCTAGCCTGGTCTGATATTCTAATTTATCCTCAGAGGACTTAGTAAGACACCATCTACATTCAAGACATTTCCAAATCAATTTTTTCTGACGGAGGGTGTCAGATTACTATGGAGCTAAATTTCTGGAGGAGACAGGCATGGATTTTTTGAGAGGGGCTATTTGATTGAGTGTGGTAGTTAGTGAATATTTGTAAAGAGACAAAACTGTATCCACATCTGAGTAGGAAGCAATTAAGGGAACATTAAAGATTAAAGATCTCACTAAAAGTGGAAGGGGAACTGTTTTCAATGGGCGCCAAGGTCTGTTGACCTCTTTCCTAGGTTTGACTGGAGCTTTCTGACATGGGATGGTGAACTTGATCAGCTGATGATCCGACCAAGTGATAGGAAGAAGAGGCTCACATGTTATTTCCATAATATTTGTAAAAATAAGGTCCAGCATATGTCCTGCCCTGTGCGTAGGGCCTGACACTATGTGCTTTTTTTTTTTTTCCTGATCGCGGAGCTTCGTCGGACGTTAAATAATACAAATGCTCACTCGATTCTGAGGCATCCTATGAGACCGTGTTTGAAGGGAATACGGAGGATTATAACAGACGGAAAAAGAAGGCGTCGTCCTCATAAACAATAACAGGCCAAGGGGCCAAAGATATCTCTATGAATACGTGAGCTACAATATTGATTTTAAACTTTGGATATAGATAACTCGTCGAGGTTGTTTTCACCAAGAAAGACACGAAGGTTTCTACATACCTCACCAAATTGATGACAGTCTCCGATGTTGTTTAGCACGTAATCCTTCCTTTGTGAATGGTGAAGTTGCCATCAGTACACATTCAAATTTAATCAGATAATACAACGCCCATTCAGAAGAGCCTAGAGTGAATATTTTGCAGATATTAATCTCTGCATTTTAGCATCCATTCTTGAAGGCACACATGATTATGTGCTATTCCTCATAAAGAGACAATTATTACGAAAAGTCCTAAAGAAGGTGGTGCGATATTTGTGTGCACACCAAAACGCGTCGACGCTCCTGTGATGTTAAATTCGAGGAACTATTGAGTCAAAAATCTTTATATATGATATGACTGCGATATAGATTCAATCGAATTAAGGTTTTTCTGATGATTTTTAATACGTCACTTGTTGTTGTCTCTTTATTTGTTATTTGTTAATTGATTCATTATACAAATTATTTTTGTGAATTGTGGACAGTTTGCTGTTTTAAAAAAAAATTGTATTCATGATCTTTGTTGATGTACATCGAATAAATTTATGTGCCTTTTATTTCAATTTGTGGTTTTTATAATTATATGTGTTTTTTTTTTTTAAGTATACATTTATGAAAGGATTTTGCATAGTGTATGGTTGAATGTGGCTCATTGGTTGAGAGTTAATTCCAAGGGAATACTTTTTCTATTTGTTGCAATTTTGGGCACCCTGTCCCTTGGATAGTCGGGCCTCTCCCTTTCTTTCAAAACTATGTGCTTAAGCCCTAATGTCGCCAAGTCTAAGAGTTGGGACACTCCAGGGTCATCAGAGAGTTCATCGTAGAAGTTAAAATCACCCAACAATAGGAACTTGTCCGAAGCTAGGATATATGGTACAATATAATCAATTAGTGCCTGACTGAAACCTTTTTTGGCACGAGGAGGGTGGTAGATCAGGGCTCCCCTCCAAACTTCTGCAGTAGAAAGTATTATTTTAAAAATATATGTCTCTAGCCAGTCTGAGCATAGGATATTGACCAGCTAGACCTTTAGAGAGTTGTGAAAAGCACTACCAACACCACCCTCCAGTGTTCTATCCTATCTGATTTGACCAGGGAATAATGCTCTGGTATGGCTAGTGAGATACAGCGGACAGCAGAGTCGCTGGACCAAGTCTGCATGAAGAAGCCTAGTTTGGGATTGAGTGAAGTAATAGAGTGCTTGGCCACAAACCTAATATTACAGTATATGCCATCTATCATCGTTAGGTTACCCTTGTGGGCGGGGGGACTGGAGTCGGTGATCTGGTTAGGAGATACTCCCAGAGAACTGGAGGGCAAAAGAGATGGTGCCAGTAATTTTCCCATCTCCTGGAGTTACTGATGCAGTTGAACAGGAGAGTTTGCACTCCTTGCTGGAGGCTGGGCCCTTAAGTGATAGAAAGCATTGGCTACAGTGTGGTGGGGAGTAAATAGCCATAACACAGGCCAACTGGATTTGTTTAAGTTCAGTAGAGGAGTACTTCCTCACCATGTTATTGGCCATGGCTCTGAAGTCAAGAGGAGAAATGGGCAGGGGTTCTGGAGGCTGGCATTGTCAGGGCACGGACAGGTGCAGACGAGCTTGCCTTTGGCCTGTGTCCGCACCCTGCAGCTGCTTTTATGCAACTTTCTGAAAGGGAGCAGCCAAACGATTAAATCTCTTGTGTGCATTAGTGTTAGATCATTTGGATACATTTTAAACCAACCCTGAAGTAACTGCAAGAAATGTGATCATACCTTAATAAGGCTGCCATTAACCTGCTTCACTACCGAGTATGAGCACAAGTTAACAACAATTAATTTGATGAAAAGGGGTACAAAAGAATGGAGCCCGATAATTTGAAAAATAATAGAGATGGATAGAACAATGAGTGTAAAATGAATCTCTCTGCAACTTAATTAAACACTTTTTTGTCTGATGTCAAATTAAAGCGCTCCTAACAGACTGACAGTGGTGCTAATCCCTTTAGGATTTTGCTGCTTCTTTCTGGATGTTATGTCATATAATGTTATGTGAATATGTAGAGCATAGCTAATCACCTGTGGGTGTAGCCAGGCACTGAGTAGGGCAGGCCTGAGGGGGGAGGAGGAGATCATGCTGTTTCATCTAGAAGAGCCATGTCTTGAGATTCCTTCGGAGTTCCAAGAGGGAGGGGAGGTTCTGAGGTGTTTCGAGAGGTTGGTCCAGGTTTTGACTGTGAGGTATGAGAAGGAGCATCCTCTGCTTCTGTTCTGGCCTTCTTGATGTGAGAGAGGTGTGCTCTTGCCAGGGATGCAGATCGAAGGTGTTTGGTGGGTTGGTAAAAGTTGAGGCAGTTGTGGAGGTAAGGTGGACCGGTGTTGTGGATAGCGTTGTAGACAAGGGTAAGTAGCTTGAACTTATGTCTTTCCTGGACTGGGAGCCAGTGGAGATTGTGGAGGTGTGGAGAGATGTGGGTATTTCGTGAGATGTTCAGGATGAGTGGTGACAGCGTTCTGGGTGGTTTGGAACCGGTGTAGGACATGGGCCGGGAATCCCATGTAGAGGGCATTTCCGTAATCAAGTCTACTTGTAATAAGAGCCTAGGTGGCTGTTCGTCTGGTGTTCAGTGGGATTCACTTGAAAATTTTGAGTAGCATTCATAGGATGTGGAAGCATGATGAGGAGACGGCGTTGATCTGTCTGCTCATGGAGAGGTTGGTGTCCAAGATGATTCCAAGGTTCTTGACATAGTCTTCAGGGGTGGGTGGGGGGCCAAGTTTGGAGGTCCACCAAGAGGTGTCCCGGGGGAGTGGTTGTTGACAAAGATCAAGACTTCGGTTTTGTCTGTGTTGATCTAGAGGCCGTTGTTTTTCATCCAAGCAGTGAACTTCTCATGCAGTTGGCGAAGTTTGCTTTGGCAGTGTTGGTTGAGTCAGTAAGGGAGATGATGAGCTATGTGTCGGCGGCGTAGGATACTATGTTGAGGCCGTGGGCTCTGACGATGTCCGTAAGGGGTGTCATGTAAACATTGAAGAGTGTTGAGCTGAGAGACGATCCTTGAGGGACTCCACAGATGAGTTTCTTGGGTTCTGAGGTGTAGAGGGGAAATCTAACTCGTTGAGTTCTGACCAAGAGGAAGGAGGACATCCACTTGAGGGCCGGTCCGCAGATACCCAAGTGCTGAAGCTTTCTGATCATTGACTTGTGGGAGACCGTATTGAAAGCTACGGAGAGGTTGCGGAGGATGAGTCCAGCCATTTCTCCTTGTTCGAGGATGCTTCTGATGTCATCGGTGGCTGCAATGAGCGATGTCTCTGTGCTGTGGTTGGTACAAAAGCCTGATTGCAAGCTGTCTAGGAGTTGATGGAGTACTATGTGGCAAGCGAGTTTGGTATTGATGGCTTTCTCAATGACTTTAGCTAGAAAAGGAAGGAGCAAGATGGATCTGTAGCTGCTGAGGGTGTTGGGGTCCACTGTTGGTTTCTTCAATAGGGCGTTGACTTCCGCATTTGTCAAGCAAGACAGGAAGGTGGTGGTGGTTATGGAGGTGTTGATGATACTGGTGAGCATGGCGGAGATGATGGTCTTCCAAGGTTGCATATCAAGTGGGGGCATGGGTCTGAGGAGGCTCATGAGTGGATGGTATTCATCAGGCTGGGTTTTTCTTCATTCAAGAGGGGCTTCCAGTTGCTTAGCTGCTGTTTGGCGATGAAGGAGGTGTCCAGCTGACCTACCAGTATGCTGTGGGTCAAATGTAATGTAGATATTGGCAATCTTCTTTTCAACAAAATTTGAGAGGTCGTTGCACAGCGCTTGGGAAGGGATGAGGTCATTGTTGGCAGCTGTGGGATTGGAGAACTCCTTGACGACGATGAAGAGAACTTTGCTGTTGTTGGAGCTGGCTTCAAGTCTAAGAGTTAGGGCCTTTTTCTTTGCATCTCAGTTGTTGGTGGTAGCGGTTGACGGCGGTTTTGTATGTGGACCTTGCGTTGTTTTTTTTTGTCAAGTCTCCATTTTTTCCCATGTTGTTTGCAGTGACGCTTGGACTCTCTGAGGTCGTTCACGTACCAGCTGGATCATTTGTTGTTTTTGTAGGTCTTGTTTCTGGTGGCAGCGGTGTGGGTGGCACAGTCGGCGAGCCATTTATTGAAGAGCTTTGTGTCGATATGGAGGTTAGCGGTGTGGTTGAGTGGCTCTTCCTGTAGGGTCTTGGTCCAGTTTTCTTTGGATATTTTGCCTCAGTGTCTTGATGGTGCTTTGGGATTTTCAGGTGGCGTGGCTTGGTGGAAGGGTATCTTGAAATGTATGATGTAGTTGTTGGACCATATCAGCGGGGTCTTGTCCATGATGGTGATACTGTTTTTGGAGGAGAAAATAGCGTCAAGAATGTGTCCTGTTGTGTGGGTTGGTCTATGGACGAGCTGGGTATGTCCAAGGTTTCAGTCAGGAAGAGAAAGTCGGGTGTGTTGCTGTTGAGGAGGTCCCAGATTTAGGTGGAGGGTTTCCAGAGGGATCCGTCGTTGAGGAGTTTGGCGGATAATTGGTGCGGGGTCATGGTGGTGGAGTGCCTCAGTTGTTTGGAGGTGGGAGAGTTGGTGTCTGAGGTGTCACAGGTTAAATCACAATGGGTGCAGGAGAAAGGTCCTACCCTGGTGCTGGGGTATGTAGGCAGCAGCGTGTTTGCCGGTGTGTGTTGTTGAGGTCGCAGAGGATGGTGGAGGTGTAGTGGTGGCGTTTGTTGGCTCCGGTGGTGGATGTAGTTGTGGTGTTGCATTGGACGGTCTTGGTGATAGGGTTCCTGGCTCTGGGTGCGGTTCAGGCACGGATGGGTGCTGACGGGCTTGCCTCTGGTGTGCTTTTGGTGTACTGTGGCTGCATTAGGTAGGTCCTGGGATGGGCGGAACTTCTGTTTGCGAGAAGAATGGTGAGTGGGAAAATCCCGGGCAGGAAAACCCAGGCAGTGGTAGAGTCACTTGGTCAAAAGACAACAACTGGATCAGGCTGGAACAAGCAAGAACTGGAGGCCACTGGCAAGTACCCAGGCGCCTACTGGTGTAGTCATGCTGCCGCCTGCATTAAGTAGGTCTTTGGGAAGGTGGAACTTCTGTTGGTGGGTAGAACAGTAAGTGGGAAAAACCTGGGTAGGAAAACTCAGGCAGCAGCAGTGTCACTTGGTCAAAAGGTGGCAACTGGCTCAGGCTGGAACAAGCAGGAACTGGAGGCCATTGGCAAGTGACAAGCTAGGTGCCCAGATGCCTGCTGATGCAGTTGCGCTGCGGCCTGCATTATGTAGGTCTTGGAGTGGGCAGGACTTCTGCTGGCAGGAAGAACGATATGTGAGAAAAACCCCGGAGGGAAAACCTGGGCAGTGGCGGTGTCACTTGGTCAAAAGGCGGCAACTAGATCAGGCTGGAACAAGCAGGAACTGGAAGACACTGGCAAGTGGCAAGCTAGGTGCCCAGGTGTCTACCTGGATCTAGTCATTCGAATTAATTCAATGTCAAGTGAATTTCAGAAGTAATGTATTACAGTGAAAACCATGAAGGTTTATTGAAAGTTAAAGGCAATACAGAAAGCAAAATAAATGCCATGGAGTCAGTCAGTCATTTGTCATCTAAAAGCATGAGGCTCAGAATAAAATGAAAGAATGAAATAACAGAACATGGTGTAATTCAGCTCAACTACATAAGTCATAAATCAGAGGTCAGGCCAACAGATTGTCACAATCTCAGGAGGGATGAGCCCAACACCATCAGGATGTGGCCTCTTTTGTGGTGTTTGGACAAAATATTGAGTCCAAAATATTGTGTGAACAAAACATTGTGTCAAGAATATTGAGGACAAGAGTATCACTATTTAATTTTGCCAATTTGCTTGGGTTTGGATCTTTGTTAGGGTTACTTTTTGGCATTTCCTTATGTGGGACATGTTTGACACTGACTTTGTATTCAGATCTGTTACCCCTCCATCTCCCCACCGCCCCAAGGAGCACCTTCCAGTGAGATAACCTATAAATAGGCTGTTTTGACACCGACTACAACAAAGAGGGTATGAAACTGGTTGGCAATGATCTGTGTAAAGTTGGCATCACAATGTGGAAGCAGATTTTCCAATGAGGAAAGGTTGGTTTGGGGTTGCCAGTGAAAAGCCAAATATACTATAAAAATCACAGTTTTGTTGACATTCATCTGTTACTTTTGAAAATTACAGCAAAATATGTACACCTATGCAACTGAAGGCATATGCCTTAAGCCGGTATAATATTTTGGTTTTTTTTATATCGTGCTTCTTACTGCACCTTTTCTATGTCTAAGCTTGGTAAATAACGAATGTGCCTCTTACCTAGTTTAATGGTGCACAAGTCACAAGCCCCAGGAGGTTCTAAGGCAGAGGTCTTGAGACGTTTTTGCTCCGAGCTGCCCTAAATAAAATGTTTGAACCTGGATCCCTTTCTTCAAATGTTTATGGCAAATATTGAGGGAGTGGGAAGGATAGGGCTCAGTGCAGGGTGTGGTGCTTATGAGATCATTTCAGGGTTACTTTTTCTATAGCTCAACATCAATATTAAATGTGAGACTAATAAAAGAGCAAATACATCAAACAGAAACTGGACATAAAACACTGCTCCCCATAATTGAGTTGATGTGAGCCCCTCACACTCCTTGGTCCCAATGCAACTGCACACGATGCATTAACGATATCAGCTGCTCTGAGTAGCAGGCTGTTTCATGTGCCTCTTTCTGCTTTTCCCAACCATGCCTATGTTGCTTGAGTTTGAAATCCTTTAAAAAACAGAAGACAAGAGGCGTTTGGCAAAACAGGAACAGGTTGTTTAAATAAATGTTACAGCCGGGAGAACAGTTAAAGGCACAAGATCTGGGGACTGTCTCAATTTACAATCAGTATATGTCTTTCTTTATACAAAACACAACAGGTTATAAAAGTTTACGGTGTACCGTATATGGTAAGGAATGTTGGTTGCTGGCTTTGGAGTCATAAATCAATGGTCAAATGATTACTGTAGGTGGGTCTCAACCTTGTGTGGACACACTGTGGCCAGTGGATAACGTGTCCAGATGTCCGGAATTGGGAGCGCTGAGTCACCATGTGTGCTAGGTACTGATTGGCTATGTGTTCCTAACATATGTGGCATCTGGCTTTTTATGGTGGATTTAGGAGCGTGAGCACCCCCTTTGGTCATGTGGGCTTTATTAGGGCAATCTCCCCTGTCCACTGCAATGTCGCTGCAACTATCTGTGGGATTGATCAAGTGTTTCCTGCCCAAGTGTTTGCCTACCAGATACGCAAACTTTCACCTGTGACCTATCAATCCGTAATCCCGGGCCTAGGTCTCACTGCCTGCTTGCCTACATATTTGTGAGACGAGGTTGATGTGGAGTTCAGAACGGGTGATTATATTATTAGGGACGAGATTTCACTTTTATTGATGAATGCATCAATTTCCATATTAACATTCCCCCTCTAATCGATTTTTCAACTACACTATCAAACTCATGCATTTGTACAGTTACTTTATTTGGGGCCTGTTGTTCCTTATGCTTGATTTTGACTACAACTACCTACCTAATTATTTGCATTCTTCCCAGTTTGAGGACTACGTTTTTACAGTAGGTGATCCTAAATTGTATAACCCTGCATACTAATGGCAACATTCTGATAACTGGCAACAGTGAGTTACATAAACTGGATATCCATTGTGGGAGCCAGGAGAACCAATTTGAAAACCACTCTTGCTCAGGGGCACCTCCCTCTTCACTCATGTTTCTTTGTCAATTGCGCAGTGCTTAAATGGCAAGCGTCAGTATTCCATTGTCCATGTCATTCCCTGGGATGAACATACAGCAGGCAGCTCCGATCTTGGCAGAGACCCCTCCCTCCATTGGGGTCATTAAGTCCAGTACATAACGGTGCTGCATTACCTTGAGGTGGATTGCTAGCATTTCTTCCTTGGTACAATTGAGGCCGAGCTCAGTGCTGTTCATCATTTTAAGCATCTCCCACCGGGTGATTTGTAGCCAGCGGGCAATCGCTTTTATCTGCAGGGTAAGCAAGGTTATCGACCCCCTGACCCAGCACTGCTTCCATGAACAGTCTAAACTCTACTGGAATGTATTTTACTGTGCCCAGCCAAAATAGTCCACAGCTCTCTTTTCACAAGCCTGGTGAGGCAAACTTTTCCTTAACGGGTGCTGATACAAGTCTGATAGCTCCTCTCCAGGAATGACCAGGGTGGAGGTGTGCATGGGGACCAGGGGACACTGTTCCCTCCATCCGGGAACAAACTGAGTGTAGGCATGCTTGCCACATTGCCACTAGTAATCCATCAGCATGGAGGTGCCCCATTGCATATCCGGAATACATAATATCACTCCGCAGTCAGCATTCATGCCCATCGGAAGTGTTCCTTTTCCTATGAAACATAAGGAATGCAGTGTAAGTTTCTTTACAATAAGGGGTTGTCCTTTCCCTTCTAACCAAGTGTATCCACCCACCTCGGTGTCCCAAATTTCTGGACATGGGGTAGTCATACTTTCATTCAACCCTCCCCCGAGCAACCCATTTCCCTTTTTATCCACGAGTTGGACAGCCCTACATAGGAATTCCATGTCGGAGACCACTTGTTTATTAAGAAGACTGCCCCGGATACACTAAGAGCCACTCTCGGTCCACAGATGGATGCTGGAGCAGATGTGTTTGTTCACTGAGTTGGGGGTTTTGCTACCTCCAAAACACTCTTCTCCGGGAAATCTTAGGGCCAGGTGATACCTTCCCCTATGGTACCCTTCCGACGCATCCTGTACAGCTCAGTTTGGATATCAGTGAGTTCAGGGAGGATGTATAGCGCTTTTGGGTTGGTGTTGTTTCGGGTAATCTTTACAGCTACCCTATGTGGTTTTATCTTGTTGGGTTGGAATTTTGGCTCTTATTCTGCATAGGTAGAGGTGATTAAGGCATTTTGCTTTCTCTGGGCTACTTCTTGAGACAAGTAAAGCCAATCTGTACCTACAGCTTGTGGGATCAATGAGCAGGCATAACATGACTTGGCTGATGCTTGGGAGCTGGTGGTGGCCATGTGCTGGTACCATCTGTATTGCAAAAGAGGGCTGTGCAGTGTTTGTGGGATGCTAGCGTTCTGATTAGCGTAATTGTAGGTAAAGTACGAGAGGTCCCTATTCGGGCGCTGTGGCTCTGCTTTAGTGAATTTCTCTTGACTCAGCAGTTCCTCTGTAGTACTCAGGTGTGGGACTACCCATAGTAGGCAGATCGTACATAACCATATAAATATACATAACATTTGTCCCAACACTGCAGTTCTATGTATGGGTCTCCTGGGAGTCGTCTGTGCTCCTCTGGTAGATGTGTTCCTTCTGACTAGTTTAAAAAAATTCACAGTTTTTATTTGAAGGGTGTCATCGCCATGGAACCGTTTGACCACACACTTTTCCCCTCCTCCTTGAGGGCCGTGGGTGCTAGGTAGGCCCCTCGCTGAGGGCCCGTCATTTTTTTCCTCCTTCCATTGGCGCAAGTTCAGCAATGTCCTTTTTCTTTTGGGTCGTGGTGGTTGGCGACAAATTGGCGTTGGTGCACTTTGTTTTCCTTGCGGTTACCTGCTTTGAAAGCACTTGGTTGATGGATAATTCAGCTAGTTACATGCGCTCCGTTATTAATGGTTTTGTAGAATCCATATTTTACCCCAGGGGTTTGATCGCATCAACCTACCAGTCGCGATGTGGTGTGGTATCAGAAGGTGACCCCTGTTGGATATGTTTTTCAGTGATTAGGGGAGTAACAGTGATAACTATAACAGTATTTACGAGACAGATCTTATTTATATAAGTCACTGACCCTCCCCTAATCCTACTAGGGTGTTTTTGGACCTTCTCTGACAATTTTATTCTGGGTGGTTAGATCAGTATTAGGTATGTTTGTGAAGTGGTCTCATGAGTACAAGGAGGGATAGAATTGTGGCTTTAGCAGGAGTTCTATGGGCGTCATTAGTTTTGCCAAAGCGGCCTCACCCGGTGCATGCATAAGAGCACTGTTGTTGTGCGGCCCCTTCCTGAGGCTATTTTCCTATTGGGAGCTACCTGTTTTTGATATTACTCCCAGTTGCACTTGCTGCGAGTTGTGTATTTCAGTCCCTACATGATCGCTATATGTGCATGGAAATGTGGGACGAGGGGGTGTGTTGCCATTTGGTGTTGATGGTGCTTGCTATTTGCCCCATGAACACATGTGTATGCTTGTACATCTTTCAGTTCCCGGTTTGTTGTATGCAATGTTGCCCTCCCTTGTGGCCTCAGATTCCTAGCTTTGGCTGATCTCAACCCGCCTTTTTATCTCGAATCTTCTTTTCGGGATAATTTTGGGTGCTTTTTTCTTTTACTGCTGGGTGTTTCCTTGAGCAGCATCATTAATTGTTTCCCTTGCCCCACGGGGATCAGCGTTTCTAGTGGGCCCACTTGTCCCTAGCTTTTGACTGGGGTCTCTTGAGCTCTACAGACTAGATACAGTTGTTAATCCCTTAATGAAATTGGTGCTCATCTTGTCGATCTCTGGGAGAGTGAAAGGTTGGGTGAACTCTCAACTAGAGTCTCAAGCTCTACATCATTCTGAGGTATTATCCTCTAGCAAGAGAAGACTAGCGTGGAATACATTCCTAAGTGAGCTGGATAGTCTGCCAATATCCGCTTGAGGCCAATATATCAGCGTCCTGGGAGTCATCAAGGGCTATATTCACCTTAGCTAGTGTACTCATCTATCAAAACAAGGTGACTTCTGTGGGAATGCCTCTGAGGCCCATTTATGACTGATTAAGCTAGGACATATAAAATAAGTAATATGCCAGACCCTGTCAGTGGCAGGGCACTCAGGTTATCTTTTTACACTTCTCCCTAGTTTACCAAATGCCAAATGCCTTAGGCTATGATTTAGGTTTGAATGTAGTCTCTTACCCTCTGTGAGGGCTGCTTCAGGACGGACCTCCGCCCCAAGTATTTAGCAGAACTTCCAATAAATTGCAGTGTCTACTCACCTTTCTTGTTGTGCAAACATGAATCCGTTAAGGCTGGGTCTCCTTCCTTCGGCTGTTGTTGGGTACGAGGTCCTAATCCTCCTAGGGTGGCTCACCAAAATGTTGCTTGAGTTAGAAATCCTTTAAAAAACAGAAGACAAGAGGCATTTGGCAAAACAGGGACAGTTTGTTTATTTAAACATTAGTGTCGGGAGAACAGTTACAGGCACGAGGTCTGAGGACTGTTTCAATTTACAATCAGTATATGTCTTTCTTTTATATAAAACACAACAGGTTATAAATGTTTCCAGCGTACCATAAACAGTGAGGAATGCTGGTTGCTGCCTTTGGAGTCATAAATTAATGGTCAAATAGCTACTACAGGTGGGTCTCGATCTTAAGTGGACACAGTGTGGCCAATAGATAATGTGTCCATAAGTCCGGCATGGGGATCACATGATCACTACGTGTTCAAGGTCCTGATTGGCTATGTGTTCCTAACTCATGTGGCATCTGACTTTTTATGGTGTGTTTAGGAGCACTCATACCCTCTCCAGCCATGTGGGCATTATTGGGGCAATCTCTCCTGACCATTGTAATGTCGCTGCGCCTATCTGTGGGATTGATCAAGAGTTTCCTGCCCAAATGTTTACCTGCCAGCTATGCACCCTCCCACCTACGATCTATCAATCAGTAATCCCGGACCTTGGTCTCAGGGCCAGCTTGGCTACATATTTGTGAGTCGAGGTTGATGTGGAGTTCAAAACAGGCGATTCTGTTAATAAGGACGAGATTTCATTTTTATCAATGAATGCATAGATTTCTATATTAACTCCATTCTTGACATAGGCTCTCTGTTCCTTTCAGAAAAAAATAGCAGCTCCCATGTGTTGCCCCCTCTGTGCAGCAAGGGTGCACTCGGATCTAATGCTAGTAAGGAAAATTAGACCCTATGCACCATTTGAAAAGTAAGACAATCATAACTGTGATGTAGTGGGCCCCTCGTACCCCTGAGCTCCAGTGCCACTGAATCTGCTTCGCTAATGATAGCTACTGCCTTGAGAAGTGGGCTGTCTCTACCCTTTGTTAAAAGCATGGGCCCTCATCTTGCCCCACTTGCGTCCAAGCTAAGATGTCTTCTCTGCTTTAGTTTTCACCTTCCTTGGGTCATTGCACAGAGGCACAAAGCGATATTAGCACAGCAAGACTGCACTGGCCCCTAATGCAATCAAGAAAGGATAGTAACACAGCCATAATTGAGGTTTAGTTGGTCCATCACACCACTGACCCCAGTGCCACTGCACCAGGCCCTAATGCTAGTAAGGAAAATAGCTCACATTTTCCCCCTTGTAAGTAAAAGAGCCATAAATGGAGCGCAATGGCCCCTCACACTCTTGGCCCTAGTGCCACTGCTCCTGCTGCACTAATGGTAATAATAACCCTTTAAAAAAGAGCAAGCACCCAAATCTCACCCCCCTTCCTCTGGGCATTTCTCTGAGGAAGCTGTCTCTCTGCCCATTTCTAAGTTAGGACATAAGCTCCTAAAGTGGCCCCTCATCTGGGCATCTTCTCTTCAATTGTATCCATGGATCTCTCTCCTTCCCCTTTCTCCTTGGCCATTAATTTGAGATTCCAGCGATCCGGACAATCAGGACTCTGCATCTGAATGCAACCCTGCTGGTCTTCCCCCACTACCTCCTCTATTCACGTGAAAGGGCACCTGCATGTAAACAGAGGTCTTAGTGGGTGGGATAACTAGGGAAGGATGTGTCCATGATTTTTTTTATTAAATAAGAAAAATTCTCATACTTTCTTTTAAAAAAAACAGCAGTTTCTGCACAGTTGATGCATATTTTGAACTGTTTTAGCTGAAAATGAAGAGGGTGTTGTGTCACCTGTGCTAAGCAGCCTAGAGAGGGACACAGAGCTAAAGAAACAGACCTTCTCACTGCAGTTCCTGCTACCTGAAAGAAATGTAAATGTGTAAATATGTGCAATTGGGTAATCACCAAATGAAAAGTCTATGTGGGAGCCTATACAGACTTTAATTGATGGATTCACATGAAGCTTCATGGTGACAAAGATTTATTCTTTTTGAGAGGTAATGTAAGGGGGGTTATCATCTGAGTTCTGCAATGTACTGTTTTGATGGAGACTTCTAAAAATGTTTGCACTAGATACAGCCAGATTTAGAATTGCTGAAATATATTCTAAACAAGTTTTCTATCTAAATCACCATGGACCAGATTCACAAAGGTAACTCACACTTTTCACAGACTCTCAGTGTAAGTTACTACAAAAAAAACAGTAGTAAGTCCAGCACTACACACGGCTAACAACAAGCAGTGCAACACCCTCCCATAAAAAATAATGGAGGTCGCAGTATAAGTGGTTGGCCATGTGTAGGGGCGGACTTTCTCAAAAGTGCAGTTTGTAAATCAGGCCCTATCATTTTGTGACAGCATAACTTATAATGTGTGTAATACACTTTTAAAATAATGACTTACATATTCACAGTGCTTTCTATCACAGGCTGGGACCTCAAAGCACTATAAATACACAACTCACAATTGCACCAACCAGGATTCAATTCTGTGGCTCTCTGGTCACACACAGGGCCCGATTCACAGAACTAACTTAAGACAAAATCCTAAATTTACTACCATTTTGGTATTCACAGAAGGCACTTACTCATTTATGAGTAAGTGTCTTCTGTGAATACCAAAATGAGTAAGTTACACAAAATGAGTAAGTTACTCAAAATGAGTAAGTTACTCAAAATGAGTAAGTAAGTGCCTTCTGTGAATACCAAAATGAGTAAGTGCCTTCTGTGAATACCAAAATGGTTGCAAGTTTAGGATTTTGTCTTAAGTTAGTTCTGTGAATCGGGCCCACAGACATCTGCAGTGATCATATTACCCAATTGTGGTTTCAGAAGATAAAAGAAAGGATTCCCCAACGATTAGTTTAACTTGCATTTATTTTAAATTTAAGGTACGTTGGTATTTTATATGAAGTAACCTGAAAGAGCAACATAATAGTTACTGGATATTTTGATCTTTTTAGCCAGTCTTTGACCATGCCACCACACTCAATAACCCCTACTTCGATGGCATTCAGGATCACTGTTCCTAAGCCTTTTAGTGCACTTCAACCACTGTAAATGAAGGCAGCCTGGAAACGGGAAATATAAACAAGGTCACTCTTCTAGGCCATCTACATCTACAAGTACTTACAGAAGACCCCCCATCCTCCCCCTGGGGGCGTGTCCCACAGTTTCAAGACCTTTGATCTAATGGCCTTATACATGTTACCCTCAAATCACATGAGATGTCAGTCGAGAGCTGTAACTCAATGACTGTCAGAAGGTTTTGTTTTAGTGAATCTGCCTGTCAGTGGTTAGTTTCTTTGCAGAGACGGGAACGATGAGCATTCAGGAAATGGCTGAAACCTGCCATTTTGATCAGTAAATATCTTTTTTGCTGGTTCAATCCAGAATGGTCTAACCAGCTATGCAAAATCTTCAAATGGTTAGAAACATGGGACCTGAGTCTCATAGGGTCTCCTCATTTCGGAGATTGTGTCTCTAGTGCATAGACTCCACCAGACTGCGGGGCCTCCGCCACGAGTGCAGGGGCCCTCTGTGAATCAGGCCCATGAATGCTATGGTGGGTATTAATTACAGCAAGCTATGTTCATTATTTGCACAGTGACAGCTCCGTCTGTGTGACATTCAATCAATCAAATCAATCAAGCGTTTGTTAAGGGCAATTACTCACCCGTAAGGGTCTCAAGGCGCTGGGGGGGGGAGGTTCGCATGTTCCAGTCCATCAAGGAGGGGGTCTGTCGAAGAGCCAGGTTTTGAGGTTTCTTGCGAAGATGGGGAGCGATGTTGTCTGTCTGAGGTGGAGCAGAAGGGCATTCCAGGCTCTGGCCGCGAGGAAGGAGAAGGAGCGGCCTCCCGATCTGGTCTTTCTGGTGCGGGGTACCACGGCGTAGGAGAGCTGGGCTGATCGTAGGGTCCTTTGGGGTGCGTGGAATTTGAGTCGGCTGTTCAGGTATGCTGGTCCGGTGTCGTGGAGGGCCTTGTGAGCGTGGGTGAGCATCTTGAAGGTGACTCTAGCTTTGATGGGGAGCCAGTGGAGTGTGCGCAGGTGCTGGGAGATGTGGCAGTGTCTTGGCAGGTTGGGGACCAGTCTTGCGGCGGCGTTCTGGATGTTCTGTAGCTTGCGGGTGAGGTTTTTGTTTATTCCGGCGTAGAGTGCATTGCCATAGTCGAGTCTGCTGGTGACCAGGGCGTGAGTGACGGTCTTTCTGTGTTCGAGGGGGATCCATTTGAAGGTCTTACGTAGGAGGCAGAGGGTGTGGAAGCAGGAGGACGAGATGGAGTTGATCTGGCGGTTCATTTTGAGCTCGGAGTCCAGGATGATTCCCAGGTTGCGTGCGTGGTCCGTGGGGGTGGACGGGCTTCCGAGGGTGGGGGGCCACCAGGTGTTGTTCCAGGCATCGGGGTTTGGGCCCATGATGAGTACTTCTGTTTTGTTGGTGTTTAGTTGTAGGCAGCTGTTTTTCATCCATATGGCGACAGCTTCCATGCCTTCTCGAAAGTTGTGTCTGGCGGTGTTGGGTTCGTTGGATAGGGAGAGGATGAGTTGGGTGTCGTCTGCGCATGACAAAATGTTGAGTCCGTAGGTTCTGATGATGGGGGCGAGCGGAGCCATTTAGATGTTGAAGAGCGTAGGGCTGAGGGAGGACCCCTGGGGGACTCCGCAGGTGGTTGGTGTAGGGTCCGAGAGGAAAGGGGGGAGTCTGACCCGCTGCGTTCTGCCAGAGACAAAGGAGCGTATCCAGTCGAGGGCCTTGTCTTGGATCCCTGCGTCGTGGAGTCTGCGTATTAGGGTGCGGTGAGAGACTGTGTCAAACGCCGCTGAGAGGTCGAGGAGGATGAAGGCTGCTGTTTCTCCTTTGTCCAGTAGGGTGCGGATCTCGTCTGTTGCGGCGAGGAGGGCGGTTTCCGTACTGTGGTTTTTTCTGAAGCCGGATTGGGAGGAGTCGAGGATGTTGTGCTCTTCGATGAATGTGGCGAGTTGGCTGTTGATGGCTTTCTTGATGACTTTCGCTGGGAACAGGAGCAGGGAGATGGGTCTGTAGTTTTTGAGGTCGATGGGGTCCGCCGAGGGTTTCTTCAGGAGGGGGTTGATCTCGGCGTGTTTCCAGTCGTCGGGGAACAAGGCGGTTGCCAGGGAGCGGTTGATGGTGTGGCAGAGCATGGGTTCGATGGTGTCGGCA
Organism: Calotriton arnoldi; assembly: GCA_963921515.1. Taxonomy (NCBI): domain Eukaryota; kingdom Metazoa; phylum Chordata; class Amphibia; order Caudata; family Salamandridae; genus Calotriton; species Calotriton arnoldi. The sequence continues at coordinate 127,810 of CAWUFW010015643.1, read as the reverse complement.
GCTCTGTTGAAAATGTGGTGGGGGCAGGGGTCCGTGGGGGCCCCGGAGTGGATTGACTTCATCGTCTTCAGTGTGTCTTCGGTGGTGAGGGCTGTCCAGTTGTCGATCGCTGGCTTTAGGGTGTCGGGGGTGGTTGGTGAGGGTTCAGTGTGTTGGTTGTCTTCGTCGAAGTTGTCGTAGATGCTCTTGATTTTGTGGTGGAAAAAGGTGCTGAGTTTGTCGCAGAGGTCTTGTGAGGGTGGGATGTCGGTGGACTCGCTGGTGGGTTGGGCGAACTCCTTGATGATGTTGAAGAGTTCTTTGCTGTTGTGTGCGTAAGTGGAGATTCTGTCTTCAATCGCTTTTTTCCTCGTTTTTCTGATGAGTTGGTGGTGGGACGCTTGAGGAAAACTGCGGGCAAATCCATTGTCCCTGGACCTCCCAGCCGAGGCTGTGTCATCTCGAGCCCTTTGTGCCTTCCTGAACCTGGCCAGTTACTTTCAAGGCCACCGCGAGTGCACTGCTGCATTTTCCACACTCTGGTGGGACTTCAAGTCCCAAAGTGCAACGTGTGTTTTCCCGCCACAGACATCCATCGGTCAGCTGAGAGGGAGGGGCCGGTGGTGTCCTCATCAGCGCGGCTTGCCTCCCGTGGCGCGGGACGCGCGCGGGCTGCGCCCGGGCAAAGCCCGGGCCAAGGGCGGGCCCGTCCTGCGCCCGTCAGCACCAGGAAGAGACAGGACAGGGCCACCCCTCTGACAACTGACTCTAGGGAGTAGAACTGACTTAAGGGGCGTCCTAAGGTACTGTACTCTTTTTTTTTTTTTGCTCTGATGAACCCCTGGACCTACAAAAGCAAATAGTTTTGGTACTTTTCAATCTACACTGCCTAATATTGTTACGCTTTGGTTTCTATTTGTGGGATACAGTTACAAGGGTAGCTAAGGCAATCTGATGGGGAAACGAAAACAGTTGGAAGAGTGCGGAGAGGGTGGGGAGGCAGGGGGAGCGAAACCTGGCCGGGGCAATAAGGGCAAAAGGGCGAAAAAGGCAATCAAATCATCGGGTAATAACTGTGTGATGGATCGCATCGATAGTCTAATTAATGAATGCGAGGTCATTTTAGAACCTGCCTCGGAGAAACCAGTAGCTAGTAAGAAGAAAAACATATCTAAGCAATGCCCCCCTTCTAACTTGTCAATACCGGATATGTTTCTTAAACAAAACAGTACTAAGGCCCTAGTAAACTGTATTGATAAAGCAATAGAGGAGGAGAGGGTATTAGATTTTAGTGCCAGTCCAGTGATACTTCCGTCAGATACTTATTACGAAGACCCCCAAGTCCTCTGTTCAAATAGATTTCAGCCATTACTAACGTTAGAAAACCCAGTTTGTGATGAGGGTGAAAGGCTAATGCCAGATCGGGTCTTTGTGGCCGAAACGAATCAAAGGCAGGATGTAGACACAGACTTAGACATTAGTCGACAGAATTTAATGGAATTGGTAATGTCATTAAAAACGGAAGTGAGGTCTATGAGAGGTACGATAGAGGAATTAACTCTACTGGTTAAATCGCTGGTGCTAGACTTAACCCAAAGTAGGATAGGGAATGTAAACAATAACTGCCATACAGCGCGCCAGCAAGGAGTTACTCCAGCGAGGGAAATAGGCACTTGGCAGCATTGACACGTAGGCCTTCTCCCCAGCTAGATAATACCAGTCGAAACTCACGACCTCAGCTGATGCCTAAAAATTTACTGAATACCGTCTCAAGTAACTGCATTGGTACTAGGAGGTTGGGCGACAGGAGGGTACTAGTATTACCTACTAGAAACCCTCCTGGATTAGTGGAACAGCAGCAGAAGGACAATCAGCCTAGTTCACTTCAGCATGGTGCTGTGGTAAAGAATATACCCAACACATATCCTACTTCCAACCCTAATAGAATCTTAATGACCAACGTACCAAAATATGACGCACGAAGAGGCATAGAGAACAGGGAGTCGGTAATCAATATGGCTATTCACTGGATAAGGCATGTTAGGGGTTGCCGATCTGTAATTAGGTATGACATAGTTTCAGCACGTAGGCTATCCTCACCTACCCATCCCTTTGATTGTATTGAAATTTTAATGAAAAGTGTAGATCTAGTAGAAAATCTTTTTACACTTGAGTTTCGCAGCACATCACCAGGCCACTCAGCTATCCAATTTAGACGCTTCCTTCCGAATGATCACAGCAACTGTTTGGCAAAAGAAAGGCCTACCAGTTTGCAAGGGAGCTCTGCGTTGGATAGTAATGATTGACTCACTAAGGGTTCAGCATTAAGAAAACAAGACCACATAATCCTGAATTCTACCATAAGGAAGAACCCTGTGTGCCCCCAAGACCAGGTGACAGAATTGGCCCAATCTACTCCGCTTAATAAAGCTCCAACATTGCTAGTAAACGAAGTATACGAGAATGGTAGTTCTGTGCACCCTAAGGTCTCATCAGTGGAAATGACACAGACTTCCATCCTAAGCTTAGCCAGCCTAGCTCAGGCAGACAGTAGTTCGATGGAGGGTCATTTGTCCCATCCCTCTATAGATGGGGCTTTGACTTGGAATACTTCACCATATAAGAATTCTATCCTGTCATGGAACATTGCAGGGTTGAGTAAAAAGATGGTCTCTCCAGAATGGCATGCATTCATTAGAAAATATGATATCTGCCTTTTCCAAGAGACATGGGCAGAGAATCCACTGTATTGTGAAGGGTATTTAAACTATCACATACCAGCCTGCAGGGGAGAGAAAGGGAGGCCATCTGGGGGTTTGACCATTTGGGTGCGACAAAATCTTCAGTTAACTATAAAGGAAATCCAAATCCAAAGTAAAGACATCCAGGTAGTTAGGCTGATTTTAAGTGCAGGTCAAATAATAGATATCAATAACATCTATGTGCGGGGCACAAGAGGCAAGAAATCGGGAGTCCTGGATGTTCTAGATGCTCACCTAGATTCTTACCAGGAAATTACTAAAGCTATTATTGCTGGGGACTTTAATATGACATTCGAGCCTCTAGTCCAGGAGGGAGGTAACCACCTAGATGATGCAGATATTTTCTGGGGCATCCCGAAGTTGGAACTGGATCCTATAAGAAAGTGGACTGATGTGGTCATTCAAATCAATACTATCTGTATGGAAAGGGGTTTGAGGGCGGTCAATGGGCGTACGCACTCCGATAGGTTTGGGGCCAAGACTTTTAATAATGGATTTAGCTCCAGTAGAATTGACTATGTATTGTTGAGTTTGGATCTATTGCATCTTTTAAATGATATGGTAGTTATTGATAGGGAGGAAAGTGACCATAACCCGCTGTGCATAACTACTCACCCGTGGGGACCTAAGACACAAATAGGATCTAGTGATAGTAGTGTGGCGAATGAAGTTAGTTGTTCAAACGATATGCGACATCTTAAATGGGCTCAAATTATCGAAACACCAGAATTACTAGATTGCATAAAGAAGGGAGTGGTTAGTGCTACCACCGAACTTGAAAGGAAGGTGAAAAGTTCTAATGGACTAGACGAAATAACAAGTACTCATAACCTTTTTTTTGCTGATTTGCGCACCTATTTCTTTAAGCAGGGGAGACAAAAAAAGGTCTTTAGACAGAAAGGTGAGCGCTGGTTCAACAAAGAGTGCAGAGAAGCTCGGCTTGCGTTAGGGGAAGCCATTAAGGTAGGAGACCCTATAGCAGTACATAAGGCAAGAAATGTTTATAAAGGAACTCAGGCTTCTGCGAAGAGAAGTTGGGATGACAAAAGATGGCTTGAGCTAAAGGTGGCCTGCGCCTCAAAAAATTCTAAGGTATTCTGGAATGTTTACAAATGGGGGTGGGGAGGGGAGGCTCAGCAGCCCCTGAATCATGTTTCCCAAAAGGACTGGGTGTCCCACTTTAGACCCCAGTATGCCTCAGAAATAGTCTATGATGAAGGTGGCTTCATCACTACACCATATCAAGGCCCAGTCTTTTGTGAGGAAGAGGTCGACATTGCACTTAGGGCAATCTTAGTTGGAAAAGCACCAGGGCCAGATGGCATACCGGGGGACGTTTTCCTATATGATAGAGACAAGTGGAATCGTTACATCCTCTTGTTGACAAATGCTATCGCTCAGGGGCGCCAATACCAGAATCCTGGAGAGGAGCAATAATTATACCAGTCTATAAGAAAGGGGATAGGTCATGCCCCGGGAATTACAGGCCAATCAGTCTGATTGACTGTATGCAAAAGGTTACGGGGAGATTGGTATTGAATAAAGTACAGACCTGGATCGATGAGTTCAATGTTTTATCTCCCCTTCAAGCGGGGTTTAGGGCATTAACCAGCACCATTGATCAGGTGTTTAGGTTTGTTTTGCTTTACTGGAAAACTATTACTTTGGGCAAGGGTAGATTATACGCCGCATTTGTTGATCTCAAGTCGGCATTCGATCTAGTTCCCCGAGCAAAACTCTGGAAGGTGCTACATGAGTTAGGGATGCCACATGAGCTTTTGTCACTTATTATTAGGCTGCATGATGAGAATAGTGCCAAGATAAGATGGGGGAATCAAGACGAAGTGACTGAGTCGTTCCCTGTGGAAAGAGGGGTGAGACAAGGATGTGTGATGGCCCCGACACTATTCTCATTATATATTAATGGAATAGTGAGTAGTATGAGCTCTACCCCTACGGATGCCCCAAGTCTGGCTGGAGTAAAAATCCCCATACTGTTGTTTGCGGACAACACTTTAATTATCTCCAAGACCCCTAGCGGACTGCGAAAGGCCCTCAAAATATTTGAGGAGTTCTGCTCATTGCGTGGGTTAGAGGTTAATGTGACGAAAACAAGATTGATGGCATTTAATACACAAAAGGTACTGAAGGGCGGAATTGCTATGAATAATAGACCGCTAGAATATGTAAAAGAGTTCACTTATTTGGGGGTCAACTTCCAAAATAATCTGAAATGGAATCATCAGATAGAATTGGCATCCCTTAAGCATAGACAACTTGCGGGGGCGGTTCAACTCGAATACAATACCTCATATACAAAACCCATAAGTCCTGCCCTGGAGATTTATAACACAAAAGTTATTAGCTCAGCCCTTTATGGTTCGGAGCTGTGGGGCTGTGAAAATCTGGTGGTGCTTACATCCTCTGAAAATAGATTCTTGAGGAATATTATTAGACTACCCCAAAGCACCCCAATGTGCCCATTATTGCTAGATTTGTGGAGAAAACCGATTGCAGCCCTAGCGAAATTGCGTCCTTTATTGTATTGGCGTAGAGTATGGAGTGTACCCGAACTTGCAGGTTATGCAGCAGGGTTTTTAGATATAATTAGAGCCGACACCTTTCACTCTATAAAGTGGCTACGGACAGTTAGAGATATTTTATTTAATATTGGCATGATCCAGTTATGGAATGATTCGGAAAATTCTGCCTTCCCTTCAAAACAATGTATGAAGGAGTTGTATTGGGAATGGGTTTATCTCAATGTTTTTAGATCTAGTGATTCTTCCACTTTGACTGGTTCTTTTTTGGAATTCAAAGCCATCCCGAGGATGGAGTCTTATTGGGACCTCATTACAAAACCATTGGACCGGAAATTGTATTTCCAGTTTAGGGTAGGCTCCCTGCCTTTGAGAGCTTTTACTGCGGGATGGAAAGTATCTAGTGATAAAACTTGTCCTTTTTGCAAAGATAGTGTTGAGTCTTTGACACATTTACTATTTGTTTGTGTTGGATACAAAATACCACGTCGTGTTTGGTTACGGCCAATTTGTAAGCTCATAGGCACAAGAAGGGCGCAGGAGGCTGAAAGAATACTGCGCTCGGATACAACAGCACCTATTGTCATAGCAATGGCGAAATATCTAGGGTGGTCGTGGGCTTTAAGATCAAATTACCTACGACATGTATAAGAGAGCTATACCAAGAGCTGCCCCGCAAGTTTTGTAATCATAAATACTCTTGAAGGGAAGGTCCTTCTAATGTATTATAAAATGTACATGTTACATGTTTTAAAGTTGGTTTTAATATATTGTTTTTTATAACATTGTATATATTTTAAAAATAATCTTTTTAGGTTATGTATTTTTATGATGGATGGTTCCTATATGCTTTTATGTCTTAATTTGTCGAATAAAGCTATTTGAAACGAAACGAAACGGTGGTGGGCGTTGGTGGTGGCTCTGAAGTTGTTGTGGGCTTCTGTGGATTTGGTGTTCCTCCAGGCCTTTTCGAGGCGGCGGCAAGTGCGTCTGGACTCTCGAAGTTCGGTGGTAAACCAACTGGCTTTCTTGGCATGGGTGTTGTTGTTTTTCTTGAGGGGGGCTATGGTGTTGGCGCTGTCGGAGATCCATCTATGCAGGGTTCGGGCTGCGGTGTTGGGGGCGTCGTTTTCCGCGATGGTTGGGGTGGCGTTGCTGAGTGATGAGGTTAGCTGGTCATCGGTGATTCTGGTCCAGTTTCTTCGTGGGAGCAGGTGCTGGTGTCTGTGGATGGTGGCTGTTCTGAAAGTGAAGTGGACGCATCGATGGTCAGTCCATGGGAGTTCGGTGGTGTGGTTGAAGGTGATGGAGTTTCCTGTTGTGAAGAGGGGGTCGAGGGTGTGTCCTGCTGAGTGCGTGGGTTCGGTCACGATCTGGCGGAGTCCAATGTTGTGGAGGTTGCCCAGGAGGGATGTGGTGCTGGGGTCCAGTTGGTTGTCGAGGTGGAAGTTGAGGTCTCCCAGTTGGTGTAGTTGGTGGATGCAATGGCATGTGGGGAGATGATGTCCGTGATGAAGTTGGCAAAAAGTCCGCGGGGTCCAGGGGGTCGGTAGATGAGGGTTCCTCTGAGGGTGGTGATAGGACTGGCCAGTATCTTGAAGTGAAGGTGCTCCACCAGGTCTGTGGGCCCGTCAGGGAGTGTGCTCAGGCGGAGGGTGGATTTGTGGACGATGGCGATTCCTCCTCCGGAGCGGATGGGGCGGTCCTTCCTGGAGATCTTGTATCCTTGGGGAATGGCGATGTCCGGTCCCGAGGTGGTGTTGGTCCATGTTTCGGTGAAGAACGCTACGTCCGGGGTGGTGCTGTCGAGGAGGTCCCAGATTTCGGTGGCGTGTTTGTGGAGGGATCTGACGTTGAGGAGGATGCATTGCAGGGTCTTCGGTTCGGTTGTGTACTTGCGGGCGGGTTGCGCTGGGTCTGTGGTCTTGGCGGTGCTGCAGGTGTGCCGGCAGCGGTGACAGCTGAAGGGTCCGTGGGTGTCGGCTGGTGATGCTAGATTGCAGTTGTTGTTGCGTCCTGGGTTGAGAGCATGGAGTGCCGCTGGGTCGTAGCGTTGGCGGTGCGGAGATCCAGGGTTCCTGGCGCTGGTCGCGGTCGGGTCGCAGACGGGCTTGCCTTTGGCGCGCCTTCGGCACACCAGCGGAGCGCCCGCTGCGCAGCGGCCGCCATTAAGTAGGGGTCGGGGAGGGCTGGACAGCTGGTTGGCGGGAGCGGGGAGGGGAGCTGGATTGGGCCGGTCGCGCTGGTTGTGCTGGGGGGGAGGGGCCGCGGGGGCAGCAGCGGCGGGGAAAAACGTGCAGAAAAAGGCAAAAAGAGAGGGAAAAGTTAAAATAAGGCAGCAAAAGTGCAAGAAGAGTGGAGGAAAGACACAGAAGACACAGAAGGAGAGTGAAAGGGGGAGATTGAGATGAGGGCAAAAAAACGAGTGAAAACGGAGGAAAGACACAAAAGGAGAGTGAAGGGGGAGATTGAAATGAGGGAAAAACGAATGAAAAAGGAGGAAAGACACAGAAGGCGAGTGAAGGGGGGAGATTGAAATGAGGGAAAAACGGAGCGAGAGAAAGGAGACAGAGGTCCACTGGACCACCAGGGATGAGGCGCAGGTAAAACCTGCGGGTGGAGGAGGGCCTTGAACACCAACACTCGAGAGTGCAGGGGCTCGGGGCAAGGCCTCCCTTAATGGTGGAGCAATTTCACTGACAATGAGTCAGTGGTCTTGCTTATGCTGCGTACCACCCAGGCATATCATTTTGGGTCACTCCACAAACGTAGCTGCAGGCTTACCACAAAGGTACTTCTTACTGAACATGAGGCAGATGCCCAAATGTAACATTAGGTGATTTACAGCCTGAATGTGAGTGCCCTCGTGTTGGAGATGATCTAATCCGACAGCTGTGTGTTTGGAATTTAACGGGTGCAATCGTCATCGCCTGTTCTGGGTCTTGCCTTGATAATGGGGCAAAAAATGCGGATTTCGGTGTTTACCGCACCAAAAACAACATGTCCCATTTTTTTCCCCACTTTTTCACTTATTACATTTTGGATGATTTGGCCTGCCAAAATTAACCGGCCCAGCAATTTCCGGGTGGCATAATACACATTGTATCACTTGGTTCCTGCACAAACAGGTTTTTATGCATCGATTGAAATGCACCGTGCCGCGCATAATCTGGCCCTTAGCCTCTTGGAAATTATTTTACCAACTGGAGTGAAAGTGAGTAAATCACAAATTAATCAGCCCCATGTCTAATTTCTTTACTAGGAACTGGCAAAGAATTCTTGTTAGAAATTACGCATGTTAACATTGTCTGCAGATCGTCTACACTTGCTTCGGATTCTGCTACCGTCTGGGGGATTTACTCTTTGAAGGATAGCTTTGTATTTTAGATTCCAAGTCAGGTACGTACATTTCGTCCCTCTAGCAAAGTTTCCAGACTTACTAATTAGCTAAACCAGTAGAGCAGGTAATACAAAATTACAAAGCCAAAATTCTAATAATCGGAATGCGATTATATTTTTTTAATTTGGGTAGGCATGTCAGTCTCCTCTGACTCCTTGATGCATTGCTTAATGCAATTCGAGAACTGTGACAATAACAAAAAGTAAAACTCCATCATGACGAATCAAATACAGGACAAAAACAAAATCTATCAGAGAAGGAAAGAATAAAACAAAGGGGAAGTGTAAAAAACACAAAAACAATAACATTAAACATTCCAATTGTACATTAACCACAGAATAAAAATATTCTTCTATGCACTGAACCAGTTTCTCTGTTAAAGCTATATTGAACCTAATTCGGAAATTTTAGCCTCACAACAGGTTGTTTGCAATTGCGTACTGCTATATAGGAAGTCATTACCATATACATGCGAATTGAAATTCGGATACTCACTGCTCTAACAGAGCACGGTCAAAATCGCTTGTAAAGTCGATACTTGATGGATGCAGAAAAGTCACCTTCCCGGTGCCTTTAGAAACCAGTAGCATGCAGTGCAATGGCTGTGACCTTCTTCACTATTGCCCACCTTCTCCTATATCTCTTTGGTCACCTAGGACCTAAGGAAGGTGAGGGAAAGTGGGTGACAATCATGCTCCACCAACCCCCGCATTTCTTGTCAACCATGGGTCTATGCAGATCAGCAAATGGAATGAGACCCGCAGCTGACATGAGTCCCGCAGTTGACATGAGTCTGTGCTACCAAGTGCCTCTAAGAGAGCCGCTGGCAAGAGCAAAGAGTCCAATTTTGACAGGAAGAAGTAGTAAAAATGCAGAAGCTAGTGAGATTGGATTGTGTGGTGAGAAACCAGGCATTGCTTTTTCTTAAACATTAGGGGCTAGATTTACTAAGAGCTTGCATTGCCTTTGCATTATGCAAAGCGACACAAGGCAACCAACGTAAGCCCTTACTTGGGATTTACTAAGCCACACAAAGCCACCTTGTGTGGCTCTGCGTGGTTGCGTAAATTTAAGGTAACGCAAGGCAGCGCATTTCACTGCCTTGTGTTACCTTGCAGCAGGGAGGCATTTGATGAGTAGAGTGGGGGTGTTCCCACACATCCATCCATGGACTTTGGTGCATTCCCAAATTACAAAGGCGTAACGAGGAGAAATATCTTTATTTCTCATTTTTTATTTTGTTTTCTATGTGTGATGCATTCTGCATCTAACATAAAACAAGGACAATGCCTTTAAGGATTGGCACAAGGGTGCCTGCATTGGCGCTTGGCAGCAAACATTTGCATATCCTTTTAAATGTACATGCATTTCTGATGTCTCCCTTTCACGCAACGCAGTGCAGCAAGTTGCCTCGCTGCACTGCTTTGCATATAGTGTTCGTAAATCTGCCCCTTGGATGGGTTGGAGACGAGAGTTAAGTAGTGCGGCAGAGTGGTAAAATGCCAGTTATTGTTTTGATATAAATATCAGGGTGATGGAGGTTTTCATGAGCATGGTGTATGAAGATAGCAGGAAAACCAATTTATTTGTGAATTTGACAGAAAGGGAAATTATTGGCAAGGGTAATAAGGAAGGCTGTCAGAACACCTAGTATTACTTAAAAAAAAATATTCAGAGGGAATGGAAGAGGGTGTTATCGAGGGTGGTGTGAGAGTGTAGAAAGAAGACCAAATGTCTTTGAGTATTTGTTAGAAGGGAGAGTATTGTCAAGGGTGACGGGGAAGGATGAGAGTATGGCAAGTATTTCTTAAAGGTTTGTGTCGGGGACAGTGGTAAATGTCCAGGGAGTAGTGATGGTCATTGGCCAGACAACAACGGGGTCTATTTATGAGGCCTTTTGTGTCGCTCCAGCACCACGCAACGTGGTGCAGGCGAGGCGCAAACCTTAAGACAGATTTTTAAAGCCATGCAAAGCCACATTGCGTGGCTCTGAGTGGCTTAAAAAATCTGGAATAATGCAATGCAGCATAAATCACTGCATTGTGTTACTCTGCTTTGGGAAGGCATTCCATGGGCTTTGCGTGGGTGTTACCATGCAACTTCCATGGATTTCGACACACCTCCTAGTTTACAAGAACTTGGAGATGCGTGTAAGTCTTACACCTTCCGAGGGGAGGAATAATTAGGAGAAATATCTCTATTTTTCCTTCTTCCTTCCTCTTTCTCTGTGTGCTGCATTTTGCACATGAGAAAGAACTGGAATGCACCATATTCCATTAAATAAGGCACATTCCTGCCCTTTCCCTGTCACGCAAGGTGACTTGCTGCACTGCACCACAAAGCTCATAAATGAGCCCCCAGGTGTATATGATTTTACAGCTAGTGGAAGGGTAGCTGAGGAAGCTGAGTAAGAGTCCTTAACCGGGTATAGCTTATCAATGAATTCACCAGAAAATGGGAAAAGGCAGAACAGGGGGGCTATGCAATTTTTCCATTTTATTGAAGCAAAGAAAGTATATAACATAACCATACATTGTACAGTAGATGATAAGAAAGAAATAACAAATGTGCCTTTTTCACCTAAGAAATCTCCTGTATAGTTCTGTCAAAAATTAAATGTGAGTAAGGTTCCTGCTATAGATTTCTGGTCCACTCCAGAAAAACAATTTAAGCATTCTTAAATTTATGCAGACTATATCAATGCAGATAGAATGCTTTTTAAGAACCATGGCCAGATGTACATATAACTAGTTGCAAAATACTGGTTGCAATTTGCGACCAGTGTGGTAATTTGAGAAGCTACATATGTACTAATAGGTGGGTTTGCAAATTACCGATTTGTGGAGGGTCACAGTTCGACCTAACTCATGTATTAATGAGATATGTCACAAATTGTGACCCACTGAGAATCGCAGCTATCATAGGGAGGGTGGACTGTTGAGGTCAATTGACCACCATGACTGTGATTGCTTTTAAATAAAGCATTTTGTTTCTTTAAATGCAACCCGGTTTCAATAAAGGAAAACAGTATGAGTTTAAAGAAAAATGAAATTAAAAGTTAATTTTCATTTTTTATTGGGACCACTGCCTAATCTTAAAAATATTTTTTTTCCATATTACCTAGAGGAAGGGGTCCCTGGGGGACCCCTTCCTGTTTGTACATGGCTTACCACAGAGGAGGTGGTAAAATATTAATTATTTCTGACTAGAATTCGGTTGCAAAACATTAATGCATACCATTTGATTCCGGTATTTGAAAGGGGCACCCTGAATATGCCCCTTCCAAATACTGAATCAGTATTAGGTCGCAAACCTAAATTGTGATTCGGGAACTTGTTACCAAATCGCAATTTGGGGTTTGAAAGGGCCAGATGTACGTACGTTAAAAATAGGGATTTCCAAAGAACAATTTGTTTATCCGAATCACTATTTGGTAATCACTATTCCTAATGTATAAATCTTTTATTCTTTTATTTGCGACTCCTAGTGAGTTTCAAAGCCACCTACTTCAGGAATATTAATGAGGTTATTGATGATTTTGCGACCCATATGGATTGATAGCCATCACAGAGATGGTGGCCTGCTGGGGGTGCAAATTACCGATTTGTTAAGGGTCACAATTCGACCTCACTCGTGTATTACTGAGGTATGCCACAAATTGTGACCCACTGGGAATCACAGCCATCACAGGGAGGGTGGACTGCTGAGGTCAGCAGACCACCATGTCTGTGATTGCTTTTAAATAAAACAATATTTTTTTCTTTAAATGCAACCCGTTTTTCTTAAAGGAAAACTGGATGCATTGAAACAAAAAAATGAAAAGAGTAATTTTCATTTTTTAAGAGTAGGTAGTGGTCCGTTGGACTACTGCCTGTTCCTAAAAAATATTTTTTTAACATTGTCGAAGGGGTCCCAGTGGGGCCCCTTCACATTTGTGAATGGCTTACCACCTCCTAAGAGGAGGTGGTAAAATGTTAAAGTTTGGCAACTGAAATTCAGTCACAAAACATTAATACATTCTACCACGATTCGGTATTTGGAACGGACGCCCTAGACACGCCTCTTCCATATGCAGGGCGGGCTTTAGCGCTGATGATGCCTGGTGCAACAATTTTTCTTTGGTGCCCTGCCATGACCTCCTCCTCAGATTCCCTCACTATCACCCGGCAAAAGTGCCCCTAATCTCTCCATAGCTGCTCTGTCACATACATTTCATTAGTTTTAAAGTGCTGGTAAAGGCTGGCTTTACTAATTCACTCAGCTATCAACATAAAATACAGCTCTGTTCTTTGCAGCAGGCATATTAACCCTCTGTGCTACTTTATGACGAGTGAAAACTGCCACTAGACAAAACTCTACTCTCTCTCGCTCTCTCTAGCAGGAACATTAATCACAAGAGTTATCTTGACATTTTGACTGTTGCCTGAAATCTGGTCACACAAGGAACTCTGCAACAATAACTTTTAAATCATAACACAGCGCCCCCTCTTAGGCCAGTGCCCCCCCTCCAGGTCAGCGCCCACTGCGGCCGCACAGTCCTAGAGGTGGCCCTGTCCATTTGCCCTGTCCATATACCGAATTGCAAACCCAAATTGCGATTCTCAAGAATCAACATATACAACCTTAAAAAATGCTTTCTACATCTGGCCCATGAAAAAGCATTTTTTCAGTCGCAAATGGTCCAATTCTGGGAATCAGGCCATTTGGGATTGCAAAGAGGCTTTGTACATCTGGCCCCATCATGTTTTTCATTTTTCAAACCCTGTTGTCTGGTGAGGGCAGAATGAGTCTCTCCATATTTGGGCAATAAGTGATCAGGCAACTCAGATTTAAAAAATATAGGTTCCCATTACACGGTTCTGTGTTTGCATCCTACTGCTTCTGGGTAGGGACGCGCATGGAATTTCCTCTAATGTGAAATACAATATCTTCCGCATATAAGAATAAGAATAATACATCCCATCCTAGAAATCTTTGATGCCAGAACTTCACCATATTACATGCATTCAAGTACCTAACATTTTGTTGCACAAATGTGTATTGATTGCTACAAGCTATTGACATCTTGCAGATTTGTTCTAATAGCAGGGAAGTAAAATCAATATGGATAATAAATACTGGCATAGTATATTTATATTAACGGCTGACAGACCACGATGTGTGGTTCCGAACCAGGAGGTGGAAATAAGTGGGATAAAGGTAGAAGGCCCTTGCCAAAAGATGTGTATTGGAGAGGTAACCTAAGTATAGGCTTTGGTAACAGGAAAATGCCAAGCCCGGAAGGGGAAAGGACAAGCAGATAGCAGCAAGGAGTGGGAGAATACGTGTGAAAGACGTGGTCAGCGTGGGCCGCAGCTGAAAAAGAAAATGTGGATTTTGGTGTCAAGTAGGTGATGGATTAAGATAGAAAAAATCTGCTGAATTGGTCTGATGAAGTGCAATCAGGGCAGGGCAACCCTAGCAGGAGCCTGATTGAAAAAGTTTGTGCGATAAGATAAGCACTTACATCAAAGAGGGCATCAACCTATCATGTTTGATTAATCCGAGCAACTGTTTAGCAACTGGCGTTCTTTCCCTGAATGAACCAATCCTTCTGAATGAACCAATCTTTTGCCACAAAATGTGGACCTTAGAATAGTGCAGGGCAGCAGTCTGCAAATGAAGTTTATATCCTTGAGGCATGTAACCCCTATGGGTGTAGCCTAAAAACAAAAACAAACATAATTTCCCAAATTTCTTATAGCCTATGAAATGGAATCTTGTTGGAACGGGCCCTTTCTAGAGGGTCACCACAGATTTTTGCCTTCCTCTGACTTCCTTTTCTGAAACCATTTTTGTTGGTGTGTAGGACTCTGTGCACTTTTTCTCTGCTAATCAAATATAAAGTGCTTGTGCTCTCTCCCTAAAACATGATAAAATTGGCTTACACCTGATTGGTACATATAATTTACTTGTAAGTCCCTAGTAAATGGTACTACATGTACCCAGGGCCTGTAAATTAAATTCTACTAGTGGGCTGCATTGTGCCACCTACTAAAGTAGACTTTAGAAACATGGCTCAGGCCTGCCACTGTAGCCTGTAGTGCAGTTTTAAATGGGCATTTGGATCCAGCAAAATAAACCTTTTGCCATGCCTAAACCTTTCTTTTTAATACTTATAAGTCACCCCTTAATGTAGGCCGTAAAGGCTCATAGGGCAGGTTGCATTGTATTTAAAAAGTAGGACATGCAGGTTTATGTTTTACATGTCCGAGCAATGAATCGTCTTAAAGTCATTGTTCACTGTTGTACAGCTATCTCTCCAATAGGAAAGCACTGGGTTACCTTATTACACTTAATAAGTGCCAACGTCAGATTGAGACCAGATGGAGAAATACTGTTTACACTCAAATGAATTGCAATTTAAAATCCTCTTTAATGGTAAAATTAGACTTTAACTTATTATTCTAAAAGAATGCCACTTTTAGAAAGTTAATGAAACAACACAAATGCCAGTACTGATATCCTTTCATGCCCTTACTCACTCATGCGATCACACACATACGTTATGATCAACAGCAATTATTTTATTTACTTTTATTCTTTCTTTTGATCTGCACTTTTTTGCTTTCAAAATAAAATTCACAAATACAATTCCAATAAACTTAACACTACACAACTTCATACAAATATTACACAAAAAAGAAAAAGAAAAAACAATTAAGATTAAATTAAATTAAATGAAAGTCACGATTGTGCAAAAAACACTGTTAAGAACAGCCTAGGTTCTGTTTTTTAAATGTTATGTATATTGCCGACAAAACACCTTTACTTAGGTAAGGCATATACATTTCCTAGTGGGCTAGAACCAAACAGTGAAGATACTGGGCTCTGAGTGAAATCACAAGTTAATCAAAAAATATTAATTTGTTCAAAGCCATAGTATTGTTATATAAAAAAAGAATTTGTTTGGATGCAAAAACTGTTGACGCGTTTCGGACCCCTTAACATTGATTTAAGGGGTTCTCCTCAGGATTCAGAACACTAGAAAGCTTTCTTGTTCCTTCTATCATAGCTGAATCGCAGAATCATTTGTCACTGTTCTGAAACACTTCTGACACATCTATCTTTCGCAGGGGCTTCCCATCTTGGAGCCAATTGATTCTTGTCCGCTTTTGCGATGTCCAAGATTCGCTGTTCTACTGGTGCCGAGAGATATGTTGAGCTGACCTTTTTCGGCTCATGAATTTGTCGCTCCACTTCTTTTTTATAAGCTTCAACACTGTTGATCATAACATGTATGGGTGTGATCGCATGAGTGAGTAAGGGCATGAAAGGATATCAGTACTGGCATCTGTGTTGTTTCATTGATTAATAGGGCCTAGCCTTACTGATTATGGGCCGAATCCTGTGTTGTTTTATCGACTTTTAGAAAGTTGTCATTTTTCTGCCTTAAACAAATGTGCCTTTCTGCCTGTGTCCTGTGTCACATGACTGTGAATGGCTCTCCTCTGGTGTTTTGTGTATTACTTTCAAACAAGGGAACAAAGCAGCCTAGGTGCCGAGGGAGATGGTCTTCCTGCCAGGATGGCTGGGGAGGAGTTGTGCCCTGTCCTGATTACACTTCAAAGGATCGTGCCTGTAGCACAAACAAAGGAACCTGACACCATGCCTGCCCTTGCCAATGTCACCCTATTCAGTTTGAAGCCAAACCCAAGGGAAGGGAAAAACGGATCAGAAGCATTTTTGGGGGGTAGGCTGTGGAATTTCAAACACAAAAGCTGGCACCAGTAATAAAATTGGTGCCTTCAGAACCTCTCATTAAAACACTCATGTACCTGTGGAAAATTCAGAGGATGGGTTGCCCTGCTATCTGCAGAAGGAAGATTGGACCTGCTCGACTTGAATCCAGGCTCTAGAGAGTGACTCCAAGGGTCAGTTGTCTGACCTTCTGTTTGAGGTACAGGGACACAAGAAGGTTCAAGAAGCCTCTCTGCAACTGGCCAGCTGACCAGGACCAACTGGACCTGCCTGAACCCTGCTGCTGGATTTCGCCGGAATGAGTCCTGATTTCCAAGAGGTGTCCCACAGGTCCCAGACCCCTGCCTGGCAATAGTGAACTCTTGCTTAAGAAATGGTGAAAATACAGATGTTTTGAGCTCCTTTTGACCATGAAGTGATCTCTTCATGCTGAAAATTGCCCACCCGAGACAATGGCCAATGTGAAGCTCTAGCGGGACCCGCTCTTCGTGCCAACAGCAACCATCTGCGATGACCGGCAACGCGAGACCTGCACTTTGCACTGAGAGTGACAACCCGTGGCAATTACCAAAGCAAAGCTACAGGAGCGACCAATTATTCGTGCTACAGCAACGACCTGTCGTGACGTGCGCCCTGCTTCTCTCGCTGACCACCTCCCCCTCACAGACCGCCAAAATGAATGCACCATTTGCGCTACATTGAGAAGGTAACTCTTCAGCTAGAGTAACCTGGTCCCTGTATCTAACCCAAGCTCCTGCACGGTCAGACTGAACCTCTCACTTTTCCCGAGCTAGCGCAACTAGATAATCGCGAGTGGTGCTTTCTGCTTTTTAGCACTATTTTCACCTAAAACATTAAAAAACTCTGGTTCTGCTGATTGGATTTTTGTCGTTTTGGTGCACTAAAAAATTACTCTATTTTTAGAAATTGGTTTGATCTTTTTCTTGTGTGGTGTTTTCACTTTATTAATGTTTGAGTGCTCAATGAATACTTCACAAATTGCCTCTAAGTTAAGGTTGACTGCTTTTGTGCCAAGTTACCAGAGGGTTAAGCACTGGTTAATTTAGTGACTTTTGTGGTTCACCCTGACAAGGTCTGTGTCTAGTTTTTAAGTAGGGCTTCTGCTCCTATAAACTAATAAACCAATTTCTTACTCTTCTCAGCTGAAGTTATCTAAAAAAGTTAGCTCTAGTATTAATTCTGAACTTCTCTTGCAGACCAGCAAACAATATGAAGCTTTCCTTGTCCAACGACTGGTCGAGCTCCAAGCTCATTTCATCACACCACTCTCTTATGAGCTATATAAGCCTTCTTGAGAGCAGTGTTTCACCAGAACAGTATACAGCCAAAGTCACCTGAAAGCCTGTAAGTTGGTAATGCAGAACTTGTACCCCAATATATCACACTCAAGGTCTTAAATTTTAATTGTGGAAGTCTTCAGATCTGTTTGGCCAATAATAGAGATGGCTAAGTGAAGCCAAGCCATAAAGTCTATGGGCCGGATTTAGATTGCGGAGGACAGGTTTTTATCCTTTAGGGTGACAGAATAAAATACTTCACCCTGAGGGATCCGCCACATTGAGAGATGTCCACCAGACTTGCAGACATCTCTTTACATTGGTAGGAACCGGAGTCACAGCAGTTCCTCTCAATGTGGTAAAAGTTTGACGGATGGCTCCATCAAACTTGACAGCTGCCTGGCAAACTTGTAACTTATTTTAGTTTTTTCAAAAACAAAACCCTGATGCTAAATTTTGTTCTTGAAAAATCAAAAACTTATGACCACCACACCATGGGACCTGTCTCCAAATTATGTTGAAAAGGTCAGAGATAAATCAGTTGAACTTTAGAGGAGCAAGCAAGCAGCTTTATTTCACCCTGTAAGGTGTCTACCTTATTGGTTAAACTATTATCTTTGACAACTGATTACAAGGCCCAAGTATTTTTGTGTAATAATGTTTAAGATCCCCATAGGTAGGTTCATCTTCCTCATCTTCTACAAAAGTTTAGATCTATCATCCCTCATCCCTACCCTCTTCAACATCTACATGACACCACTTGCAGACATCCTCAGATCGCACAACATCAACATCGTCTCCTACGCTGATGACACTCAGCTCATCCTCTCACTCTCAGCGAACTCCACCTTGACGAAGAACAACTTCCACAACTGCATGAAGAACATTGCGACATGGATGAAAGACAACTGCCTGAAATTCAACTTGGTCAAAATGGAAGTTCAGACACACTGCCCATTGGAACAACTCCTTGTGGCCACTGGAGCTCGGCCCCCACGCCAAAAGACCACACCTGCAACCTTGCATCATACTGGACAATGAACTCTCCATGAAACGTCAGGTCAACACCGTCACCTCAGCGTGTTGCCACACAATTTTCATGCTCTGCAAAATCTTCTGATGGCTCCCCAGCAGCACAAGAAAAACTCATCACCAGCCAGCTCGACTACGGTAACGCACTCTATGCCGGCTCCTCCACCGAACTCATGCAAAGACTCCAGACTATCCAGAAAGCAGTAGCAGACTGATCCTCAACCTTCCTAAGAGGACATACATCATCCAGCACCTGAAAGACTTTCACTGGCTCCCTCTCCAGAAAAGATTTTAGTTCAAGCTCATGACCAACGCCTACAAAGCCTTCCACAACCAAGGACCAGACTACATGAACTACCACCTGATCTTCCACCAAATAAACAGAAACCTCCACTCCACACACCTGCCCCCTCACTCAAACACCACGTATCTGCTGCAACTGCTCCAGAGAACGTTCCTTCTCCCACCTCGCCATCAAAGTCTGGAACACCCTCCCCCTCCCCACTTCTCCCTCACTGAACCACTTCAGGAAGGGACTCAAGACCTGGCTCTTCAACTGATACCTGCAGCACAGTGCATGGATACCCCCCGGGTGATTAGCCATGCTATACAAATACGACTTGATTTATAGATTGATTGTGGATTTTTTGATTAGTGAAATTGCTATCCAGTTCACAAGAACTACTATATCAGAGAGCATGGAATTAATTTATGGACCATGTTTGGGAAATTAGCAGAACTAAAGTCTTTAATTCCCAGTGTTATAATGCACTCATAATGATTCTGGCAAAAACATCTTGCTAGTGGTCAAACTATTGCTAGTTGACCAAGTGAGTAACTTGACCCCTTTTTAAATGATGGGACCACTATGCTCTCTGCTGAAGCTCTGAATGTGAGGATGTACCTATTTATTACGCTGAACAGCCTCCTCAAGGTTGTATGATGGAAACATGCATTCCTTTACCACACATGCCTTTACAACACAGGCACTACAATAAAAGCGTTGTTACCAAATGTTACTTTAGCACGCAAGTTGTTAGAACGACTTGCCTTGGAGAAGAGCTGGACTTTAGAATAGTATAATTTACTATTCCAACTCCAGTCTATATGTCAGTAGGGAAGGTGTTGGACTTAAAATCCAACACCAGTCCAACAACTCATTCCCTAAAGCAAGTTGTAACGACTTGCATGCTAAAGGCTGCATGGTAACAACGTGTTTGTTGTAGTTCCCGCATTGTAAAGAGGGTGTTTCGCACCTCCTCAATATTGGATGCTTGCTAGTCTATGGAATTTTTTAATTCAATGGCTGCTCACCTGACAGGGCAATCAGCCTCTTCTATTCTGAATGCCTCTTCTGTTCTGTATACTGTAGAGAGGCTTCAGTCAATAGTCTTTTTTCTAAATTGTTTTAGGTCTTAATTCGGCCATTATAGAGATTACAGATGTGACTTTCTAATTTAGGTGGTTTAACAAAATGTGACGGATCTCCCTGGTCGGTCATTTTAGTGCTTTTCTTTTCCAGTTGCCAGAATCTTCTGCTGTCCCTACAGGAAATGGCTTGAAACAATTGCAACCATTTTCTTCTTAGCTAATTGCTTCTTTTTTATAAAATATGCAAATTTGTAACCATTGTCCTAATGGTCGGATTAGGCGATATTTATCAGTGTGGTGGATTGTAATATTCTGGGATTCTGTGAAGTATCAACCTCCTAGGTCTTTTGAATTCATAGTCAGCCCATTGGTTACTTTTATGGTCGTTGGTTCTTCAGGTTTAACCCAGCGTCCTCCACTCAATGTTTTAATGCCCAGCCATTTGATTAGAACATCATACTTTGCTTTCTTCTTTGCTATCATGCTGTTTGTCAGCTGCAAGTTTTCAATTTGGGGAATAGGATCATTTTCAAGTCAAAGATCTACTTTAAAGGTTTTAATAGGTGTTGTCAGCCTTAATAAATATATAATCCAAAATAATTTCCCCATTCCTTAGTGGTCTGATAGGTCTGGTAGCTTCAAAGTGCAGAGATGTAGATTAGAAGAGTAGTAAATCTATACTTGCTTATATGCATTTATCTGCATAATATTTTGGTTCTTGATATTTAGGTCTCAATATTTTGGTCCCATTATATTTTTTGGGAAAAGGGGCAACCATGGAAAAATACTGGCCCAAAGATGTTATTTTTGACTTATGGGTCACCCGTAGTATATGGATAGCACGATTGGAAAAAGTCTTAACCTGGAATAATGTATGTAATTTGTGGCTTGAGGGGCACCCATGGCATTTAGTGGGCACAAAAACAAAATGCTGGCCCTAGCATAATGGAAATAATTTTTGACACGCTGGGGCATGCATAAAAAAAGTTGAAAAAAATGGGGTCAGCTCCTGTGGACAGCCAGATGTCATTGGCTTGGCATGCCATGAAATGACTTGAATATTTTATGAGGGCCCTTTCTGAGCATATGGCTCTTTAGCACATTTATGTGAAAATTGTGCTTTAACATGCACTAAATGACTCCATTTGTTTCAAAATTTCTTAGGAGATAACCCCTGCCACCTCAAACCCTCCATAAAGATTTGGGGCTTACTCACTTTGCTAACCCATTACAATTTAGGGCAAGTATTATTTCCAACCACGTTCAAAGATCACCAGCCACTGCTACAAGAAAAGAAGTAACAAAAGTGACTTGATGACCACTGTTTACTTTACACAATTTCCATTGGGGCCAGGACATTATGAATTAGGTTTTGTAAAATGAATATATTCAGCTGTGCAATGCACACTTCTGATTAAATACAAAAATAAACTAGAATTGATCACATTTTTAAGGAAGCTGTTACCATCTTTCATTTTTCTGAACATGATGTGTTTTCACATCTGTGCTTCGCATGAGTGATAGTCTCTTGCAAATGATCATAGATCAATATCTATTAACAAAAAAGGCATATTATAAGCCAATAGCATAATTCATATTCAATGTATGATCTATATCATTGAGTAAACGTTACCTTACCTACTGTTGTTTAAACATTTTTTCTTCTCTATAATTTGTCAATACATTTTTTGTTTCACTCTCTACTAGGGCAACTGTTACATTCGGACATCAGTTGGCTTGCTGGAAAGAACAGAGTTGTTTTTATTTCTATCTGTGGTAAGGAGTTCGGGCAGTGGCTGGCATGTCTGTTAAATATCTGCCTGAGAGAGAGTGAGAGAGAGAGAGAGAGAGAGAGAGAGAGAGAGAGATATTCCGGCATGGCAAGGGAACACAGATTGGGTGATCTTGATATTTTACATTTGAGTGCTTGTTGAAGTTTTGCAGCCATACTTTGGTATCCTATAGACGATTTGGTGAAATAACATGTGGATGGTGAACTATTTTCAGCATGAGTTTTAAGTATTGAGCACTTAGGGCATCTTAAAAGCACATGAACATATGAGCATGAATGGATGACTAGCAAAGATAGTAAAGATGCCAGTAGCCAAAATTATATAAAAAATGTATTTTCAGAACATATTATATTCAATCTGTCGTTATTTGCCACGTAGCAGAATTTTTATGATTTGGACCCAAAAGTAATGGATAGCCTTTTCTAATTATATGTCATTTCAGCATTTTTATCTCTAGTACCCTCAAATCAACTTCAGCAAAAGTTCCTAAAGTAATCGAGTAAGAAGTACTTACACTGTAATTCTGTATAAGGAGCAGCAGCTCAGCAAGCAGAATCTGTGCTATCAACCCAGGGATGAGCTCCTTACCAAACAGTGCTGCTCTCAACAGCATCACTCAGCTCCCTAAGCGATGTGAGGAAAGAAAGTCACTTCTAGTGCAAGGAGATGGGTGCAGAAAGGCTGACCACCTCTGCTGTGTATTTATTCTGCTTGAACTATACCATGATCCCTGGTATGGCTTGGCTCTCTCCACATTTCCTCACTCATGAAAGGAATATAACTCTGGTAATTATGTACCACTGCAGAATTATTGATGGATAGATCAAAGCTGAATAGAAAGGGCAGCCGTCCTCGTCCTAATACAGTCTTAGTGGCCGATTCCGATTCGGGCAGGAAATCCCTCCGACCGAGCCGGACCCGGAGAGATTTCTGACCGAATCGGACCCTAGCAGTCCAACCGAACGAGTACGATGCGTTCGCATGCTATCGGACTCGATTCGGTCGGACTCCCATTGAAGTCAATGGGAGCCGGTCGTACAACGCATACGCGGGCTCCCATTGACTCAATGGGTGCGAGGCGAACAAGGGCGCCCCTATAGCGGGTACGCGTCGAAGCGGGTCGCGCCGTACACGCACAGGTAGGGGGACCCATGGGTCCCCCTGTGTGCGACTCGCGCGGCTAGTCGCACAGGGGGTCCGACACGGACCCCCAAAGTGCGGCTCCGACTGCTCTCTCGAGCCGGACGGCGCGAGTCGGTCGGACTGCTTGCGGCGCGCATCGTACTTACCCGGCCGGGGAACGTCTCCATTGCGCGGTGCGAGTCGTGGTCCGTGCGAGTCGGTCGAAGCGGTTGGGTCCCGCGAACGAGTCGGTCGGGCGATTTCGCGTACGTTCGCATCGTACTCGCCGCCCGGACGCACGTCCGACTCGGTCGGAAACAGGGCATCCGAATCGGATCCGGTATAGCCAAATCCGATTCGGAGCCCTACCGGCCGAGATCGGAATCGACCCCAAAGTGTGGAATGCCTTCAATAACCTTGCAGTACAGTGAGCAAAGGAATAAAGGTCTTTCCCCTGTTCCATTTTCTTCCAGTAGGTAGGTGTCCATGGACTCAGCTAAGCAGCCATATAGGAACGTGCCCAGTTCCATCAACAGAATGAAATTAGTCTATTACAGTGTTGTATTCCGGTGAGTATTAGTATCCTGGTTTATCTTCATCCAAGGATCTCAAAAGGTCTTATTTGTTATCACAAAAAGGTGTGGTCTGAGTGCTTGACTACCAATGCCATAAGTACATGTAAGTGCAACTTGCATTCAGATGGCTGGATTTACTAGTGCCAATTGAATTTAGCAATTCACAAAATGTGAATCTACAGACATAATACTACAAAAGGGTAAATCGTTTTCCAAGGGTGGCAGTAGCCTTTCCAGGGAGGGGATGTAAAGTTTGACAAAACTCAAACCTGTGTGTCTGTATGTATTTACAAACTTCTCCTCAACCCATTCACACTGGAAACATTTAAATTTACCAAGGGCATGTAGGTAAATCACTTTCAAAGGCTAGAATTAGATGGGAACACCACAACATTGGTTAGGTAAAGAGGAAGGGGTTTCTCCTTGGGGAAAAATATTTTCCATATAAAGAAGAAAAAATAAAACTTCAATTGTACTCATGCAAAGGCACATTTTTGAATGCCACTTTCACATGCAGACCTTCTCTTCTGGAAGCCTACATTTGGACAGGTTTCCAATACTCTCGAAAAACTTGGCAAATTTGAAAAATTCATAAATTGGCACTGTAGTGTTTCCATATACAGAAATACCACAGGATACTTAGATTGTAGAGATTAAGAGGCTTTTACTAGTATTAACTGCCAGGTATTTACTTTCAATAAATGGTTATTATGTCCTGACGTAGTGTTATTAAGTCTCTTTCCTATTTTAAGCACAGTTTCTCAAGAGATGTCAGATTCACCTTTGACATGTGCCTCCACAATATAGTCCCACATGAACAAGGATCACTTCTTTTAGATAGTCTTTCACAATCCTATTGTTGGCCAGTTTTGAGGCCACAGGAGGCCACAATTGTACTGCAAAGGAAAAAGAGGTAATCAGCTCCCACTCTTATCTTGTTTGTCCATGTCTTTACCCTCTTCGCACCTCTAAACCAGTGTTTCGTTGCTCACTGGCCTGCAAAGAAAATAGTGGTAATCAGTTTCAGCTCTCCTCCTTGCATCTGGTACAACCTTTAAATGACTTACAGTTAAAGTGTAAGGCTGTAGAGACAGAAGCCACCTGTTTGGCAATTACTGAAGTGGGCGTGATTTCCCAACAACTATTAGGGTAGGTTGTAAAGTGCCCACTTAATAGCCAAACAATCCTTTTCTATAGCGGTATAGGAGAGTACATGGGGTAACAACTTTCTACTGGTAAGTAAGATTAGATGGATCCCATCAAGGAATTACTATGAAGGAATTGCCCAAAACCCAGGCCTGAAGCAGCAGTACGCAGGACAAATGGAAAGGAAATATCAGGGCACCTTCAAACTGGTTCAACATATAAAGCTTGTTTTAGGTCTAGAAAGAGTACCTGGGATAAAGAGGATTTCTTCAGAGGGTGTTAAGAGGTGCTTCTCTCTCAGAGAAGGAAGGAATGAACTATGTAGTATTAGATGAACCATAAAAAGTATCTGAACTGGTATTTTGTCGGAGATATGGACATATTATTGATAGTTTCAACATTATCAACTGTGGCATGATGTTCACATTTCTCAAGAGTTTGAAATTGGGTTGTTAGTTGCGAAGGATGTAAGTCCTTCGCAAGAAAAACATCTGCAAATGTTTTTATTGGGCAATAAGTACCCCATTGTAGCACTTGACAGTTTCAGCGTTGCGAAGCAGAGCAGTCCACGGCTTACTCAGAGGAATGGTGTGGGCTAGTATCCATACCTTTTGGTACACAAGAAAACCACCCAATAAATCTTTGTCCAATCAGTACCTGTTCTTTTAAAAACGAAAAACACTTTATTTCACACACACCACTAAATACTATGCAATAATTACAAATATATACAGCCAGTTAGGTGGGAATACCTTTTGTGGCACCCTCAGAAGCGTTCACATCCCCAGCAAGGCTTGAACACATAATTACAATCCACCCATTCTAGACACAATAATATAACACAAGGGGGTGACATTATCAATAAGGCTGGTTACTGGCTTTGTCACGCTGGCACCACATTACTGAAAGCAGAAACAGGTCATAATCCACCATTGCAACACCATTGAAATCAATGGGGATTGCACTAACATTGAATATTATTCATTGTACTATAAAACCTTGCATTATCTCTTTTGCCATTGCTACACAGAGCTTCTGGAACATGACATGGCTTTACTCTTATGACAATACTGAGTCACTATTGATACAATGTTCCATAATATTTATGTTGCCGGGTGAAGCCAAAAAGACATGACCAATCTTGAGCCTTAGGTTCTTGAGGACTTCTTTTTTTGCAGAGAGTAGCAGGAGATTTCTCTAACAATTACTGCCAAGTTCCCATTTAGTATAAAGGCTTGTTAACCTTAGTGGAGACTGTGGACCAGATTTACCTTCTGCATCATACATGTGTCGTGCAATTCATTGTTATGTTTACAAAGTTGTGAAGTGGTTGATTTGTATTACTTTTCAGCCCTTGCATGGCACAAAGCCTGCATTGCGCTGTGTTGGTCAAAATGTTTCAATGTATGCAAGGTGGCTGTTCTTATGCAAAATCATCTCAAAACTATGCAATGAGATTTATTAATTTATCACAGAGTCACGCAGTATAACAAAAAGGTAGGATTGTCTGAGAAAGCTATGCATGGTCCTAGTAGGCGCAAAAAGTGGCACAATTGCCACATTATACATAAAAGCATCACATAATTTATCACACATCCATTTGCAGCCATGGAAATTGTCATTTTGAGAGTCAGCCAGCGTCGGCGACAACTCGATCTTCGTGGAAGGAGAGGATCTTTCAACAGAGGATCAGCCTCATTCACTAAAGGAAGGAGGATGTGATTAAATATCACAGACCGAAGAAAAATAACATCTGTGCTTTACTGGACAAAATTGGATCCAGTTTGCACTCCAACACTAATGCTCACATGCAACACCTCCACGTGTAAAGCTACTGTCAGTACTTTATTTTCTAGCATCTGGATCATTCCAAATGACTCTTGACAGAATGGCTGACATTTTCCCAGAGTGCACTTTCTTCTTTTTACCAACTGTACTAAACGTCACCATCAAAACTATTCCACAGTTTCTTCATTTTCCAAAGCCTCTTGCATAGCAAAATCAGACCAAGCAAGGATTCTATGAGGTTGCATAGTTTCCACGTGTATTTGGTGCAATAGAGTGTACTTACATCCCATTAGTACCACCAGTAGCAACATCACACATGTAGAGGAACAGGAACCACAATTATGCCAACAATGTGCAAGCTGTTGTGAATTCGCAATACTATTTCACAAATATTATAGCAAAATGTGCTGGAAATGCCCATGATTTATATTTAGGCACTCTACGAATCAATTGTCGCTGCCAGAATGGAGTACATGTAAATCCTCTATTAGTGGTGGGATAATTTTTTTCTTATATATTAGGTATGAATAATAATATGTGAATACATTCCATTTACCCTTTGAGGTAGTTAAAACATATATATATATATAGAAGCAGAGAACTCTGGGTAGTTCTCAAGTTTAGGTGGAAAGCAGCTCCAGTATAGAGCACTCAACACCAGCGACACTCCAGATTTGCTCACCTCAAATGGCTGCTTTTCTATCAAAGTCTTTAAGCATAGGACTAGCACAGTGCCATCCATGCCGAGATAGAAAGGGACAAAGTATTTTGCCATTTCTACAGCAAAGTCTTTAAGCATAGGATTAGCATATATATCACCCCTGCGTAGTTTTACATATATCAGTATTTCCATATGAAGAGAGTTTTTTTCTTTGTCATTAACTTTGTCACCATTTGGTAAATCTTCCTGAAACTTTACAAAAAAAGTTCATTCATCTTAGCTCCTTCCTGGGAAGTTTCAGGGTGATATGTCATGCTGGGACTAGGAAAAATGGGGCGGAGAGGTCCCAAAACACTTTTTTCCATAGGGAAAATTAGACAACGATACAGAAAAAACTGCTGAACAGAATTACACAAAATCTGGCAGAAAGCTAGATATTTATTCAGAAAGTATGCTATTTGTGATTTGTTGTAAATCTATTTAGCTGTTGTAGAGAAATTAAGGTTTAAAAATAGTAATATCTATTGCCATGGGACTGGGAGAAATGGGCCTTGCGGTAGTGAAAAATGAATTTTGCAGTTTTCCACTACCAAGACATGTAAAATTCAAAAGTACATTTCCTACATTTTAAATACACTGCTCACTGCCCATAGGGCTGCCTAAGGCCTACCTTAGGGGTGACTTATATGTAATAAAAGGGAAGGTCTGCGTCTGACAAGTAGGATAACTTGTCAGGTCGAAATGGCAGTTTGAACTGAACACACAGGCTCTGCAGTGGCGGGCCTTAGCCATGTTTAAAGGGCAACTGAACATAAACATGTGTATTTGTAAAGTGCACATTCACCCAGGAGGGTATCTTGGCGCTGATTAGCAGAACTTTATTGTTACCCAACTCAATGGTACTCATTTATTCAACCTCAGAAGTTTGAAAGGCTGAGTGTACCCGCTGGGATTTGAACCTGTGACCATGAGGTTGAACACAGGCCCCTACAGTGGACACATTAGTCCATGAAGCCACCAGACCCTGGGTGGCACAATTGTTGCTGCAGGTCCACTAGTAGCATTTAATTGACAGGCCCTGGGCACATATGTTGCTTTTTACTAGGGACTCATAAGTACATTAAATATGCCAATTAAGGATAAGCCAAAGTTACAATTTTTTTAATACAGAGCATATGCACTTTAACACTGGCTGGCTAGCAGTGGTAAAGTGCCCAGAGTCATAGAGCCAACAAAACAAATTCAGCAAACAGGAGAGGAGGAAGGCAAAACATTTGGGGTTGACCCCGCAGAAAGGGCAATTTCCAACACCTATGAACTGTTGCATGAAATAACTGCTAGTGATCTGCAACTCTGCTTCATCAATGCTTATTCCGATACCTTCGCATGAGTTACTGTAACATCCTAAAGCAGAGAGAGGCACTGTAGTGGGTATAGCACTTCACTAAAATCCGTAGGTGAGGTCACAAACCTGTAACTAAAAGATAAGCACTGGGCTAAACAATATGTTGTGTCCATCGTTGACTTTTGAGTTCTGAGTTCTTGTCCTCACACTACCTCCTGAGAAACCTGTGACTACTCATTCCCACTACCCAGAGAGTCACGAGTGAAAAGGGGTGTAGTTGTCTCAGTTTGCAAGGACACAGTTGATTGAATCTGATGGCACCAGAAGCAAACAACCCCAACCAAGACAGTTGTAGCCCAGTGGCCCATGTGTCCCCCCAAAAAGTGGTCTGACAGCATGTAAGGCTACGTATATGAGTATTACTTCACATACTACAAATGACTTTGTGAATCTGCCCCTAAATTATTGAAACTCAGGGAGACGGTAGAAACAATCATGTCTCCTTTGAAATGTAGGCACAGCATTGGAGTATAAAACTGTAAAAGACCGCTCGCTCCGAATTCATGCAGAAAATCAAAATAATGTAAGCCAACAAAGTATCACGTGAACACACTACATGTCGGCCACTTCTTTTTATAGTTTTAAGTACATGCGCTTTCCAAACTTTCACCCGTCTGCATGCATTAGCTCTTAGATGCTCCTGCTCTAACGCTGGTAATAAGATTTAAATTCGTGGAGACGGTAGCTCAAGGTCTTTGTACTCCCATATTTTTATTTCCAGTTTACACACACACACATTATGTAGACAGAAGCATTAGACCCTCCTTAATATTTTATGCTGGTACTGACTGAGCCGTCCTGAAGCTCAGTGTAATGTCTTGTGGCATCATTGGGCTGTGCTATACTTTGTATAATCAGCCTGGTTGTTTTTCTTTTCTAGACAGAAGGTCAACCCTATCAATTTCTGTGCAAATGTTCTCTTGGCTTTATGCCAAGATACTTGACTTTTTTGCTGTCTAATGTCAGGTGATTATGTCTCAAGATCTATTGGAAACTTGTTGTTTTGCAAGTTCTGCGGTTAAGGGACAACCAGGTTAAATATCTAATGCTTACCTTGCACCTCCTTTACAGAATATATAACTACTTAATACAAAGTTGGCACCATTTCTTTTCATATTAAGTCGATGATGTCTGCTTCGTTAAGGAGCCATTACTATTCAGCTTAACCTTTGAATCTCTTTGTTACACTTCTTGTATGTTTGAAAGTCTCAACAAATATGCAAATGCAGCTTCTTTGTGAAAAATAGTTTCCATGGAATTGGTTTTGCATAAAAATTACTTTCAGGTACAAAGTCAGGCACGACAAAGTTGCAACATTCAGAGTACAGCCTATGTAGGATTTGTCATATGATTGTGTTTCTGCTTAGAAAACACGTGCACAACATGCAGGTTGCTGGTTCTGATCTGTTCAAATCCGACCAGACTTTCATCATTCTCAGTTGGTGAAAGGAGTGCCAGTGAGTTGGGGTTACTCACCTTCCCTTATACAAAGCAGCTGCAGACCTTCAGGAGAGAACAGTATTCAAATACAGAATGAATATATC
Organism: Calotriton arnoldi; assembly: GCA_963921515.1. Classification (NCBI taxonomy): domain Eukaryota; kingdom Metazoa; phylum Chordata; class Amphibia; order Caudata; family Salamandridae; genus Calotriton; species Calotriton arnoldi. The sequence goes on along the minus strand of CAWUFW010015643.1, from coordinate 97,654 downwards.
AGGCACTTAATGCTTATCTTCTTGTGATTTAGCAATTCCTGATGACATGTTAGAATTTGTACCAAATTTCCGAGGCGATTTCACCAATATTCGAGCAGATCGAGCAGTATTTCAACAGCCAAAGGTGGACGCATGCCCAAGTATGACTCTGGTTAACTTCTCCGGCTATTGAATAAAAGGAAATATTGTAACCCTGACTGCTGCAGCTAAGGTGCTCGAAACCAAGGCATCTACAACAGAGTTTTGGAAGGGACGAAGGCTCCTCTATAAAAAAAAAAAAAAAGTGAATTGATGAGCAGGAAATTCGTTAATAGAGATTTGTGGTTCTATACGAATACATTTAAATAGGGAAACAAGTGATCATTAATCTCTTTGGACAACGTCAGTCATGTCAAATAGCAAGGGGCATATTCGTCGAGAGCGACGCAAACCTTACTCCAGATTCTTGAAGCCAAACAAAGCTGCTTTGCATGGCTCTGAGTCAGTAGCGGCTCGCCAAGGGAGTGGTGCGGGGCGGTGGGGGCGGGGCGGGGGAGGGGCAGGGTGGGGGGTAGTGAACTCAGACATACGACAGACAGAACTCAGAGGGAGTTCTGTCCGTCGTAAGTCCGAGTCCACTACCCCCCACCCTGCCCCTCCCCCGCCCCGCACCACTCCCTCGGCGAGCCGCCACTGCTCTGAGTGGCTCCAAAATTCTGGAGTAAGGCAACACAGTGCAAATGACCGCATTGCATTACTCTGCCCTGGGAAGGTGCTCCATGGGTGTTGCGTGGGTGTTACCACACAACTGCCATGGAGTTTGACGCATCCCAGATTTACAAGAACTTGTAAACCCGGGGTTGCACCAAAATCTCACACCTTCCCAGGGGAGGTGTAACGAGGAGAAATATCTCTATTTCTCCTCGTTTCTTCCTCTTTTTTGTGTGCTGCATTCTACAGCACACATAGAAAGAGGGAAAAGCCTCAAAGAATAGTTTTTGTGCAGGAAGGTGCTTCTTCCTCCACAAAAACAAGCCCCTGGGCCTGCTTTGGCGCTAGGCTGCCAAAAGGGCACCAGGGCAAGGGAAAGGACAGGAATTAACCGTATTGCCTTAAATATGGCGCATTCCTGCCCTTTCCCTATCACACAGAACAGTGCAGCACAGTGACTTGATGCACTGCCCTTTGTGACTTTCCCTTAAATGAGCCCCCAAATCTTTTGTCTTATATTGTTGTGCAATTTCTTTCCAGGTTGTGGGGTGGAGAGCCACTGACATCTTCTAGGCACAACTTCATGTGCCTAGGACAGGGCAAGGGAAGAGGCCTGGGTGCCTGAGAGAGCACTTAAGTCACATAAAGTACTCCCCTATTGCCTTATGCATATATAGTTTTAGATGGAACCTAAATCAAATAACTATAGACCCTAAATGAAGACAACAGAGTACACCACCGGGTGGTGGGCAAGGAAGCAAGTCCTTCTTGTTTTATATACCCTCACACACCCTAGTGGTGTCATGCTTCATCATCGGGTCACCCTGACGCCTAGAAGTCAGGGTGGGCTCAACCAATCTTTCAGGGAGCTCTTAAAAATATGTTTTTGGCCAGGGGGAATAAAGATTTAAAATCTCAGAGAGATCCCGGTGTCCCTTTATTTTGGATCTCACTAAAATATTAAAAGAAAGTAAAATAGGGTCTTTGGGATATTATGGTCCTAGGACCCTAGTGCCAACATGTTTCAGTCCTTAAACAGCCCCTATGGGTGCTGGACTTTCTTCAGGGCAAAGGTATGACACCCCCTGGGAAAGAAAAGAAAAGAAAACGAGGGTGTGAGAATTTCCCTACCCTAATTATAATAAGGGCTCCTTATACTACTCTTCAATGAAAAACAGAGTTGATTGCTCCATCTGTAAAAAGAAAGAAAAACAACAGCAAAAAGAAACATAGTGTATGAGTCTTTTTAATTAATGTACTTTCTCAGTTTTGTAATTAGTGCTCCTCACCTTTGTGCCAAATAGGATGATAAGGTAACACCACACTCACTGCCCTCTATTTGGCGTATGTGATACCATTCTTACTCCTAAACTCACTCAGTTGCGTGATCTAGAAAAAGTTTGCATGTAGTGGCGGAAAATTTCCGCAAACTGACACTATCTGCAGCCATGTGTCCGTGATTCACTGTGTGTTCCAAAAGTCACAGTTATATCTCCAAGTCCACGGAACATCTATGGGCAGCACGTTTGCGCCTAGCATAGCATGTCTGTATGTTGGCCAACTAGAGGACCATCATATTTGGTCAAACAACCCCTACTCGAGCCACATTAAGAATGGCTACGGTACATATATGGCATCTTGGTCATTTGGGAGGGGGACCCTTCCTCTCTAAACGATTTCTACACGTGGATCAATCAGCTTAATCCACATTTGAAATTTACAATGACTGGTAACAACGAACAAGTGGCCTTTTTAGATGTTAAGATCAATGCTAAAGAGGGAAGATTGGTCACCTCCCTGTATACCAAGCCCACTGACAGGAATAGTCTCCTCCATTTCAATAGTGCACATCCGCGCGCACTACGGGAGAATTTACCAATTGGGCAGTTCTTGCGAATTCGCAGGAACTGTAATGATTTAAAAGACTACAAAACTGAGGCTGAAATTCTGTCCAAAAATTGACAGAAAGGGCATATCCGAAGAGGATCATTGACAGTGCCAAAAGAGATCAAGGAACACTCCTAGAGAAGCACTCCTCGAAAGCCACGAAAGGGAAGCGAAAGACACTCTTATATGTGTCACAACATATAACACCTCCTCGAACGCCATTAAGAAAATAATCAATAAAAGGTGGTCCATTTTAACATCTAATAAACTTACCTTTGACAAACCGTTGTTTTCTTTTCGTAAGAATAGGAGTATCAGAGATACCCTCATACATACTAAATTTGGTACTCATAAAACTACTCAACAGGCTACGCTCTGGAACAATCCACCAGTCACTGGTCACTTCCCGTGTGGCTCATGTGTAGCTTGTGCCTTTACTGAACACACGAGAGAGATTGACCTAGGTATGCACCATGCATGGGAACAGCGGTCGCATACAAATTGTAATAGCGACAATGTTGTATACATGATTAAATGCCCATGCCAACTGACGTATATCGGCATGACAGGAAGGAAGGTTAAGGTTCGTATAAGTGAACACAGGAGCACCATACGCAGGGCTATCACAGTGACAAAACTGACATCCCATTATTTGGAGATGCAACACACTGACAAGGACATCAGATGGACAGTTATCGAAAAAATCAGAGGACCGGGCAATCTGACTAAGGCCCTATTGGAACGAGAACAAAGATGGGTCTATAGACTCAAGACTCATATCACAGGATTGAACGATTCTATACCTTGGAATCAACTAAATCAGTAGTAGTCATGTAGCTCCCTTATACAACTGGGGATCTTCAGTACCCCACGGTTCAATTTGACATTTCAATACTATAAGGTGGCATCCAGGGTTCTACATCGGCACCTAAGGTACCATTAGTTTTGTCTTAAATTTGGAATCTTAACCTAAACGTATTTTTCAATATGGTCTGTACTTCTTATGGGTACGTATCTGTGAACATTGGAACAAGTGGTCACTCTATACACCGTCTTATCGGCGATCAACTGCCATAGGCATATGTTTTTACCGAACCCTGTAAGAAACAGGCAGTATCTACTCATATAACTGCTTCTTGTTTAAACACGTGTTCAAATGTAAAAATATAAGGGCTTATTATACGACACAAATTTAGAAAATAGCCTTTTTTGATAGACTGGGTTAGAGTCCCCCTTGTTTTCCCCGACCTCCTGGGCTTTTGCAGTACTTAACTTTACCTGGTACTACGATCCCCAGTATCCTTAGCGGTCCGCACGAGTCATTATGAATCATCATAACGCGACCCGGAAGTGAGCGGTAACCCTCGCCCTGTGATCACGCGTTAACCTCAGCGTTTTAAATAAGGCTGTTATTTCCTTCGGAGCACGGAGCCGGCGGGACCCACACCGAGTAGGTGTACCACGGGGCAGGATCTTTGGAGGCGTGAGTAATGGTGCACGGTATGAATGGGCAGAGACATGAGTGCTACCCTCCATCGATCGGAGGATTTTGTTTAAGTTTATTTACATAATGTTACCTGATCTCTGTCTCCTTTCCATTTCTTTTTCTTTTTCCCATTTTTATGGCAAACCATCACATGATAATGATCTGATATGGGGTTAAAATCACACTAGTGTGTGACTACAAGACTACCCCTTATTTGTGAGGCCCGACGCGAAACATTACTTCACCCAAGAAGGGGTAAGATGGTTGGATGTAAATATGGGTTTGAGGGCGAGTGAGTACGGCGGATGTTGATTTTAAGAATGAGTGACTTTTGGAACACACAGTGAATCACGGACACATGGCTGCAGATAGTGTCAGCTTGCGGAAATTTTCCGCCACTACACGCAAACTTTTTCTAGATCACGCAACTGAGTGAGTTTAGGAGTAAGAATGGTATCACATACGCCAAATAGAGGGCAGTGAGTGTGGTGTTACCTTATCATCCTATTTGGCACAAAGGTGAGGAGCACTAATTACAAAACTGAGAAAGTACATTAATTAAAAAGACTCATACACTATGTTTCTTTTTGCTGTTGTTTTTCTTTCTTTTTACAGATGGAGCAATCAACTCTGTTTTTCATTGAAGAGTAGTATAAGGAGCAGCTATCTGCCCTTATTATAATTAGGGTAGGGAAATTCTCACACCCTCGTTTTCTTTTCTTTTCTTTCCCAGGGGTGTCATACCTTTGCCCTGAAGAAAGTCCAGCACCCATAGGGGGCTGTTTAAGGACTGAAACATGTTGGCACTAGGGTCCTAGGACCATAATATCCCAAAGACCCTATTTTACTTTCTTTTAATATTTCAGTGAGATCCAAAATAAAGGGACACCGGGATCTCTCTGAGATTTTTAAATCTTTATTCCCCCTGGCCAAAAACATATTTTTAAGAGCTCCCTGAAAGATTGGTTGAGCCCACCCTGACTTCTAGGCGTCAGGGTGACCCGATGATGAAGCATGACACCACTAGGGTGTGTGAGGGTATATAAAATAAGAAGGACTTGCTTCCTTGCCCACCACCCGGTGGTGTACTCTGTTGTCTTCATTTAGGGTCTATAGTTATTTGATTTAGGTTCCATCTAAAATTATATATGCATAAGGCAATAGGGGAGTACTTTATGTGACTTAAGTGTTCTAACACGGGGGATGTACTCTCCACTTAACATTTCCTCTTGACCCTTCTGATAACATTTGTTACTTTTGTGTGTGAAGGATGCCTGAGAGAGCACCCATATATCTTTCAAGCGTGAGAGGAGTGGATAGGAAGGAGACTAAGTTTGAGAAGGTGTGGAAGAGGGCACAATCTACAAGGAAAATGTTTTTGAATGCACACACGTTCATCACTCCATAGGTCTTGTTCAGACAAACAATTCACTGTACAAATGAGATGGTACAGGCTGAGCTGAAGATTGTCAGTCACAATGTGAATGGTATTTTAAAGCATTGCAAGCAGAATGCCCCAAAGGGCCATTTAAGATTTTCAAATCCCTCAATAGTATTTCACTAGGAAACTCACTGGCAGAGAGGGACAGAGGACATCTTCAAATGCAACTGGTTCGGGGTCTGGCACTTTCCATTAGACAAGGCATATTATTGGGGCATGATGATCTTATTTCATTCTCATCTTTAAGTAGGTCCGCAGGAAATATGTGGCAAGGAGCACCAAATTATGCAGCAGGATTGAGAAAATTATGCATCAAGAAAAGGTAATTTATGCAGCTTTATGAGGCACATGTTTTGATAGTATTATTTCATTTGTTTATAATGTTTACACTGGTAATACTGTCTGGGCAATTATTTCACCTCATTAGTACCATTTTAACAACCAAATACAGAAATGAGCAACTGAATGATGACTAGTTAACCTTTGTGAAGGGCCTAACCTTGAGCACAAACACATATAATTTTTAGCAAGTTTTGATTTGTTCGAGATAGAAACTATTTTTGTTGTTAAAATCTGCAGATTATGCATCAGATGATGGATTATGTGGCAAATGCAGCAAACCCATATTCATGCGATAAAATAATTGCTTAATTCCAGTAGCCCTGCCTTTAAGGTAGAATCAAGTCTGCAAAATCTAATCAACTGGGACGTTAGTTAATTGTTAGGTGTAGGACTAGAGGGTAGTTGTTGGGATGTAAAAGTCCTCTGCATGGTAATTACGTGTGCCCCTGCCCCTGACTGCCCAACTGTACTGTCTGGATCCCTAATGCTGGTTTTTTGTCATAGGAGAACATGGGTCCTGCATGTGCGTATTGACAAAGGCCTGTCTCACAGATTGTTGTCTTGTTGGACTGGGAGAGGCGCCCAAGCACTACCCTCATAGTGGTGGAAGGTTACCACCTTCACCAGGAGTTAAGCAGCATGAGCGCAGTGGTGGCAGCATACCGTGTGTGATCATTAGTAGTGAACAGGACCTTTTTGCCCTTGTTGCTAGAGCGATTGTTGAGGTATCCTGAGCCAGTGTTAAGTAGTACCTTGAAAGAAGGTGAGGACTTTGAATTGTGCTTGTTTGTGAATGGGGAGCTAATGGAGCTCCTTCAGGAGTGGTGTGATGTGAGTGCACCGTGGGAGTTTAAGAGTGATTCTGGCAGCAGAGTGCTGAATAGTCTGCAGCCTTCTGGCACGTTTTTGTTGATCCCAGCTTAGAGAGTGTTTCCATAGTCCAACTTGCTTGTGAATGGGGTGTATGTGACACTTTTCCGGGTGCTGATTGGGAACCATTTGAAAATCTTTCTCATCATCTTCAGGGTATGGAAGCATTAGGCAGTGACTGTATTGACTTGGGCGGTCATCTCGAGTTTACTATTGATGATGATCTCGAGGTTCTTGGCATGAGTGGTGGGGGTGTGTGTCAGGGCTAGCTCTGTTGGCCACCAGGTGGTGTCCCACTGTGATGTGCTCCTCCCAAAGATCAAGAGTTCAGTCTTGTCAGTGTTCAGATTTAGACAGTTGGTCTTCATCCAGTGATTGATTTCAGTCATGCAGTCATTGAACTTGATCCTGGTACTGGACGTCCTGTCCGTGAGGGAGAGAATGAGTTGCATGTCACACGCGTAGGAGAGGACCTTGATATAGTGTGAGAGCAGATGATGTTGTTTAGAGGGATCATGTATGCATTGAAGATGGTCCGGCTCAGGGAGGAATCTCGCAAAAAGTCGTAGTTGAGGTCGCAGGCTTCCGTGGTGTATGATGCTAGGCTGACTGACTAGGTCCTTCCAGTCAGGAAGGAGCAGATCCATCAGACTGCTTGTCCTTGGATTCTGATGTTGTGTAGGCGTTGGATGAGGATGGTGTGGGAGACAGTGTCAAATGCTACAGAGAGGGCCAGAAGGATGAGGGTCTACTTGTCTCCTCTGTCCAGAGTCATGCAGATGTCATCGTTGGCAATGATGAGGGTAGTTTCCATGTTGTGGTTGGGTTTGAAACCAGACTGAGTGGTGTTAAGTAATTGGTGGCTGTTGAGGAATTCAGTGAGGTGTCTGTTGATGATTTTCTCTAAGACCTTGGTTGGGAATGGTAGCAGGGAGGTCAGTCTGTAATTGTCGAGCTTTGAAGGGTCTGCAGTGGGTTTCTTCAGAAATGCGAGGACAGTTGCATGTTTAGAACACTTCAGAATGAGTGTGAGCATGGCACTGATGGGTTGCAGTTCTCTGGAGTAGGTGTGGTGGGGGCAGGGGTCTGATTGATCCCCTAGGTGGAGGGGACTTCATGGTGGCGGTGGATTCTTCTGGGGTGATGATGTGCCATGTGGTTAGCATTAGTTCTTTGGATACAATCAGAAGGTCTGTTGGGTTTGGTTGTGGGCTGAAGTTGCTGGAAATGGTAGTGATATTGTTGATGAAGAATTGAGCGAGAATGTTGCAAGGTCTGGTATTGACCATTGCCCGTATGACTGCCTTTCACCCTCCATTGATGAAGTCAGGTAGGGTAAGCTTGAGTCTTATAAACATGAGCCACATCTGCATCTTAGGGACGGCACATTGCATAACTTTCATCTGACGTCAGACGTGAGCTCTTATTATATATCGAAGGTGGGTTACGTGTGACGTAATATGGGTAACATGTCTGAAAGCAAATGCCTAATGTCACATGTAGCTTCCATTCAATGATATTAGCTCCTTCTCATCATTATTATGGGATGTTGCAGGGTATTTTCCAACTCCAGGCACAATGTAAATACTGTTTTATATGAAGTAAAAAGGCTTACCCTGCCTGACATCATCAATGGAGGGTAAAGGCGGCCAATGGTAGAACCAAGACCTAGAAGAAGTAGGGGCCAGATTTACAAACAATAGTAATAGCAATTACCAAATAGCAATTTTTTGTGAATCGCTATTTAGTAATCGTCATACTAATGTACAAGGGGGTTAGTTAGCCCCTATTCCTTAAATAGCGATTCATAGTTGGTCGCAAATAGACCTACCTCATGAATATTAATGAGGTAGGTCGCAATTTGTGACCCACTACAATTTGCTGCCATCACAGGGATGGTGGCCTGCTAGTGTCAGCGGACCACCATGTCTGTGATTGCGGTTAAATAAAGCAATCATTTTTTATTTTTTTTAAGGAAAACGGGATGCGTTTACAAAAAAAAGATGAAACTTTGAAATTTCAATTTTTAAGAGTAGACAGTGGTCCCTTGGACTACTACCTGCTTTAAAAAATCTAAAAAAATATTTTTACAACTATTCGCAAAGGGGAAAGGGTCGCTTGCGGCCCTCATCCGATTTGCGAATAGGTTACCACCAACTTTCAATTCGTGGTAAATTGGGAAACATTTGTACATACCATTCCAATCCGGTATTAGGAAGGGACGCCCTCAACACGCCCCTTCCAAGTACCAAATCTCAAATTGGTCTTTGTATTTCCCATAAAGTATTCTCCTGTTGCAAATGGCCCGTTTGTAAATGCAAAAATGCTTCGTACATGTAGCCTTAAGTTCTTTGTTCTCTTTTTATGTTTGCCTACATATGGATTTTATCGCAATTCATGTGTCAGCATACTTTCTACTGGCGGAGTGAGCATCCCCTCCCTCTTCTCTAGCAACCAGTGAGGAGCAACATAGAAATAATCAATTTCATATCTCCAGTCAGAGATCAAATCTTGCATATCAAGAGTGTACGAGAAGCGCCCCATTTGATTTATCCATTGTGATGTTTGTGATCAGTGTCCCTTGTGCTGAAAGAGATTTCTCAAAATAACTTTCTAATTTTGGATTCAAATACTCTCCACTTGGGGAATGGCTGTATGTGAGAATTCACTATCAAAACCAAACATGAGTTCTGAATTTGCAACAAAATGCCATAATACGAGTTGCAATCTATATCCTTACCTTTTGGTCCTTTGGACCCAATATTTGCAGGGAATGTTTAATTACCTTTATTGGTTTATACCTTGTGAGGCATTAACCCCCTCAGTCAAAATTGTCCTACAACAGTAACACATATTGGGATTGTAGAATTCATACTTATTGATATGCTTCTGGCATGCTTTGTTATAACTGCCAACTCGAAGTCAAACTCACCTCCTGATTCGGCGGAATAAGCATAGTGAAGTGCACACTATGGAAAAATGTTCTCACTCTAGAGATTGTGTGATGAAGGTTTGGGAAAATTATCCAAAATGTATCTTGTAGTTTGAAGATGAATCTGAATTTGAAGTCATAAGTACATAGTCAAGTATATAAAATGAGACTGGCGTAGTTTAATTTTCTATATATATTTATTTTAGCATGTCTTCTTTGTCTATTGTCAGTATAGTTTATCTAATCTATGTATATTCATCTAAAAGCTAAAAAAAACATTCTAAAGGCTAAACACATAGACAGACATGCAGCTGTGGCCAGTGCAGGTAAGAGTGGTGGGGCCGGGTGGGGGGGGGAATTCCGACAGACGACGACGAGGGAAAATTAATTATTTATTTAATTTTTCCTCATGGTCATCTGTCGAATCCCCCCCCCCAACCCGGCCCCACCGCTCTTAGCTGCATGGGCCGCGGCTGCAGACATGCGCACATTTACAAACACACTATCTTGCTAATAGTGACTCTTGATATGGTTGAGTTTAAGTAAGTCAGATGTTTAATTGATAAAAACTCTGGCCTCGTTTTCTAAATAGGCATGGCATATTCCATATTTCACGTTGTCCACCCTTGAATTTATTTTGTAACCTTGGAGCAGATTAGTGAAGGGGGGTGCAATATGTGTAAGGGTGCAAAATGTGTACTTCCCATTCAAATCACCTCAGGAATATTTCCTTAAGGACAGAACATAAACTTTTGTTTGGCAGGCAGTCAGGAGGGATGGCCTTTGCCACATAGGAATCCTTTTATAGCTTTGTGTAGACCTTACATTAGTCTTCAAAAATATAAAAATAGCACTCTATTGCACTACATTGTTGGTTTGGATATTAAACCAGTTTCAGAAGTAAAATTTGACTGACAAATTAAATCAGATTAGGCTATAAAACTCCTGTTTCCTATTGCTAGGTTGAAGTATCAGCGAAGGCAATTTGTAAACTTCTACTTTGTCGTTGACTGGCAGGTTCGGATCATATTAAGAGAGATTATGAACATTTTAGATTCAATTCAACTTCCATTACCAGTTTTAAGCTTGCCCTAAAAAACCTGTGGCCATGTATAATTTAAGTGAGAAAATATATATGTTCGTCCATGGTGTGCACTAATTGATATGATGGTTTGCCAAATATCCGAAAGTGACCATAACCCCTAGGTCCTTTATCTCAATGGATCATAATGAGATAGGACGTTGCAGATAGATTCTCCTCCAAAGCTAGTGAGCTGACCATAACAACAGGAAGAATGCAAAGAGGGGCAGAATCACCAATAACCCCAAGAATATCAAATCTAAGGGCCTCATTTTGATGTCGGTGGGACCGCCACTGACACGCCGTCGGTGGAAGTCCCACCGACATCCACGGCATCGGTCCGACCACCACATTACGATGCGGACAGTAAGACCACAGCAGTCTGGGGGACAGAGTGCCACCTCCAACAGGCTCAAGGAGCCTGCCGGGGTGGCGGTCGGACAATAATCCCTACAATGGAGGCAGTGCCTGCGCAGGCACCGCTGAAGGGATTAGGATGTCCATTACCCATGTGGTGTCCGCCCAAACATCCATGCACTCTGTGCCAGGCACCATATGGTGCCTGGCACACAGTGCATGTATGTTTGAGAAGTGCCTGTTTGTACTACGGCTTGTGCTGCGGCCCTTTTCCTGCAGTGGAAAAGGCACATTCCGACTGCTGTGCTGGCGGTCCTATCATAATTGGGCAGGTGGGACTGCCAACTCATCGTCAGACGGACATCTGCCCACAGCACGTCCGACCGCCATCGTAATGAGGGCCTAAGTATAACACCATAACACTCTGCAACATTAGATTGTTTAATTGCAGCAAAGTTAGAATGGGATTCTAGACATTAGGAGGATCTATATGACACAGCAAAATGTAGAGACTGAAAACTATTTTGGCATATTGTGTTCCACATAAATCGCAATTCAAAGGACAATGATTGGATTGTTTATTTTGAGATCGTCATAGCAAACAGCCAATAGCTGACATCACAGACACAGAAGTGAGATGTTGCCAGATAAATGTATGGTACACATTGGACACATACCTACTTTCTCCCTTCAAGAAACTGCATTAGTCATTGGAGCACAGAACAAGACCAAAGTTCTGGTTTAGATAAAATCCCCATTGGCCTTTTCTTTCTTAATTGGACCTTTGGTTTCCACATATAAACACCATATCTAACGCAACAGCCACTGGGGCACCTATCCCCGAACATTTGGAGAGGCATAGAGATAGTGCCCATACATAAGAAAGGGAGCCGCACCAAACCTGGCAATTATCGATTGATAGACCTAATCAATAACTTGCAGAAAATATTTTACAAACATGTGTTGGACAAACCTACTGCCTGGATGACTGCAAATAACATACTGAGTCAGTCCCAGGCTGGGTTCAGACCAAAAACAAATAATATCAACCAAGTTTTTCGATATCTTCTGATTAAGTGGAAGATAGACGAAATCAATGGAAGCAACTTATATGTTGCATTAATTGATCTACGGGCTGCCTTTGACATTGTCGCTAGGGAGAAGCTATCGGGCACTCTATCTCTATTAGGAGTCACCTTTTAGGAATCCCCCTATTGGGAGTCCCATCAGACATTTTATCCATAATCAGACGGTTGTATGCTGTCAATTTTGCCCAAGTCTGGTGGGGCCCAAAATTGAGAGCTGACCAAAAGAATTGAATCTAAAAGGGTGTCCATCAGGGCTGTCTTCTGTCACCCACTCTTTTTCTCCTTTTTATAAATAACTGTGTGTACTATCTAATGAAATGTGAGAATGATTCCCCAGTTTGGCTGGTGTGAAGAAGCCTGCATTATTATATGCAGATGTAACCTTGCTCATCTCCAAAAATTAGAAAGGGTTAGAGATTTTGCTTTAAAAGTTTGAAGTATTTTGTAGCACACATAGCTTAGAAATAAATTTGCAGAAGATAAAATTCATAACATTCAAGTCACAGAAACAATTCATAGGCAAAATATGGTTTGGCAATAACCCCCTAGAAAGAGTAACTGAGTTTGACTATCTGATCATTAGACTGTATGACCCTCATCTATGGCAAGTTCAAATGGGAAAAAAGCACATTAGAGCTTAAACATAGATCATGGTCAATAAGTAAGTTTGCCAAATATGTAATAATTCACCCAGTATTGCTGACTCTTAAGATATACAAAACACTGCAGGTCTCTATGGCTCGGACCTATGGGGATATTGTAATTTGGAGAGCCTCGAGAGAGTAGAAACTAATTTCATAAGATCTTCACTGAGACGCCCTAAGAGCTCACCGCTGGTGCCAATTAGATTTGACATGGGCCAGAAACCAATTGCTCAACATGCAGAACTAAGACCTATACTGTTTTGTTTAAGAATGTGGAGCTGAAACACCCATACTTTTTATACAAAATTTTGGATTGTGAGCTACATTGCCTGGAAAATTAATAAATATCAGTTTATTTGTCATTGCTCTTCCAAAATTCCATACAACAAATGTGTTTACAGCCATTGCCTCCCACACTTTATAGTATGCTCCATGGTATTGTCAGAGTTGCCAGTGACCATGACCAGCAAAACACATTATTGGGCAAAAGGCCCAGACAAAGGCATAGATAAAGGTCACACACAGCACCCAGTATCTGGAGGACAAGAATAAAGGCATTCATGAAGTACATCTGGAGGAAAAACAAATTCCTTAAAAGGTTTAATTAAATAATATTATGGCTAGATCAGTAACTCATGATATTTATAAAAAACAATACTAAAAACTCTCTGAAAACACTTCTCGTAAAGTGATGTTATGCTTGCAATACAAATTCTTAAAAGCTGTGACTTTTGTTAGTTATGGTAAACTACATGATAGTAACAACTTCAAATCACTTCTTATTATCTGACACATGACATCACATATATTATAACATTAGAATGTTGAGCACTCCATTGCAGACAATGGAGTACTCCGGGCTTCTACAGGCCGGTAGAAGTCCGCAGAGCAACATTCCAATGTTTTTTTTTCATTCACAGCTGCTGCTGTGAACAAAGGCCTCTCGGAGCCCAAGGGGATTTAAATCCGCTTGGGCTCTGTGAGGCCTTTGTTTTATTTGTTAGAACATTCTGCCTTCTAGTGGCAGAATGTTCTAATAGCCTTATAGCCCTCTGTCACAGGGCTATACTGGCCATTAAAGTCCCGCTACCTCGTTAAAGGCCCTCACCTTCGACTCGGGCCTTTAACGCTGGAGCGGGCCTTTAATGGCCGGTATAGCCTGCTACGGTGGGCTATAAGGCTATATTATATGTAGGCTGCCTGGTTCCAATGTTTTTTTGTCATTTTCAGTGGTGTTTTCTTAGTGTTCTCCAAGCCTTTTGAATCAGTGCTTATCAGTGTTTATTCAACTGCCTAATCTCCACAAAAGACAAAAACTGTGTTTTCCAGTGTTAAAAGCACATGTTTAATTTAAAGGAGAAGAAATGTAGGGCATGTAGCATCTTCCCATTGGCATTATGTTCAGTGTGTTGGACTGTTTTAAGAATAGAAAGTCTGTGTATTGTTCTCTCACTCATACCCACATCTCGTTACCCTCTCTCACGTTTATTACCTATCATACTCACTCTGTCAGGACTCTGTCTGGCTTACAAGGCTATTAATGGATTAAAAAAGTAACAGTGCTACATTCAAATGTTTTAGTAAACAAATTCCTGGATACAGTGGGGGGTCGATCACCTACTCCTTATTGGATATTATGACATTGTAGGGGTGGTCAACCCGGCAAACTGCATAGTACTTTGTGAAATCTTTAACATTTTGAATTACACCGGATTAATTTGTAGTCCTACAGTCCAAGGCACCTGAAACCTGACAGTTTAAGCAGGATGGCCACTTCTTTTCTGCACTCTTTGCCTTATTATTATTATTTTTTTTTTTTTATTGTATAAAGAAAGCTGTGTAATAGCAGCAGTGTTTACCTGTACATATATTCCAAACATAAATTACCAATTTTCATTTGATCATTAAAAAACGAACGAGTAATACATTATGCACAATAACCAGAAGATCATTAGTTAGAGAGCAATCTAATACTTAAGGAAGAAGTTTCAGTTCATAAAAAGGAAGCAATCCAGGTGGAAAAGGGGCCCCAGATTCTGTTCCCTTTAATTCTGCATTTTCTGCCTCTCCTTTCATAGAGTGCCTTTTCTAAATTATATATATGTAAAAATCGTCCCTTCCACTGCTGGAAGGTTGGGGGTTGTGGATCGAGCCAAGCTGAGGCAACACATAACCTAAGAACTGCCATAGCTATAAAAATAATTTCTTCCCCTTCATTGCCAGCTGTAACATATACCCCTAACAACATCAGCTGTGGTGTCAGAGGAACATCAACATTGAGAATCTGTTGTAAAAAACTTGTGATTTCACGACCGGTAGATTCTATACAGGGACAAGTGGCAAAAATATGCACTAAATCAGCTCCAAATGTTGAGTATCTGAAACAAGAGGTCCCCTCAGTACCACCCCATTTCACAATTTTCGCAGGTGTAATATATAAATCAAATAAAGTCTTAAAATGCTGAGCCCGCAGATTGGCAGAGCACAGTACAGTGTCCCACAGTTCTAATGATCTCATAAAGTAAGAATCCTCGACTCCCAACCTATCCTGCCATTTCAGCCCATGTGTATTCAAGTCATCCGGCACACCTTCCTGCAAACACCTATATATTTGTGTAATTGAGTGTCTGGTATTACTAGTTAGTGATTCCAACAGGGGTTCTTGTCCAAACCCTGCCGCACCGCCTGCCTTTTTAAGCAGAAAATCTCTCAGCTGTAAAAATTTTAAAAAATCCCGGGATCCGACATCAAACCTTTCTCTAATAGCCTCAAATGATGTTATGTGATCCCCAGCTAATAGATTCCCTATCCTATATACACCACTCTTACCCCACCTTACCAGACATGTATCTTGTAGTGCCCTGGGCAATTGGTCATTCCCGATTATAGGAGAGTAACGATTGTATCTACCTACCCCAAGTTTCTTCCTTATGCCTACCCAATTGCGGAAGGCAGCGATCAATACCTTAAAGCGCGTTTTCTTAAAATAACTTGCTTCATAGAATTTCAAAAGACACCCATTAGCCCGGGCGCCTATCAATAGTTCCTATATTGTTGGTACTTGACCAGAATCCCCCCTGTCCTTTTCCTTGACTGCAAAGAGAGGCCAGTAGTATTGAAATGAAGCCGCTAGATAATATAATTTAAAATGCGGGAGCCCCCATCCTCCTCTATCCCTGGGAAGGGAGAGGTATATATTCGCTCTCCTAGTCCTCTGATAGCACCAAATAAACCTAGCCATCTCCTTCTCTATTTGCTTAAGCCAAGTATTATGAATTTCTAAAGGAATCGCACGAAAAATATACAAAAGTTTTGGCAGGATCATCATTTTGATGAGATTACATCTCCCAACAATTGACAGTTTCAAATTATCCCAGCGTTGGAGGTCTTTTTTAATTTTCCCCATTATAGGGGTAATATTTAAGTCTACTATATCGTCCACCTTAGCCGTGATAGTGATGCCTAAATAGACCGCTTTTTCAACAGTTTTATTCTCCATACCTGTGACGAATCTATTTGTCACAATCTGCGTTTTAGTTTTATTTAATAAAAAGCCCGATAGCGTCCCAAAGCCTTCAGCAATGCTTTCAACCGCTGTCATTGCACGGGCTGGATCAGATGAGATGATAGCCACGTCGTCAGCGTAAGCCAGTAGCTTGGTGTCCCCGCCTTGCAGACTGACCGGGATAATTTCGGTAGAGGCCAACCAGACGCCTAAGGAGGGGGTCTAGATACAGGGCAAACAGTAAGGGGGAAGCAGGGCAGCCCTGTCTTGTTCCCCTGCCGATTGAGAAAAGAGCTGTCACTTCCCCCATAATTCGTAATCTTGCTACAGGGTTGGCATATAAGACCTGTATTGCTTTCACAAATGGTTCCCCTAGGCCATAAGCCTTAAGGATCTGCCATAAGAAATTCCATGACACCCTGTTGAAGGCCTTCTCCGCATCTAAAAAGGCTACCCCCATAGGTTTAGCAGCGCTCTCCGTAGCATCTAAGAGTGTAATTAACCTCCTAACATGATCTACCATCCCTCTTCCTTGTATAAAACCATGCTGCCATACTGAGACAAGATGGTGCATAACAGAATTCAGACGTGTAGCAAAGATCTTAGAATAAAGTTTAGCATCACTGTTTAACAGCGTTATAGGCCTATATGAGCCTAAGTTCGTTGGATCTCTACCCTTTTTAAAAAAAATAACGATGTTCGCGATACCCCAGGAGCCCGGCGGTGTGGCCCCTTCCTTGATCTCCTGAAATAAAGTAAGCATAGGACAATATAGCTCACTGACGAAAACTTTGTAAAACTCTATAGGAATGCAGTCAGTTCCCGATGCCTTGCCCGCTGGAAGGGCTTGTAAAGCATTAGATAGCTCCTCCTGTGTAATTTCTGCCCCAAGCCGGGTAGCCTCTTCCTGTGGGACCCTTCCAATCGGTTCAAACTCCTGTACTTCCAAATTTGAGCCATCGCTAGATGGAACTGAATACAAGTCTTCATAAAATTCTCTGAAAGCCTCTCTAATCTCAGCAGGCTATGTCACGACTTTACCCTGCATATTTCTAATCCGGTCTATATATCCTGCTGCCACCTGTTGTCTAGCTTTGATTGCCAGTAATCTGCCCACCGTCTCGCTATATTCATAGCAATCCTGCTTCTTAGCTAAGTATTTACCTGCGAGTCTCTCAGTATTAAAATCATTCAGGCAAGCTTTGGTAATGTTAATAGAACTCAAAATTCTTACCACCTCCCCACCACGTGACACTGTACTAATCAATTCTGTTTCTAGTCGGGCAAGTTTTTGATAAAACTGTTTAATCTGTTCTACCTCTTTTTTTCGCTCATTCAAGCAATATTGCAAAATCTCGCCCCTTGCTGCCGCTTTAAAAGCATCCCATACCATTCCTGGGGGGCACTACCACTATTATGATCAAAAACTCCTTGATCCAGACCTTCATATATTCAATAAATTTTTGATCTGACAGCAGAGCCCTCTCAAAAGTCCATCTAGAATATTCCTTTCTTATGCCTTTAACGGAGACCTCTAGGACTACCGGGTTATGGTCGGACATGGCTCTGGGGAAGAGCTCTATTCGTGCCTCTTGAAGTATACATGGCGAGGTTAAAAAGTAGTCCAGTCTGGCAAACTTGACATTTGGGGCTGAATAAAAAGTATAGCCGGGCTCAGGAGCTCTAAGTTTAGGCCAAACATCTACCAAACCGATATCTGTTACAAGATTTTTAAACGCCCTCATCGAATGTGGCTTCCGCCCTTTACTAGACGTCCCTCCTATTCCTGGAGTGTCTCCCGGAGTGTCTCTAGACCCATTGAGATTCATATCCCCACACACCACAAACGGGGCTGGCCAAGATGGTAATTCATTGGCCAAGAAAAAAAATAGCCCTGGGTCATCTAGAACAGGGGCGTAGACTGTACATAGTGTAAAAGAACCGGTTGTATGCCTGCATTCCAATAATACCCATCTACCATTCCTATCGACAGCTTTCCTACCAGATTTAATGACACTACCTTTAATGAGGACTGCGACTCCCTTAGTCTTCACATCTTGTGTAGTATAGGCTGCTACCTTCAGCCCCAGGGAATTAAGTAGGTTGCTATCATTCCTGGCAATATGGGTCTCCTGCAGGCAATAGATATCTGCCTTTAACACCTTGAGATCTTCCTGTATCCTCCTCCTCTTAGCCCCATCGTCAAGCCCACATATATTTATAGACGCTATCCGAACTTTAGCCATAGTTCCTGGAAAAGATTGTTTCCAGCTGTGCTACCATATCTGAATTAATACTATACTGATCCTGCGAACAGTCTTGTATGATCTTTCTTCCAAGCTGCTCTCTAACCGTTAGTAACCATGTAAAATAATACCCGTAATAAGCTTCTTGCTTCTGCTGCAATTTACACTTCTCGTAGCCGCCATACCCCCCTGTCCCTTCCCCCCGACACCCCCTCTCCCCCCTCCTCCCCTACCCTTAGAGGCAGCCAGACCAAAAAAGGTCTGCGTGATGGAGACAGGAAAGAACATCACAGCGCTCCCACCCCCTAAGCTCTCTCCGCTCTTTAACAAACCAAAAGCGTCAATAAGAAAAAAAAGAAGAAGGAAAGAGAAAAAAACAAAAAACAGAGGGGAGGAATAAAGAACACATAGTAAGAAAGATCCATATAAGAACTTTTACTGACATAAAAAAAAAGAGAAAAAGTGAAGGACATTCTTATTTAAATTAACCCCACAATTACATTGATACCTCAGACATTTCTTTTATCTGACCGGCTTTGCTCTAGATACTCTCTAGCCTGAATTTCAGAGGTGAAAAACTTAACCGCTCCTCTTACAATCGTTTTCAGCCTAGCAGGAGAGAGTAAAAAAGCCTCAAACCCAGCATCCTGAAAAGGCTTAATCATTTGCCGAAGTCGCCATCTACGCTCCACGGTGACATGACAAAAATCTGGGCGTACAAAAAAGAGGACTCTTTATATTGCCGTCTGGCCTCGGGTCGGGTCTTATTCAAAAATAGCCTGCCTAAGTATGTAATTACCAAAAAAAACTAATATGGCTCTTGGTTGGGTTGTGTCTCTACCAGAATTTATATGTCTGTTGAAGGGGAACCTGTGGACCCTCTGGACTTCCCGCTCCCATTCCCACCCTGTGAGCTAGGGGAAGGAATCCTTAAGGAGATTTACAATGAAGGAACGAATGTCCTCCCCTTCCAAGCCTTCTTTTATCCCTAAGAAGCGGAGATTGTTCCTCCTCATACGATTTTCCATGTCCTCCAGCTTCCACATAGCATCAGTGAGCTGTGCATCATGGGATCTGGTATCCTCTTTAATGTCGGACAGCTCCTTTTCGACCACCGTTGTTGTCTCTTCCAAAAAGTTCATCCGCTCCTCGATCTCTGCACAGGTTTTTCCGACTTTCCGTATTGCCCCCTCCAGTTTTTTAAAAGCCTGCCTTGCTTTTTTTCCATCAGCCCGAGTCTCAGCACGATGTTCTTTTATAGTATCCAATATCATACTCAATGCAGAATTCATATCTGTTATTCCCTTTGCCTGAGGTGCACCAGTGGGAGATACCGACTGTTCAGTTGTCGAAACCATTGGACCGGTTATTCTTGTGTGTGAATAGTCCCACTTCAGGCCGGAACCGCCTGAACGCCTTCCTTTATTTTTCTGGGTCTCGGTGTGGCCTTTGCCCCTCTTAGGATTCATCCGGGATTTCTGTTGCTTCAGTGCTGTTTCTGGTGCTTCCAAAGTGCTGGAGCCAGTCGAAGACAAGCTGTCGTCGAGCTCACTGTGGTCTGAATCGATTACACCTGATAATGACTCCTCGGTGAGGGAGTAAAACTTATCTGTTCCGTCAGAAATAATATCTCCTGCTACTAGGAGCAGATCTTCGGAACCTCTAACAGCTCCCATCTCCCCGGAAGCCCAGTCAATTATTAGCACACCAGTTTGGGGGTCAATCATAGCCTCATTATCAACATCCCTGTTGACGCCAAATTCTGTGTCCTTTTCTGTTTCTCTTCCTGTTTCTTTTCCTGTTTCCTTTTCCTTCTGAGCAACTTTACTATTCCTGACAATCTCTTCCTGTATTTCCGCGTTTACAAAATTTTCACCTATAACGTCCATCGAATCTGGATCTGGATCTGTACTCCAATTGCAGACAACCAACTCTGAGTCTGAATTGCCAAGAGGTTCTATTATGTGTTCCAAAGTACCATCTGCAGTTTTTTTTAAAGTATTCAGTAATAGTAGGTTGAGGTGGTATAGAAAGTATGTTTGTCTTATCCCCTTCAGGGGCAGCCCCCACTTCTTCTGAAACTTTTGTATTCATCCCTTTCCGCCCTGTGGTGCGTTCGGTCTGAATCCTCCGTCTCCCTACCCCTCCACTCTCTGCTTGCTTTTTAGCATTGCGGGGCTCATTAGGTTTGCCTGCCATAGCCCCAGTACTTAAGGGGGAGTCCAGACTGTTACCTTGGGGCAGATGTGTTTGTGGTGAGTTTCTGGACGCTGTTTCTTTCAACTGCTTTGCCGATTTGGGTGGCATCCTCCCAAACACCAAATTATAACTTGTTGTGTTGCAGAAATTCTGTAAAGACAGCCTATGTCCCACTTTAACTGCTCAGGAGCTCTAAGTTTAGGCCAAACATCTACCAAACCGATATCTGTTACAAGATTTTTAAACGCCCTCATCGAATGTGGCTTCCGCCCTTTACTAGACGTCCCTCCTATTCCTGGAGTGTCTCCCGGAGTGTCTCTAGACCCATTGAGATTCATAACCCCACACACCACAAATGGGGCTGGCCAAAATGGTAATTCATTGGCCAAGAAAAAAAATAGCCCTGGGTCATCTAGAACAGGGGCGTAGACTGTACATAGTGTAAAAGAACCGGTTGTATGCCTGCATTCCAATAATACCCATCTACCATTCCTATCGACAGCTTTCCTACCAGATTTAATGACACTACCTTTAATGAGGACTGCGACTCCCTTAGTCTTCACATCTTGTGTAGAATAGGCTGCTACCTTCAGCCCCAGGGAATTAAGTAGGTTGCTATCATTCCTGGCAATATGCGTCTCCTGCAGGCAATAGATATCTGCCTTTAACACCTTGAGATCTTCCTGTATCCTCCTCCTCTTAGCCCCATCGTCGAGCCCACATATATTTATAGACGCTATCCGAACTTTAGCCATAGTTCCTGGAAAAGATTGTTTCCAGCTGTGCTACCATATCTGAATTAATACTATACTGATCTTGCGAACAGTCTTGTATGATCTTTCTTCCAAGCTGCTCTCTAACCGTTAGTAACCATGTAAAATAATACCCGTAATAAGCTTCTTGCTTCTGCTGCAATTTACAATTCTCATAGCCGCCATACCCCCCCTGTCCCTTCCCCCCCGACACCCCCTCTCCCCCCCTCCCTCCCCTACCCTTAGAGGCAGCCAGACCAAAAAAGGTCTGCGTGATGGAGACAGGAAAGAACATCACAGCGCTCCCACCCCCTAAGCTCTCTCCGCTCTTTATCAAACCAAAAGCGTCAATAAGAAAAAAAAGAAGAAGGAAAGAGAAAAAAACAAAAAACAGAGGGGAGGAATAAAGAACACATAGTAAGAAAGATGCATATAAGAACTTTTACTGACATAAAAAATAAAAAAAATAAAAAGAGAAAAAGTGAAGGACATTCTTATTTAAATTAACCCCACAATTACATTGATACCTCAGACATTTCTTTTATCTGACCGGCTTTGCTCTAGATACTCTCTAGCCTGAATTTCAGAGGTGAAAAACTTAACCGCTCCTCTTACAATAATCTTCAGCCTAGCAGGAGAGAGTAAAAAAGCCTCAAACCCAGCATCCTGAAAAGGCTTAATCATTTGCCGAAGTCGCCATCTACGCTCCACGGTGACATGACAAAAATCTGGGCGTACAAAAAAGAGGACTCTTTATATTGCCGTCTGGCCTCTGGTCGGGCTTTTTCAAAAATAGCCTGCCTAAGTATGTAATTACCAAAAAAAACTAATATGGCTCTTGGTTGGGTTGTGTCTCTACCAGAATTTATATGTCTGTTGAAGGGGAACCTGTGGACCCTCTGGACTTCCCGCTCCCATTCCCACCCTGTGAGCTCGGGGAAGGAATCCTTAAGGAGATTTACAATGAAGGAACGAATGTCCTCCCCTTCCAAGCCTTCTTTTATCCCTAAGAAGCGGAGGTTGTTCCTCCTCATACGATTTTCCATGTCCTCCAGTTTCCACATAGCATCAGTGAGCTGTGCATCATGGGATCTGGTATCCTCTTTAATGTCGGACAGCTCCTTTTCGACCACCGTTGTTCTCTCTTCCAAAAAGTTCATCCGCTCCTCGATCTCTGCACAGGTTTTTCCGACTTTCCGTATGGCCCCCTCCAGTTTTTTAGAAGCCTGCCTTGCTTTTTTTCCGTCAGCCCGAGTCTCAGCACAATGTTCTTTTATAGTATCCAATATCATACTCAATGCAGAATTCATATCTGTTATTCCCTTTGCCTGAGGTGCACCAGTGGGAGATACCGACTGTTCGGTTGTCGAAACCATTGGACCGGTTATTCTTGTGTGTGAATAGTCCCACTTCAGGCCGGAACCGCCTGAACGCCTTCCTTTATTTTTCTGGGTCTCGGTGTTGCCTTTGCCCCTCTTAGGATTCGTCCGGGATTTCTGTTGCTTCAGTGCTGTTTCTGGTGCTTCCAAAGTGCTGGAGCCAGTCGAATAGACAAGCTGTCGTCGAGCTCACTGTGGTCTGAATCGATTACACCTGATAATGACTCCTCGGTGAGGGAGTAAAACGTATCTGTTCCGTCAGAAATAATATCTCCTGCTACTAGGAGCAGATCTTCGGAACCTCTAACAGCTCCCATCTCCCCGGAAGCCCCATCAATTATTAGCACACCAGTTTGGGGGTCAATCATAGCCTCATTATCAACATCCCTGTTGACGCCAAATTCTGTGTCCTTTTCTGTTTCTCTTCCTGTTTCTTTTCCTGTTTCCTTTTCCTTCAGAGCAACTTTACTATTCCTGACAATCTCTTCCTGTATTTCCGCGTTTACAAAATTTTCACCTATAACGTCCATCGAATCTGGATCTGGATCTGTACTCCAATTGCGGACAACCAACTCTGAGTCTGAATTGCCAAGAGGTTCTATTATGTGTTCCAAAGTACCATCTGCAGTTTTTTTTAAAAGTATTCAGTAATAGTAGGTTGAGGTGGTATAGAAAGTATGTTTGTCTTATCCCCTTCAGGGGCAGCCCCCACTTCTTCTGAAACTTTTGTATTCATCCCTTTCCGCCCCGTGGTGCGTTCGGTCTGAATCCTCCGTCTCCCTACCCCTCCACTCTCTGCTTGCTTTTTAGCGTTGCGGGGCTCATTAGGTTTGCCTGCCATAGCCCCAGTACTTAAGGGGGAGTCCAGACTGTTACCTTGGGGCAGATGTGTTTGTGGTGAGTTTCTGGACGCTGTTTCTTTCAACTGCTTTGCCGATTTGGGTGGCATCCTCCCAAACACCAAATTATAACTTGTTGTGTTGCAGAAATTCTGTAAAGACAGCCTATGTCCCACTTTAACTGCAATTCTTGCCAGCGCCCACCAGGTGGAGCTCAATGACCTTGCAATTCCCACCAGCACGTCTATCGGTTTTCCACCACCACCCTTACCGCCTCTATGCACGCAGGAGTCCGAAATCTCAGCCGGCGCTGCTGTCCCAAATCGCCTGCCCAGTCCCAGCCAGGACATCCGTGTAAACCCTGGACCCCGAGCGCCGTCGAGGCAGATCCGGACGAAACCTCAAACGAAATCCTCAAGTCCGTGAAATCAGGTGAGTGTGTTCTGTTATGCTCGATGGAACGCAGGGCACAAAGCGCAGAGCGGAGCGGGGGAAGGAGCTACTGCTGCTGTAATCACGCTGCCGCCATCTGGTGGTCAACCCGGCAAACTGCATAGTACTTTGGGAAATCTTTAACATTTTGAATTACACCAGATTAATTTGTAGTCCTACAGTCCAAGGCACCTGAAACCTGACAGTTTAAGCAGGATGGCCACTTCTTTTCTGCACTCTTTGCCTTATTACATTAAGGAGGTGCTCTTGTTGTGTGACCATTCATAGCTGCCGAATGTCCCTGTTCAATGTCTCACTTTAACTTAGTCCTGATCTTCTAACAGGCATCACATTGTATTTGGGAAATGGAACCTTTGGTGTTAACATTGTAATATGGGCTCAAAAACCCCAGCCATAAAGTGCAATTGAATAAAAAGCCAGGATAATCTGAAGGTATCACATATAATAATGGGACACCTTGAATCCTGTTGGTATGCAGCAATTTGTGTAATGTTTGCACCACTATCCCATGTGCATGGTGACAGCTCTCTTTTCACAGGCACATGTCATTACACTTTGTATTGAATAGGGTCTTAGGCATGTGGTCTGCTAGCACATCTGAGTTGTTAGAAAAGGGGGTTAATGTATCAAAGGATTTTACCCATTCTGTGTCTATGGGTAAATTTGGAAGTACATATTGGTCAAGATTATTATGAGCCAGCCATTTCACCAATCAGTGAAAAAATTAAACATTGCCAAAAGATCAAATATGATTTTAATATTCCCAGATTCTCTACAGTGTATAAAATAATTGGATCACACCTGAAACATGCTTCTGTATCCTGAACCTTTAATCCAAGTGCACAAAACTGGAGGAAACAAATAGAAGAAAGAATATTTTACGTGACATCCCTAAACAACAAAGCCCAAGCAGAATAATCGGTATTCAGTCAAAATATCGAGTTGGAAATGTCGACTTACACTAATATCGAGTTTCAAATATCGTGACAGAAATATTGACAGCAAGAATATTGTGGTGAAGAATATCGGCTTTAAGGTAATAAACACCGATATTTTTAATTAGTGTTATGTATTTTAGTATATATTTTAAATGTATGTGATGTATTTTTTTCTATAAGTATTGTTTATGTTTTTTAATATATGTGTTTAATTTTTAGTAGTTATTAATTTTATTTTAATTAAATTGTGTGTTTTTTAGTTCCGTAGCAGGTTGTCGGTTTATAGGGGAATACGGTGGGAAGTAATTTAATGATAATACATTAATTAATATATATTATTTATTAATATTTATTTAATTGAGATTTTATATTGTTAATTGTGTTTTTAATTTTTTGGGGTACATTTTCGGTGCGGGTTGTGGGGTTTATAGGGGTAAAGAGTGGGAAGAAGTTTATTTTTAATTAATTAATAATGAGTTGGTAATTAATATTAAGTAATTAATTAATTAATTGACCATTAAATATGGAAATTGCGTAATTAATTTTGATTGTTGAATTTTTAGTGGTAAAGGGTGGGAAGTAATTTATTTTTAATTAATAATTAGTTGAGAATTAATATTAATTAATTAATTGACCATTAAATATGGAAATTGCGTAATTAATTTTAGTTGTGGGTTGTGGGGTTTTTAGTGGTAAAGGGTGGGAAGTAATTTATTTTTAATTAATTAATAATTGGTTGAGAATTAATGTTAATTAATTAATTGATAATTAATTAGGGTGATTGTTTAATTATTTTTTGTGTGTGGGTTTTGGGTTTAAGGGGTGAAGGGTGGGAGTACATTAATTTTACTTACTTTATAATTAGTTCTTAAATACTATTAGTTATTTAATGTAATTTTTTTAATTGTGCAATTATTTTTTTGCAGTTTAGTTTTAGGCGTGGGTTGTGGGTGTTATAGGTGTAAAGGCTGGGACGTTAATTAAATTGTATGCTTTAATTTGTTTTGTAATTAATAATATTTGTTTAATTGAAAATTAATTATGTTAATTATGCAAATAATTTTTTTTAATTTTTGATGTGGGTTGTGAGTTGTGTGGTGTTAGGTTAGAAAGTAAATAGACTACATTTATGTAATAATTAATGTTTTTGTTAATAAATAATTTCTAAATAAAAATATTTATTTGTTTGAAAATTATATTTTTATTTTATTTAATACAATATTTGTAGGTATTTGTGATATGTATTTAACATTATAATATGTTTTTCTTTTTTTCTTCTTCTTTTTAACATATTTATATATTTTTTTATTTACTTTTTTTTATAAAAATATTTTTGTTTTGTTTATTTTAAATTTTGAACTGACTGGAGTGAGAATAGTAAATTTTACCCCTCCACAATTCAACACTTTCCCTACTGTTGCACTCACTGGAGTGGGAATAGTAAATTTTATCCCTCCGCTATCCAACACTTTCCCCACTGTTGCACTGACTGGAGTGGGAATAGTAATTTTTACCCCTCTGCTATCCAACACTTTCCCTAATGTTGCACTCACTGGACTGGGAATAGTAATTTTTACTCATCCGCTATCCAACACTTTCCCTACTGTTGCACTCACTGGAGTGGGAATAGTAAGTTCTACCCCTCCGCTATCCAACACTTTCCCTACTGTTGCTCTCATTGGAGTGGGAATAGTAATTTTTACCCCTTCGCTATCCAACACTTTCCCTACTATTGCACTGACTGGAGTAGGAATTGCTTTTTTTTGTTAATTATATATTTTATTGTTGTGTTAAGTGTAGTCGGAATAGTAAATTGTAGTATTTTGTAATGTTATAATTTATGTAATTTTATATTTATTGTAGTTAGAATAGTAAATCGTATTTTTGTGTGGTGTAAAATATTTTGTTACTGTTGTGTTAACATAACCTGTGTATTTGTAAAGCGCACGTTCACCCGGATGTATCTTGGTGCTGAATAACAGATGTTTCTTGTTACCCAACTCAATGGTACTCATTTTATCGACCTCAGATGGATGAAAGACTGAGTGGACCCGCTGGGCTTTGAACCTTTGACCATGAGGTTGAACACAGGCCCCTGCAGTGGAGGGATTAGTCCACTGAGCCACCAGACCCAGCTTTTAGGTGGGAGTAATCATTTTTATAGTTATTTAGTAGAAAAATGTTTTCTTCTTAATGTGGTGTAAAATGTATATGTATTTTTTTAATTAGTAATAATTTATTTTATGTTGTAATTTATATAATTATGTGACTGATTTATTTTAATAATCTATCATTTTCAATATTTTTTGTTTGTAACTTATTTGTTTATTAAATTGTAAAATATGTGTGTTGTTTAATTTGTATTTTAAATTATATTGATTCCCTTTTTATTTTATGTGTTTGGTATATTTAAATATGTTTACATATATTTTTGTAAATATATTAATGATTATCATATTAGTTTATATTTTTATATATGTATAAATTATATATAATTTTATATATATATATGTGTGTGTGTTTACATTTTTAAAAATAAGTTTGTTTGTTGTATTTGTTAAAATATATATGTAATTATATATTTTTTTATAAATTAGAGTTTGTATTTAATTTTTTTTATTTTAATATTTTAAAATATATATATATTAAAATCGCTATTTAATACAACTATATTATTGTAAACAATATTTTTTTCGATATTTTTGTACTTACCTGTTTAAGTATGGGGAGTCGATATTTTTGTCTTCCATATTTTTACCTCGATATTGTTTACATCTATATTTTTGTGGTCGATATTCTGTCAGTGAACCAAATAATCTTAGACCAGTCTTTCTTGGTGCTACCTTGTATAACAAAGTTGCATTGTGTTGGCCTCTTCAGAAAGAAAGAAAAGTGACTCATTCTCTGTCACTTTACTTTCTTAGAATGGCATATTAGTTTGTGATTGTACAGGTGTTTGTCAGTGTTTACATGTTTACACTGATGAGAGCTGTTTCCTTTTAGTTGGGGTTTTATCATTTATTACAGGTTTGAACCTAAAATAGGATAGCCTAAATATATGTATGCATATACACTTATTTGTATAAACAATCCTAGCTAGGAAGTGTTAGAGGACTGAACAGATGGTGTAGCCCAGTGGTATAAGATCAATTACAAAGTAGTAGGTAACAGGTACAGTCATATTCTGTGAGGTGTTGTGTTTCTTAAACCGACCAGTCTTCAACATCTTTTTGAATTACATGACAGTATGAGCTACCTCAATTGGAATGGTAGACAGAGAAACATTGCTTTATGCTTTTTCAACAAATAAATTGCTAGGCTGTCAATGTCTTGGCTACTGGTACGATTCTACCCACTTTGGGTTGTCATTTTTTTGGTAAGTAGAAGTGCCAGTTCTGATGGTGTTGCAAGTGATGCAGTATTCTTAAAAATGATGCAGGCCTGGAAAGGGAGCCACTTAATTCATTTTGCATTCAGGTGACATGGCTCAATTTCTTCAGCTCCCAGATGGATGTGTAGAATGCCATTGAGGGGAGACAGAATGGTGCCTAGCCATTCAGCAAAACCCTGCCTTCTTCCTGGTCTGAGAGGAATAGGGCTTACACTGTTGTACTGACCATTTAGAGCAGGAATTGTTTCACATATTTTTCAGAAGGGAAATCTAGTGCCAATCTTCTTGGATTTCTATGACATGTGTGATGGTGAACCCCAGTGCTTTTACATTATCTTTAACCGAGAGGTGCAACAGTCAAGATTATTGCAAGATAGCTAGGCTTAGATCTGTGTTTTTTTACTTTTGGGAAATAGGAGGAATTCTGGGCCTGCTTTAGATTTCGGCAGACGGGTTAGATATCCTGTCTGCTGAAATATAAATCTCATAATATGCTATGGATTTATATTTCAGCCGACGGGATATCCGTCACCGTTGTGATGGTGTAACATTCTGCCAAAATCTAAATCAGGCCCTCTGTCCTTAATGGGATCAGCTTTAGGTAGGTCCTTGATATCTAGTTCCATATTACCTAAAGGAAAGTTTTGAGATTTTTGGGCCTTTGTTCAAGAAGACTTTGAAGACGAGTTGGGTGTCATCTGTGTATTTGTGGATTTTGATGTTGTCAGTAAGTAAAGCTCTGAGAGGCTCCCTGTACAAGTTGACGATGATTTGAGAGTGTAGTGTGTGGCCGGGTTTCTGTGTATTAATAAGAAATGTTACATGCCATACAGGCCTGACTGCATATAAACATGGCTGTGTTTAATATTAGAGAATATGTGCAATATACATAGGGCTCAGACAAGTGAACTAACTGTTTGAATGATAATGCTAACAAATGTGTGCTTAATCTCTATGCTTTCAATTTAGAAACTCTGTGTTTTCTGACACCATGCAAACTTACAAGGCAGACAATGGAAACCTTCCACTTCTCTGGTGCACGTGTTGTAATTGTGGCTCCAAATGGCCACAAGGGATTCTGACCTTGCATAGATCCTCTTGGAAGCAAGAAGGGTAAAGTAGCAATAGCTTCTATAGTTTCTGTATGCTTCAGCAAAGAGGTATTGTTCGAGCATTCTTTGTATCAAGCAGGAACTCAGCAGAAAGGCCCCCTCCTTAATCCGTAAGACATCATTGATGATGAAGGAATATGGAGAGGCAAGGTGAGACACATGGACTGATTGCTAAGGAAGATGCTGAAGGGCTGCATTCCTATTGGTCTCTCAATGACACCATAAGGTATGCATGGGCATGGCATAATTAAGCCTTAGTAAATCTATACAACCAATTACATGGCTGACAGCTTTTAGACGCTTTGGGTTCAGTGACATATTGATCCAACAAATATCGAGAACCACATATATCGGAAATTAAATATCGAGAACAAAAATATTGACTCCAGATACATAACAATAAAAATCCCTAATATCGAGCTCACAGATATTGTTAACAAAAATATTGATTTTTACATATATTGATAACAAAAATATCGGAAACACAAATATCGTTACCTATAAATAAGCATATAGCAATTAAAAAATGTCGATTACCACAATATCAACTCCAGTATGATCATCAAAATAACAAATACATTCAATAAAAAACACCAAAAACCCTATTTTTATATAACCAATTACTTCAAAAAAATCCTAGACTGCGCAAGATGGCCGCTGACTGACCTCGCTGAGAGCCGCTTTTTGTGCTCTCTCCCTTGAGTAGCCTGATGGACTGATTTAAGCCGGTAAACCCCCGAGGATATGCCGCTGAGCACCTACCGGATAGAGCAGCTGATCACCTGGGTGCGGAGACGCAGTTCGAGCCAGAGGCTGAGGATACTCTCGACAACTTTGAAAACGCTGCAGGAGCTTGGAATCGCCTACGACTCCGGGTGCCCAATCTGCAGGGGTCTGATGGCGCCTAAAACAACTAGGTCCACGAAAGATGGAGCCGTGAAGGACCCGCCGAAGGAGATCAGCGTGGCGGCAAAGGGACCGGGGCAAAATCGCTGTGGTGCACCATCAAAGAAAACGGAAACCGAGGAAAACACTGGAAAGCCTCGGGAGGGCGGAGCTGATGGTCGGACCCGGCGGCGTGCAGCGTGTGGTGAGAATCCGATGCGCCAGCCTACAGTTGCAGAGGCTTTTGTGGCTACTATGGCGGTGGCTGGAAACAATTTCGTGATACACGCTGCACCCCCAGAAGAGCCCAGTATGTGCGAAGCAGCGCCCCCAGGCTTCGACCCATCTGAAGAGATAGCTCCACAATCTGGACTGGAGCTGGAGCGGGAGGTGCCGGAGGAGGAGCGATCCGAGTCTGTCCTGGTGTGTGCAACCGGGACAAGAATTGCAGGTACTGCAGGTATCACCGGTACCACAGAGTATTATACAAGGTAACAAAAGTAACTCTGTGGGGGATGAGCGGGCACCTCCTAACAAGGAAGCGGTAGTAATTACACAGTCGATTGGCACTGAAGGCACTGAAGGTGGTGACTTTGATGGGAGTGGGACTGGCTTATCAGCTCAGGCTTGTGCAGAAATAAACTTAAAAACCGACCTGGTGGAATTCGGTGAACATGCTCTTAATAAGACTAGAGGGGGACGAGGGGGTGTAGGCTTAAACTTAATTGCCTTGCGGTCTCCAGAGGGGGATAAATTCTTTTCTTTAAACGATGATACAGACATCTCTTCTACAAGCGATGTGAATACATCTCTAGGGTCTGAATCAGATGACTCCTTTGGGGACTCCTCTACTACTCAAAAGATCCAACGCTTGAAGACCCTATCCCAGAAACGGAGATCTAAGTCTAAATTTAGAACCAGCCCTTCTAAGAGTCCGTCTAAGAATGATACTGCAAGGAAACTTAAATGGGACTACTCTGCAACAATCCAAATGTATGTGGAAGAAGGGGAAATGGTTATACCGGAGAAGACGGGACACTCAGAGGTTCCTCCCGCCCTCCCTGCTTTGCCATCATTAGAATTAGTGTATTCCACCTTAAAGCAGATGCAGGGGGAGGCAAGATTAGAAAGTCGGAGGGCACACCAAGCAACCAAGAAGTTGCAGGGATCACTTCGGAAAGTTAACAAACTGTGCTACGATATGGCTGAAAGGGTCACACATGTTGAAAAAAGAACTGTCACTTTGGAAGAGGGAATGGTTAAACTACAAAGTTTTAAGGAGACACAAGAGAGGCAGTCCGAAGACGTGATGTGGAAACTCGAGGTTTTCGAGAACCGTCAGCGTAGGAATAATGTGAGACTGCTGGGCATTGCGGAAAAAACAGAAGGCGAGGACATTATGTCCTTTGTAGTCAAACTTATGAAGAGAGCATTTCCGGACCTGGCCCAATGGAACTGGGACGCTGATGTTCAGCGAGCGCATCGCTTTCCTTTTAACCAAAGGAAAAGTAATGATGGGAGACAGGGAGAGCATACTAGAGCTATTCTTGTTTATATTGGTAACTTTCTCCTTCGGCAGGCAATTCTGGATAGAGCACGACCAGAAGCAAAACGAACATATGAGGAACATACATTTTTTGCTCGTCCTGACTTTTGCCATACAACTGTGGAGAGGAGATGGAGGCTCCGACAGCTGATAAACCCCTTTCAGGGGATAGGGTGTGAAGCCTATTTGTTATTCCCCGCTCGGCTCATGGTTATTGTAAAAGGGAGGGTGCGTATGTTCTTTTCCGAGATTAAGGCACAGGAATACTTGTCCGAGCTAAAGGGAACAAAGGGGGCAGCGGGGGGGGGGTGTAATTTTTTACTGAAGGATTTAAAAAGAGGTTACTTTAAGGAACTGGCTTTTGCATTCTGTATGGTTGACATCTCTATCTCTATCTCTATCACAGGGTGCGATTAGCTAGCCTCCTTATTTGTTTAACTTGTGGTTGAGCCTTCCCTCCACCTTAATTTTTTTTTTCTTTTTTTTGGTTTTATCTTCTTTCCTTAGTTAGGATTAAAAGGCACAAATGGGGTGTTTGTGGAGTGTATTTGGAGTTTGGGTGATCGGGGGGGAGTCGGCAGCGGCTCGAGTTGGGAGCTACAGCGGCCACGCATAGGTCATGCTTGACCTATTTGCCTGTGTGGGGGTTGGGGGGGGACAAGTTGGGAGGGAGGTCACGGTACTGTACAGTACGGCACATTACTTGAGGATGAATATAGTGAATACAAGGAATCAATACAGGGTGCATTTGAAAATGAAGGATCAAAGAGCTGAAATCAAAGAGCTGAAACAAAAGAGCAGAAGAAATAATAATTTAGGGATCGCGAAGGGCAAGATGGCTAATATTAAGTAATGAGTCTGCGGATAGCCTCAATGAATATATGCGGCCTCAATGATGTGACTAAGCGACAAAGGGCGGCAGTGATTCTGAAAACAATGCGGGTTGACATTTTATGCGTCCAAGAAACCCACATTGAGGATAGCAGGGCTAATCTCATGGAACAGCTGGGCTTTAAATTAATTATTAACACCAAACAGGGCACTAGGACAAGAGGGGTTGCCATCCTATCTCGTCGAAATGACGTTGTCTTTAAGAGGAAAATAGCTGATAAATGGGGCCGCTGGGTGCTGGCTGAATGTAAGTGGCATGAGGAAACGCTCACATTATGTTCTATTTATGGCTCTACTGGGGATGATCCCGAAGTTCTAGAATTCCTGGATGTTGAACTAGCATCTTGGCCCTCCCCAGTTATTTTCTGTGGGGATTTTAATATTAACGGTTTGGGGGGTCTTTTGGAGGGAGGGGGAAGTAGCTATTTGGGTAGAAAGAAAAGAGTTTATGGGGCACTTACCGATCTGGTTCAAAATAACGCGCTTATAGACATTTGGGCTCAGTTAAATCCCACTGACCCTGGCTGTACATTCATTTCTGCACCCCATAAGATCGTTACTAGATTAGACTATTTTTTCGTGTCTTACTCATTAAAATCAAGATGTAGGATAGAAAAGCTCCCCCGGATAATTTCAGATCACAATCTCCTAGTTTTAACAATTCTCGGGGGAGGGGTGGAAAGACAAGAGAAGGGCTGGACCTTTGAGCGAGGTCTTTTAAAAGATCCAGAATACGTGACTCATATGAATGAATGGATCAAGGGTTTCTGGGAGATTAATAGAGGGAGTGCCAGTCCTGGGATTGTCTGGGATGCGTTTAAAGCCGGGGTAAGGGGTGAGACACTGAGCTATGGTTTGGGTCGGCAGAAGAGGGAGGGTCAACGGATGAAAGCATCATGTAAGGTATTGATGGATGCGGAGGAGGAGCTTGCAGGTGCGATACGAATGAGAAAACCACTGGAAGATATATAATATTGAAGCTGGCAATAGCAAAGGCGGAAATAGGGGATTTCGCTGCAAGCAAGGCTGCAGAAAAAATTTGGCGAGAAGGGAACTGTGCTACGGGTTTAGGAAAGGGTGGGGCACACCCTGGCAGTATGACTTAGACAAAAAACTATGGCTGGGGAGATTAGGGATATTATGGACAGAGCCGGAAAGCTAATAGAGGGCTCATTAGGTATCCGGGAAGTTTTTCGCCAATTTTACGAAGATTTGTACAGGGAAGAACAACAAGGGGAACAGAGATTAAATCAAGAATATCTACAGGGAATCTCGAAGCGTAGTATTGACTCCAAAGATAGGGAGGCACTTGATATAGCACTGACCCAGGATGAGATATATGGAGCATTAGGGAGTCTCCCGGCTGAGAAAGCTGCTGGACCGGATCTAGTCCCCCTAGAGTTTTATAAAACATTTCGTGAGGCTATTGGACCGGATCTGGTGGCTATAATTGGTCAAGTCCAGCAAGGCGACTCAATCCCCGATTCATGGGCCGGGGCGGATATGATTGTGTTCTTAAAGAAGGGTAAGTCACCTAGAGAACCGGGCTCATATAGGCCAATAACGCTGATGAATAGCGACGATAAAATGTATTCAAAGGCCTTGGCAACTCGTCTGAATCAAATAATAGGGAAAATTGTCCATCCCTGCCAACATGGCTTCATTCCCAGAAAGGGTACTACAGAACATACCTAAAGAGTTATAACCCTATTTGATGTAGCGGAGGTCTCAGGGGACCCTATGGCTTTAATACTCATGGATGCTGAAAAAGCGTTCGATAGGGTCTCCTGGGACTACCTCTGGGATGTGATGAAATGGTTTGGGATTGGGAGCAATTACATTCAGGCTATTCAGGCTTTATACAAAGCTCCAAAGGCTCGGATCAGAGTGAATGGGGGGTACACGGCACAGGTGATAATTAAACGAGGTACAAGGCAGGGGTGCCCCTGCTCCCCCTTCTATTCGCACTTTACATTGATCCCCTGTTAAGGAAGCTGGACGCCTCCATTAGTATTAGTCCTATGCAGTATCATGGGTGGGAGAACAAAATATTGGCTTACGCAGACGATGTCGCTGTGGTCACCCCCTACCCCCAAGACACAATGGTTGCAATAGAAAAAGAGGCTCAAGCTTTTGGAGTAATTTCCGGGTATGCACTAAATAGCCAGAAGACGCTGATAGTCAAAAATAAATGGACTAAACTAGAAGATTTGAGGGTGGTCGACTCAGCTGTTTATCTGGGTATTGAAATAACTCCAGATCTGGGAAAATTAGTGGAAAAGAATATTGAACCAATTATAGGGAAAGCCAAAAAAGATTTTGATAGATTGAATAATCTCCATATGACATTGATTGGCCGCAGCAATGTGGTAAAGATAGTTTTCCTCCTCAAAATACTCTACCTCTTTAGGGCCATACCGCTAGAGTTTGAGAAGCACTGGTTTAAGATACTTGAGCACATTGTGAATAGGTTTATATGGGCCCATGGAAAAACCAGACGGGCTATAAGATATATGTCATTGCCTAGGGAGAGAGGAGGGTGGGCAGTCCCAGATTTTAAGATGTACTATTGGGCTTCGGCTTTTCAATATATGTTTGGTTTGTTTGGGAGGGTTGTGGGTGACTCCTGGGATAATTTAGGCACTCCAGATGTATATGAATTGTTATTAGGTGAGGATGCGATTAATTGCTTTATGAAATTTACTGAACCTAGCTATTATAAAAAAAACGAGATTTAAGACCCTGGTAGCCGCACATAAGATCTGGGCTGCATTCAAAAAGAAAATTCGCCTTGGCAGGTTTAATTACTATACTCAGCTATATAGAAATCCAACGCTCCTGGATATTTTCTCTGATACAATTATGTTAGAGTGGGAGGGGAAGGGGCTGCGGGTGTTGGGGGATCTGATGGGCCTTGACGGTATGCGGATGTTTAGTGATATCCAGCAGGAGCATGGGGTTAATATAAGAATTTTTTTTAAATATCTGCAGCTTTGGAGCTTTTTTAAAGGGAAAATGGGGAGGCCGTGCAGCTTTCAGAGATCTGTAATCATAGATGCTATAAGATCGGGAGAGAACTGCACTATTAGGAAAATCTATGCCGAACTGCAAATATCTAAGCCGGATGACCTGGATAAATACAGGAAAAAGTGGGCGGATAAACTGGCCATAGATCAGAATTGCTTTTCTGAGTCTTTAGAAATGGGTCAAAGTATCTTATGTTCAGGGGGATTGCAGGGAATTGGGAAAGAATGGGGCCCCTGTATAGCGGATAGATGTGCCCTAACAGGGAAAATATAAGAACAGATAAATAGACGCCTGGGCCAGGCGAGTTACATACGTATGGGCATCAAAACTTATATTATCAACCAATTAACACCATAGAGACAATGTATGTACATTTTTGTATTAATTTTTTATTCAAAAAAGAAATTTTTATATTTTTTTGCAAATCTAAATTCATAATTGATTACAAAATTCAAATATTTACAAAATCGCTTATATAATTCATGCTTTCTAAAAACAATCATTCAGGATCATGGAATAGCATCAATCTATCTGCATAAGAAAGATACAACGGTATCTATGTCTAGGAATTATTGATCACTTAATGATTGATAGTATAGTGCACATCATGATCAGATGGAACACAAATGCTGGCAGGCTCTTGCACAAACAAAAACTATCAATACTGGCGGTATAATCTTACACTACGCGCGTTTCGGCTTTTGCCTTCGTCAGGATACCGTCTCAGAAATTTGCTGAATGAAATATAAAACAGGTGTTAAAATTTTGATGCCCACAATCTACAACTAATTAATACTACAGACAACAATGGATATATTAACCCTTAAAACGGGGAGGGAGAAAAGGGAAACTCTCGCTGTGTATAACTCCTGACATTTCTGATATGTTCAAAAACTAAATTTTATTTATAGTGACAAACATACATATTTACAACTATAATGAAATAAAAAAGAAAAGAGAAAAGAAGAGAAGGGAAGAAAAGAAAAGAAAAAACTAATCAATTACTGTACCATGCAGACAGAACGAATAGTTAAAATAGAAGATAAACAGTTATGTGCAGACATGATTACATCCCATCAATAACATGTGAAGAAAAAGAGATAAATTATGTGGAAACCACAGAGAAAGAAATACATAAATATAAGGCAGAGAAAAGAATGAGACAGGAGAGATAGCCTTTTGAGCCTCTCGATGTACCTTAAAATGTTATACGGTCCACAATATATTCCGGCTGGAACATATGCATATGATGAATGGTGTGTCTTCAGTAGCTAAGTCTGGACGCTATATCTATAGATAATAAAATAAGAAGTACAGAATGAAATTGGCCTAACCCCTCGGATACAATATAGCCATGAACGTGTAGCTAACGGAAAAAAAGTTATAGGTTGATGATAGTGTACCTTATTGAAAGAAGAAGGGGCTATATTGCCACTCTAAAGACGATACACTGGAGCTCAAATATAGTACTTCTTCAAGTGTGGCGCTTCAAGTAAGGAAAGAAAAGAGGTACGTTCAGATTACTTAGGTAGATGTGAATCCAGCATGGGTCTATGTCCAAAATCAAATGGCAGTAAATTACCTGATCAATGGCTGTGTCTAATTCAAAATAATTCCTAATGTTGGACTTCGTTTCTGTGACTCAATGCGCCCGCCGTTTAAATAGATGGTCAGGATTATGAGACTAATACTCATTCCCTTAAAAACCGATATTCTGTAAACCAAGATACAAAATAGAAATGTAAACCAAGATACAAATAGAAATGAAAACTAAAGAAAAAGAATCACTGAATAGGTATCTTCTTCCTATACAATATGTTAAAAATAGAAACCACTACTTAAACAGACCTTTTTTATATATATAAAATATATTGAAAAAGCTGGATACTCGGTCTATCTGTGGAAGATCAAAAGGCGACGGAGTCGTAATGATGGATCTTCTGCTGCTTGATATAATTAAGTGAATCTACAAAAAAATGGAATATAATGGTGTACTTAAGAGAAGAATAATGCTCGAGGAGCAAAAGGGAATGAATGTTCCATACAAGCAAAGATTTAACATAAAATACAATGCAAGTCCTATCCCTAACGCTTACCTTAAGGGCAGAGTGCTGGTCCGGAACGGTCAACGATGAGGTCAGGTAGCTACTGCCCGGGTTATATATGCTGCTACCACGCGGTAAACCGAGATTTAACCTGCATCCGGTGAATCCGGATAGGGCAGTCATGAAGGTAAAAAGAGGACTATAAAACACAGAAGCGAGGTTACTAGACTCGAAAAAGAAACCCGCCATATTGGACTAAGCTGAAGGATATATGCAGACTAAAGAAGGCTACCGATTTATGTATAGAGTCCCGGAGCGCAAACTCACAATTTATTCTCTTAAATGTATCCCCGAACCAGGTGAATTAAAGTGCAGGAAATCTGCGATGAAATCAGGTAGCTACTATATAATGATGATTGTAACTGATTCTAGATGGTTAAGGAAGTGCAATGATCACCGAAATGCAGTGAACTCGAAACTTTTCTAATTGAGAGGGGGCAACCGCGAAAAAAATGAAAAGGCGTGCTGCCCATGGGTGCCTCTATAGTATATGTAACTGACTTTAATATGTGATAAGTGTATATATAATTGAATCTATATGATACTGTCTGGCCAGACAATAGAAGAAGAGGAGCCCAATAAAAGCGATACAAATGAAACTAAGCAACCCATAAATAAATAGGTAGATATAGAAACCTAGAAAGTAGCCCCAAGGGATTACGATGAAAGCCTAATACTCACTATTAGCAAAGCCAAAGATCCTAGTATGGAGCTTGTCACCAAGCGGAGGAAGTGACTCTCATGGTAAACACGGGCATCAAGTAGTAAAGATTGTGTTTCTCTCGCAGGAGTGTATCATTAAAACAGAGGGATAAAGATGTAAAAACCTCCAAGGATGATAACCGTATTACTTCCCAAAATGAAAGAATATACTACACAGAATCCATATGGCAAGGGAGCTAGGTGTTAAATCTTATGGCCTGATCCCACGGTATATCTTTATTGAGTCCTGAATTTGCCGTATCTAGGACAAATATCCAGTACACCTCCCTTTTCTTTCTTATTGCCTCACTCAATGTTCCAGGTTTGCCTATAATTTTTTCCAGGATGTACCAACTGATGTCATCCGGAGTATGACCTTGTTCTATATAGTGACTGACCATGGGTGCTGCCATTTTTTGGGTTCTGATTGATGACCTGTGTTCCGTGAGTCGTATATTAAAGGCCCTGGCTGTTTCGCCTACATATCCCTTGTTACATGGGCATATAAGTAGGTAAACAACGTCTTTTGTTTTACAGTTCGTGTGACCTGTAGGTTGTATAAGGTGTCCACGATATATAAAAGAGGACGCCTCTATTGCCATGGGGCAACTTTTGCATGTACTACATTTGTAGTTGCCTGTAACAGGTCAGGCACTGTCTAAAGATGTTTGTAATACAGTGCCTGTAGTTCTCATTCGTGAATGTACAACATGATCTCTTAAATTTTTGTTGCGTCTGAACGCAAATAGTGGTCATATTTTAAAGGGAAAATGGGGAGGCCGTGCGGCTTTCAGAGATCTGTAATCATAGATGCTATAAGATCGGGAGAGAACTGCACTATTAGGAAAATCTATGCCGAACTGCAAATATCTAAGCCGGATGACCTGGATAAATACGGGAAAAAGTGGGCGGATAAACTGACCATAGATCAGAATTGCTTTTCTGAGTCTTTAGAAATGGGTCAAAGTATCTTATGTTCAGGGGGATTGCAGGCCCAGCATTTCAAAACGATTTATTTTTTGTACCATACGCCGGCAAGGATAGCACAGTGGGGTGGACAGGAGGGAATCAGGTGCCCCCGGTGCGATAGCTCCGAAGCTGATCTAATCCATATGTTCTCGATCTGCCCCCTGCTGGTAAATTTAATAAAAGCAATAGAAAAATTTATGGATCAAACTCTGAATATACAAGAAATTCTAGATCCAGCTTTAATACTCTTGGGGATTCAACTGAGTGGAAGGCAAAATTCATTTGATTATTTTCTGTTTCTTGCTATGGCTGCCTTACGTATTATTATTGCCTCTGCCTGGCTGGATCAATCAGCCCCATCCTTTCAGCAATGGCTAGCTAAATTGTTAGCTATATATAATTTGGAGAAAGGGATTTATGAAAGAAAGGGCAAGAGAGGGAAAAACTTGGCAGGTGCATATGGGAACCTATTTATAGATGGAAGGAAGCTGTGATTGATAACTGAAGCTGACTTAAATTAATTTCATACTGATGTGTAAATTTTAAATGGGACCGCTGGTTGTTCCTGGTATAAGACTGATTTGCTGTTTTATTGGGCTATCTTTTAAAAATATTTAGGATCTTACTAATTTGCATTCCATGTTGATGGATAATCTAAAAAAAAAAAAAAAAAAGAAGGGCCCTTGTGATAATAATTACAAAGATGAACTGATGCTCTATTGGCTTTTAAAATGTATTGGATATTATGAATTTGTATTGTATTGTACTTTGATGGAAAATATGATCCTCGAGTAATAACTGTATGTTTATTATTGTACTGTACCTCTTAGGCAAAATAAAAAAAATAAAAAAATATTTAAAAAAAATAAAAATCCTAGACTGATAAGCAAAATCTATAATTAATTTAAAATATATTACATCACCCAAAAATTTAACATTAACTCCATAAAATTAGTACACCTAGGAAATATACATTAAATACACCTAAAACATTATTAACTATAAACATTTAAAAACAAATAACAAAATAAAATAATATATCAAAACAAATACATTCATATTTAAATAAATACATTTATATATATAATACTACTAAAAGAAAGCATAAATTAGCATTTACCAAACAAACATTTAACTGATAAAAAAATCTGAATTCTACTAAACCAACCAATAACACTATAAACAACTTTAACCACTCAAGCAACTCAAGCAATTAAACAAACAATATAAAAGGCACACTAACTAAAGCAAATATTTACTCCAAAAACAACAACAGTTGTAGTCAGTGGGGTCAACCTGTACGTTGCTTTTGTCGACCTCAAATCTGCCTTTGGCTTGGTTCTAAGGAGCAGGCTACGGCAGGTTTTGGATGACAAGGGCATCCCCAGTAATCGTTTGAGCTTATTGATATGTTTACATAAGGGAAATTGTGCTCAGGTCCGCTGGGGAACTCATGGTCAGATGACTGAGCGTTTTTCAATTAACAAAGGTGTTTGCCAAGGTTGCGTATTGGTGCCCACCTTGTTTTCATTATATCTTAATGACATCGTCCAGCACCTTTCCTCTTTTTCAATCAATGCACCATCCCTGATTGGTGAAAAAACACCAATATTGCTATTCGCGGACGGC
Organism: Calotriton arnoldi; assembly: GCA_963921515.1. Lineage (NCBI taxonomy): Eukaryota > Metazoa > Chordata > Amphibia > Caudata > Salamandridae > Calotriton > Calotriton arnoldi. Next base: position 56,268 of record CAWUFW010015643.1, on the reverse strand, counting down.
ACTCTATTGTTATCAAAGACCCCAAATGTCTTTCAGTGAGCAATAACCCTTTTGAGGAATTTTGCATCTCCTGGAGTCTAGAAATAAACTCTGCAAAGACCAAGCTTATGGCTTTTAACAAACATATATCGTTCAGAGACAGCCTGGAGCTGGGAGGTGTAACCCTTGAAAGTGTTGAGGCAATTAGTTATTTAGGCCTTACCACTGCTTCCAACCTCAGGTAAAACTCCTGACACTCAAACATAGGCAAATAACAGGTGTGATTGCAAGAGAACATAGCAGATCACTTACTAAGCCAATTGCACCGGTATTTCAAATTTATGACAGCAAAGCCGACAGCTTCATTCTTTGGTGTGGTGTTTTTTCAGGCTAGACAGACTCCTTATCCTTCTCAGAGAACAGATTCTTAAGGATACTAGTTAGACTACCCCAAAGCACTCCAATCAAACCTGTGTTGATGGACATGGACAAGCGTACTTTGGCAGATCAAACCAGACTCTTCCCTTTACTTTTCTGGAGGAGGCTATGTCAGCAACCAGAACTAGCCCAGATTATTTTGGCCCTTAGGGATATGATGGAGGCATATAGATTTCATAAAATACTGAGGTTAAAGAAAGTCCAAAAGCTATTTTTGGCCATGGGACTTGGGGAATTTTGGGAAAAAAAAACAATTTAGTCCACCTTTGACAGCCGAACTGCTAAAGAAATGCTGCTGGCAATGGGTTGATGAAAATGTAGTCATTGCTAGTCTTGGCCATCCTCTGATTGGATTTGTCTATGATTTTAAATGTAACACCTCTCTGGAAACCTTTTGGGATGCCATTACAGCACCCCTAGATAGGAAACAGTACTTATAAAATTTAGGGTTGGTGTACTACCCCTTAAAACGTTCACTATCAGGAGGGCCTCGAGTAATGATGTATTATGTCCTACTTGCAACATCTCCCCTGAAACAATTGGCCATGCCCTATTTGATTGCACTGGTTATGCGACTATTCGCCAAACATGGATTCAAGCAATTTTTAGGCTTTTGGGAACACTAGTTACATTAAGAATTTTAAGAACAGATTCTAACCTGGTTTATGATTGTGCAGTTGCAGAGTTTTGGGGCAAAATTTGGGTTATCAGAGCCAGAGCCTTGACAGCTGCTGCCCGATCCCCATAATACAATCATTCGTGAAAACAGCTAATTGATATAAGACATACTCTGTTGTTTTTGAGTTATGGATGAAATTGAATGGTCCCTTAGTGGTCACCTTCTGTCTGCATTTTCTCATCATTGTATGCTGCCTGACTACAGGGCTTTTTATCATTTCTTTTTATGTTCGCTGTATTCTTATGTGCATTTTAAATTGATTTAACTTTGCAAGCATTTTATGGTCTGATGTGATGTAATGGCTCCCCATCTGGATAATGTAGTATCTATTATATTGTATTGCTCTGTTTTATATTTTATATAATATTGTATATTTTACTGCTTTGATGACGAAATTGTCGAATAAAGCTAAATGAATTGAATTGCTACTAGATATGTTAATTCCTTCTATGCAGCAGCTTAAGCTATTTTAGCTTGGAAGAATACTTGGTGATGAGATTAGGTGAGAGTATATCTTTATTTGTCTAGGTGCACTTCAGCCCCTGTCTCTTTGTTCAGTTGCAATCTGTATAGACCTTTGTTCTACAATATCTGAACACAAGGACGGTGATTTCCAAGGAGAACACTTTGTGACAGTCCTGTGTCTATTTCCTACCCTTTTGTGTGAAAGCAGGGTAGACTGGCATTCAGGGGCATTTTAAGGATGACAACAGTCATCTTTCTATTTTCTACCCTTTTCTGTGGAGGCAGAGTCAATTAACATGCAGGGGCATGCCTAAATCTGAACAGACCCCACCTCCTGCAGCTGAATAGCAAGCTGGGGCAGTAGTAGGAGGAGATGACCCTCAAATTCTTCTTTGGCTCTGCCATTACATGGAGAGGAACTCGAACCACCTCTGGAAGTGGTCCCAGAGGATGTTCCCTAGGTTGCCGTGCCCCACTAATATTTCACTGAGACGTCACCTGCTGGAGCACAATAGCCTCCACATGTGGAGCTTTTCCCTTGCCTGGCCTCACAGGAGGGATATCTGTTGACCGTGTAAATGGAGAAGGCAGGCTGAAATGTAATGCCAGCACTATGTCAAAGCCTTCTCATGCAGAGCACTTCTTTTTTCACAGCCCCCCCGGGAGGGTTAGCTGCTGCTTGTGCTGACAGGGAAGGCGCGCACTGGAAGGAAATACCGGCACTCATGTCCTAGGGCCCGATTCCAATCTCGTAAGGAAGGCCTCCAAACGGGATTTGTAAAGAGCAAATCCGATTCGTAGCCTATCTTTCCTCCCGAATCATCCCCCGTTCTGAACGACCAAGTACGATGCGAGTATCCTGTACGCACCGTGCGAATCGTTTACGAACCCAAACCTGTCCATCCGACAGATCCGTAGCCGAATCGTGCCGCACAATGGAGCCGTTTTACGCCCGAGCGAGTACGATGCATGAATCGGACAGCTGTATCGACTCGGTCTCATCGAGACGGAACGGCTGTCGGATTTGGACTTAGGGGGGCCATAGCAGGCCCCCCTTTACCCGGAGCCTTCCGATTTGGTCACGGGGGTGCGCATGGGTCCCCACGATCCAAGCATGCACAGTGTGGCGGGCAATATGGGGTGCCCGCTACAGGGTGTACGCTTTTCCCAGCCCACCCTCTTTTTGCTATGGGAGCCTGTGCACGCATCGGTACACAAGGTCGCATAGAGTGCTATGGGAGTCTGAGCAAACCGAGTCCGTAACAATGCAGTTGCATCGTACTCGCTCGGTCGGACTGCACGCGTACAAGTCGTTTGGAAAGCATTCCCGATCCGAGTCGTTTGCAATGCTTTCCCAACGAGAACGGAATCGGGCCCCTAGTCTGTGCCCGCCCTTCATCACCACAGAGACAGGCAGCTGGTCCCACACACCTGGAAGACCAGGGCGTGGCCACCAGCTCCCTCTTTCCTTCCCTCACCAGAACACTCCTCACAGCAATCGCGTGTTTGAGGATATGGGAGTACAGAAAAGCTCCTGCTGATAACGTTATGGTTGGACTCCCTAGACGGCATCAACATCCATCCCCAGGTGAGTAACAGTTCAGGCAGAGATGTGACTCACATTACTTGGGTGAACTTCATCATCCAGACATATGTTCAGGACTTACAAGCTTCGGTTCTGTCACACTGAATGTCCCTTGTAGATGCCAGGTCCGTTGGGATACTCTTTCCACATCGTGCAGCACTGGGTTCAAGTATACTTTCACTGGTATGGCATCATAACTTATAACTGAGGTAGCTCTTCACATGTAGATAACAGTGGCGGGATAGTTGCCCCCTGCACAGCTAGTATCCCATCCTCGTCATCAAAAAGTGAAATAATCACTCATGGAACCCATGAGTAGAAGAAGAGGGAGCTTTATTCACTTAGTACTTCACAACTCCCAAGCCACCTCGCATTGCACCAACTGTCAGCTGCAGCCCTCAATAATCACTTGGAACATTCCAATGTCTCTGGGAAGAGGAGAACTAGGACAAAGGAACTGGGGTTGTGAATACCAAAAATATGAAAGGCAATGGTTCGAAGAATATGGTGTTAACAGTAAGAATACAGTTTGTTGTTTAAATAATAACAAATTACAACATAAACATTTTCAAAATGTTATTATTCAAAAACATTCTGTGGTGTTACGTGAAGCTTTCATTTAAGGCATGTCAGGGTAAGGTCAACTTTTAAACATTTTATGCACGTCTTTGCACATTTGGTTAAGCCACTAGTAAAGCAAAGCTACTCTAGGTATTTTGAGGCCTAGTGTTAATTAGTATAGTTGCATACTGCATTTTTGCACATTTTAAATATTGTGTCAGGCAGTTCAATATAAATGTGCACGTTAACATTACACATTTGACTTTAACTTATTTATTTTTGTATTTTAATAAAACTCTCTTTCATCATCAAGAACATTTGTGGGTTAAGGCGTGGCCAACCAAGATGGCCGTGCGTACGTGATCCGCGAGGGCTCCGTGGCATTTTGAAAAACGAAGCTGGAAATGGACGTCTAGCGGGGGCTCGAAGGCTGTGGCAGACTCGGGAAGCCTTCCTGCTGGCATTGAGCGGAGGAGAGGAGGAAGAACGCGGGCAGATCGGTTCGGCGGACCGATGCCCTGCGTGCTGAGGCCTGTGGTGGACCTGAGGCACATGTAAGGAGGCTTGGCCAGTGTGCCGCCGAAAACAGGAGAGGCCATGACGGGGATTCGGAGGCCCAGACACACGGGACTGCAGCGTACACCCCTGGGGGCCAAGTAAGAGAAACAAGCTTACCTGGTGGCGTTCGCCTGTGGGAAGGGTCCCGGCCGAGGGAAACTCCTGGGGAGCGCTGAAGCCCGCCAGGGGTGTGTGGTGAGCGTGGACCGGGGCGGTGGGAACCCTGAAGACTCCTTGCGTACCGGCAGCTGCTGGGATTAACCGGGTTATCAGTCGGTTTCATGAACTAGCGAGTGGAGTGAGAGAAAGGACAGCAAATGCCCACCGGCTGACCTTAAAATGGCGGCTGCTGGTGACAGCGGCGATATCAGAGCACACCAGGGGAACCTCCTGCGACTCAGTTGGCCCGAGGGGATGCCATCAACTGAGCAAGACCGGTAAATATTCACAAATAGACTGACTGCAGACTACTGTTGCTGAATTGAGTGGGCCTTAAGTGCAACTGAGGGCAGTACACAGGTCCTGGGGCCTTGTGGGACAATGGAATAGTGGGCCCGCCTAGTAAGGATCTGCTGGATGTGGAAATGTTATTAAGCTAGGCTGAATGGTGGCAATACCCAAGGGGTGAAGAATCTAACGGCTGCGGAGGTGGGTGGAGGAGCATAAAGACAGCAGTACCATCAGTGAAGTCTAGTCCCTAAGAGGCAACAGTGTGGGGCGGTCACCCCCCGGTCTTTATACCGCCGAAGAAGGCCCAGAGTAACAGAGTCTCTAATTATTTTGCTGCAACTTAGTCGGGGGGCCCATCCGCCCGCGGCCTGGACCCTGAGAACATGGCTCTCACGAAGGACGATCTATTGGCCTTATTAAGGGACTTTAAAAGGGAGCTGAGAGAGGAGCTCAAGACAGATCTGACTGCCTCATTGGAGGTGTTGCGGTCGGACATCAACACACGTCTGCTCTCACTCCAGCAAGATGTCGATGCGGTTGGCACGAGGACAATGGACCTGGAGACTAAGGTTAACGACTTGGAGGGGAAAACAAACCGGCTAGAGACCACCGTGGAGCTCCTGCGCGACCAACTCAAAACAGCGGTCTTAAAGAACAAAGATCTTGGAAATAGATCGCGGAGGGACAACATACGTATTCGGAACCTGCAGGAGGGTGCGGACAGACCGGACCTAGAAGCCTTTATCCAGGGCTTATTTGCTGAGTTGCTGGGGGACTCTGGGCTGAAAGTGAAAATTGAGAGGGTGCATAGAGTAGGACCCCCACCACAAGGTGAAAAACGTCATTCATATAAAGTGAAAGAAGCCATCCTTCAGGCAGCACGAAAAGTGAATGAGGTGTCCTTCCAGGGGGTGTCATTTGCGCTCTTTCAAGATGTTGCACCGGCGACACTGGCAAGACGGGCCCAATTTAAACCTATCACGGACAAGCTCCGACAGGACAATATCAGATATAGATGGATATATCCCTTCAGCTTAGCATTTGAGCTGCACAATAAACCCAGACATGTCACCGACATTCAAGAAGCAAGACGGACCACAGGCCTACCGTCGCTGTCGGGGCAGCTGGAGGCAGAAGGAGAAGATGGAGTGACAGGCCCCCGGTCAACCACAAGGGAAGCTGCCCAGTGGAAGACATTGCGTCGCCAGAAATCGCCAAAGACCCGCTGAAGACGGACTGCATTTCGCTGACCTGCATGCCAGAGGGGAGATCCCCCACAGGGGAGAAGGACTACCACGTGCCAGACAAGACTGCTGGGTAAATCCGGACTCTTGAGTTATGATGTAAAGGGGATGGTACGGAAACATCCATTACAACGCAGTCATTACAACGCCCTACCTTTACAACGCGGCTGTTACAACGCAACAGTCTTTACATCGCATGCCATTACAACGCAGCCATTACAACGCATGTCACTACAACGCATGCCATTACAACACATGTCACTACAACGCATGCCATTACAACGCATTATAAGGTAAGTAATGGGGATTTTTTAAAGTTTTAGGGTGGGTATGGGTTTTGGGGTTTTTGGATACATGGGAATAGTAATTTCCAACACTTACCCTACTGTTGCACTCACTGGAGTGGGAATAGTATTTTTTACCCCTACACTATCTAACACTTACCCTACTGTTGCACTCACTGGAGTGGGAATAGTAATTTTGACCCCTACACTATCCAACACTTACCCTACTGTTGCCCTAAAAGTATTATGCGTTGTAATGGTATGCGTTGTAATGGAATGCGTTGTAAGTGTAGTTTCTAAAAATGCGTTGTGATGGCATGCGTTGTAAAATCATGCGTTGTAATGGATGCTGCGATGTAAAAACCGCGTTCTAAAAGCATGCGTTGTAAATGTTTGCGTTGTAATGTCATACATTCGGATGGTATGCTGAACCTGACTGGGCTGGGCCTGGGGCCCGCACGGAGGACCTTGCTTTAATCTCCACTCCTACTTTTTTCTCTTTCCAGCTAGGGGGTTGTTTGATTAGGGAATGCCTTAACAGGTAAGGACCAGAACGTCCCTAGGCAAGTATCAAAATATGTTCACAACGTTGATATTCAAATTGGATTATGATTTTTGGTTAGTCAGGGGTTCATTACTTTTTAATTCTTCATGTAGTACGTGGGGGGAACACGAGGCAATCAGACACTCGCAGTACCGAAACAGGAGGAACTTTTTGAGAAAGGGATGGATGTGGCAGGGAGGGAGACCAGATGGGATGAGAGATTCACAGGATGGTCACACACAGCGGAAAGTTACCGATCAAGATACATAATGGTCATTACAACCCTCACATGGAACGTAAGGGGCCTTAACTCTCCCGTAAAGCGGCAGCGCCTGTGGAAACATATTTTAGATAAGAGGCATGACATGGTGGCTCTACTGGAGACGCACCTTAAAAGATCCGAGGAGCACCACCTTAAGCATAAGCAATACCCACTAACGTATAAATCCTTGGCAACTACTAAACACAATGGGGTGGCACTCTTCTTTCATTCTTCTCAACGGTTTGCCCCTGAGGGATGTAAGGCAGATAGGGAGGGGAGATACATTATGGTCAAAGCCTGCATAATGGGACGGCAATGTACATTTGCTACTGTATATGCACCCAATACTAACCAAGCCAGGTTTTTAAACAGTTTCCTAATCATGCTGGGGAACTTGCCGAAGGGACGATTATGCTGATGGGGGACTTTAATCTTACGTGGGAGGCGGAATTGGACAGCACGCATCCATAGCGCTCCACCACAGGTAGCTTCCCCAACTCTCTCAAGAGGGCCTTCGCAGAACTAGGTCCCCTAGACGCGTGGCGCACATTACACCCAGATGAAAGGGATTATACCTTTTTCTCACATTCACATAGAAGTTATTCCCGATTAGATTACGTATTTGTGAGTAACACTCTGCAACAGGCTCTACAGTCAGCGACAACATATGCTATAACACTTTCTGACCATGTGTGTATACATGCCTTGACTGGGTGATCCACTCCCTAAGTATAGAAGATGCTTTGGGATCGACTGTTACGAGACTCTTTAAGAGCCACCATCAATGATTTCTTTCAAAATAACGACCCGAGGGACACCTCCCCACTAAACAATTGGGATGCCTTTAAGGCGGTTCTACGGGGGCAGTGTATAACCTTGAACTTTGCCCTCAACAAGTCGAAGGTTAAGGAACATCAAGCCTTAGAAACAGAACTTCAGGCAGCAGAACGACTTCACAAAGACAACCCTACATGGTTACAGCAGAAAAAAGTCACAGCCCTACGGGGGAAACTCAACGCGATTTATAATAATCGAGCAGAACTCACCCTATTGCGTCTACATCGAACTACCTATGACCAGGGTAACAAGATAGGTTCCCATCTAGCCGGACAGCTGAGAGTAAAAAATGAAAAAGAACACATAGGGGATATCTGTAATGAGCAAAAGGAAACTATCGGGCATGATACAGGGAAAGCCCAGGTATTTGGGAGATTTTATCGAGCCCTGTACATGGCAGACTCCTCACATGAGGCCACACAGTTAGAATACCTACAAACAGTTACACTCCCACAGGTCTCGAAGGCCCAAAACGAATTTCTGTGTAGCCCCATCATGGAAGAGGAGGTCCGCAACGCTATAACTAGTCTCAAATGCAACAAATCTCCGGGGTCCGATGGGCTGACAGCCCAATTTTACAAAACATATATGGCAGCGCTAACTCCGCAACTAGTCTCCCTGTTTAAGTATATGGCTGATGAGGTCAGGGTTACAGAATCCATGAGCAAGGCCCTAATCTCTCTGATTCCCAAAGAGGGCAAGGACCTGAGACAATGCGGCTCCTATCGCCCTATTGCTTTATTGAATTTAGGCACCAAGTTATATTCAAAAATTTTAGCTACCCGATTAGACAGCCTACTCCCGGAGTTGATCCATCCGGATCAGTCAGGATTTAATAACGGTAGACAGATGCAAGATAATAGCAGGCAGATAATCCATTTAATTGAAAAGGTTTCCAAGAAATCGGAGCTGGCGGTTCTTCTGGCGCTAGACACAGAGAAGGTGCTTGACCGGGTGGACTGGCGATTTCTCTTCTTCACATTGAAGAAATTTGGCTTCTGTGATAGATTCCTGGTGATGGTTAAGGCGAATTACTCCTCCCCGGTGGCTAGGATGTTGGTTAACTGGGGGAGCTCTGAGGTGTTTCCGCTTGGGAGGGAAACAAGACAGGGGTGCCCCCTTGCCCCTTTATTGTTTGCGTTGAGTATAGAGCCATTAGCAGCCAAGATTCGGCAGAACCCACAGATTTGTGGAATCCGAACATAAGATTTCACTCTTTGCAGATGATGTTTTGCTTTCCCTGACTCAGCCTTCCTCTTCACTCGCAGCCACCCTAGAAGATTTGCAACGCTTTGAGAATGTGGCAGGGCTTCGTATTAACCTATCCAAATCACACTTGCTAAATCTGACAGTTTCCCAGGCAGTGGTAGATGACCTCAATGGATCGACACCCTTTCAATGGGCCCCTCACGGGATTACTTACCTAGGCATTAGAATTACCCCTACACTGGCGGAGCTATTCGGAGCCAACTACCCACCATTATTACGGCAATTAAGGGCGGACTTAAAGAGATGGGCGCCACTATACTTATCCTGGTTGGGGAGGATACACGCCATTAAAATGTCAGTTCTCCCACAATGGGTCTATTTATTTCAAGGGCTCCCAATTGAAGTGAAGCGCAGCTTCTTCTCTAATTTACACTCCATGATAACACAATTCATATGGCAAGGAGGGAGGGCGAGACTCTCTAATAGGGTGCTACGATTGCCTAAGGCCAGGGGAGGTTTTGCACTTCCAGATTTCAATATATATTATGAGGCAGCGCAATTGAGGGTAATTCCTGAATGGTCAGCCCGGGAATCAGACAAACACTGGCTCTATATGGAGAGAGCACTCATGGGGAAATACACATGGGACATGCTGTGGAAACCTAAAATGGACCGGGCGCCAAATGCCTATCTGAGCATGCCCACACGTACTACTCTTAGAGTATGGGACACGGTCACGGGGGCAGATGGACTGACTTCCTTCCCATCCCTGCTAACCCCTATCCACTTTAATCCGGCATTCCCACCTGCACTGCACATTGGACCCTTTGAGGCATGGAGGGTGGGGGGCTGCTTAACGGTCTCAGACTTATTCCATAATTGGGACGTGCAAACCTTTGAGAGTTGCACCCGGGATTTTCACCTCCCCCCTACAGAACGCTACCGATACAGTCAGTTAATCCACTGGGTTTCTCACCCGAACGTGAGGGAAGCGCCCACGAGAGAGCTCACACCCATTGATTAATTTGCAAAGTGCAGAGGGACAAAGGGCACTATCACCTTTTTATACAATGTACTACTGGACACTTTGCACACAACTCGGCCCCGCTATAAAGACCACTGGGAGGGTGTCTTGAATGGACCCATTACGGAGGCCCAATGGACAGGAGTGGTCAGAGATATTGCCAGATTCATCCACTCAATGGGGCTCCGGGAGGCACATTATAAATTACTATTTGACTGGTATCTACATCCGGCCAAACTTAAGAAAATAATCTCTCAGACGTCAGACCGTTGTTGGAGGGGGTGTGGGTTACTGGGCGATTTTCAACACATTTGGTGGTACTGCCCCAAGATCCGATCCTTTTGGTTAGAGATATTAGCACAACTTAAAGGATATCCTCTGCCGGAGGACCCAGGGTTTGTACTCCTAGGACTGAGAAGTGAGTCACTGCGATTCCAGATGCATGGGGACAAATCTATTATGTGGCTTTGCCTCGGAGCGGCCAAAATGGCAGTAGCAGCGGCATGGAAGAAGGCGGAAGCCTCCTCGATGACTCAATGGCAATCACGGCTGTAAAAAAGCAATAACGATGGAACGCCTGGCAGATGTCCTGGCAGACTCCTACAAACATTTTGAATATACATGGGGCCCACTAGTGTCATATCTCTCAGAAGGTCTTCCTCTTTGTGCATACCCTGTCAGAACTAGGGTGCTCCACTTGTTTCAATTTTGACTGCTTCGCCCGGGGGGGGGGGCATACGAGTGATACATACCCACACCACAACAACAATAAGACCTTAATGGGGCAGATAGCTCCATCCTCGGACAATATCTGTTCCCTAACGTACTACAGTCTTTTTCATTTGTATTTGCTACGGGGATGAGGGGGAGGCATTATATGCCACGGGGGTTTATTTTGAGGTAACTGTTTTGATTTAGTTGTCTTTACTTCTCTCAGGAAGATTACTGTAACTCTGAAAATAGCAACCTTATAGTGCTGAGGAGTACAAACATTCTATATATTATGCTTATTGGTTGTTCTTTGTCATTTGAAAATAAACAAGAATTTTCACACAAAAAAGAACATTTGTGGAGAAGCTTGATGCAAATAAATTTCCAAACTAGAGGTGGTTGGGTCGCTGAGTCAGAGTTCTCCTCTAGAGAGAAATCGCTCAATCAGTACCCTTGCACTGTTGGCAGGCTCATTTCTCATTTCTCAGTGTAACATATGACAGGGAGTAATTTTATGTCATTCTAAAGATGGACAAAATACATGTGCTATACATAAGTCATATGAAGGGCTTCAGGTCAATAGTTTGCTCCTGGGTGGCTTGGCAGTTCTAAGAGCTCTGTCTGAATAATCAAATCTCCAATAAGGCTGTTAAAGATCTGTGAAAATTAACTGCCTTTTCAGTGCCATCAATGATGGCAGTAACTGAAAACTATATGTTGTAATTTTTATTGACCACCGAGAGATTCTGCAGACCACTTGAACATTCAAATTCTGGACTTCTTTGGAGGGGCGTGGCCAACTGCCTATCAAGATGGCCTCTCGTGCCTGAAACTCCCACCCACGCTGAATAATCCTGCTAAATAAATGAAATGCTGGGAGCCCTATTTGGACTAAACCCCCCACTCCTGCTGCAGTGAACTGGTTGAAGTGGAATGAGCTCGGAAACAAGGTCTCGCTCTCTATGATGGACTTGGCGTTAGGGGTGGCCTGATGTAGGCCATGCAGTGGGAGTTCGATGGTCTGCTCTAGTCTGCAGTGCTTTGGGCTTAGGTGGGGTACATGGCTGCTGAATGCCTGGTGCCGCTGCTAAGCCCCCTATGTCAGTGTCTTGGCCTGCGTGACACAAAAAGAGGGCTGGTGTTGATGGTCTCCCCCCATGCCAGGGTAAGGGGTGGAGGGCTGTGGACAGAGATTCCAGGGCTCTATCGGACATTTTGTCTGGTTGGCCCCAGGGACCACACTGTCTCCTCTGGGGGGGAGACCATCAGGAGTGCCAGGGGACAGAGATCTCTGGCACCAGATGCATCATTATCCTGCTTCCCATCTGAGCATCTGAACTGTGAGTACCCTGGAGCTCTGACGGGCTTGCTGGGTAGCGCTGTGCTATGGTATACCTATAGCCTACCTGCAATTAATTTGGACACTGAAGATCCTGTGATGCTCAGGCACCCGTGAATAGACAAATGCTGCATAAGTTTGTCCATGTATAGACATTTGCCTGCTTTGTAGCCACATGCAGGCATGACATAGCAAGATTTAAACCTCTCTTTCCACTAGAATCTCTGCTTAGAAGGGTCCCTGGTTCCACCTAACTCAACCTGCTGTAGCGACATGGGGACACGTGATGCCAGGCAATCTAAGCTCTCCTTTGACAGCAAGAAATCCTTGAGGGTGATGGATATGGACAGTGCTGCTGAGTGGGATACTATGCATGCTGAGCTTTCAAAATGCAACCTTAATGCAATTGTGACCACAAAATTGATACAGTAACCCTACACCCAGATCAAATGAACTAATTTCTAGGCGAGCAACCTGCTAGGCTTGGTGAAGCAGAACAGCACATTTCAGACCTGGAAGATAGCACTAAATCTTCTGCCGATGTACTGACCCAACTGGAAACTGTGACCCCAAACTTGAGACAGTAGTTTTACACCTAGAACAAATGAAAGAATGGCTGCAAGAGCAGCCGGCTAGTCTTGGTGAAGCAGACTAACGCATTTCAGACTATGAAAACGACACTAAATCCTCTGCTAATGTACTGACCTGACTGGAAAAAATGGCTGCTACCTCCACAGAGAAATATGAACATTTGGAAGTGCACTCACAGTGTAATAATGTAATCAGACTGGGCTTGCCAAATCTGTTGCAGTTGAAACGTTGGAGTTCTTTCTGGAGAAGCTGATAACAGAGCTGCACAGCGTAGAGACATTTTCACCTGGCCTGGTGGTGAAGCAGGCGCATAGGTCTTTGGCCATGTAGCCACTGCTTGTGCCCCATTATCACTCAGCTCCTCAAATTCAGGGGCAGAAACCTAGTTCTATTATTGGTCAGAGAGCAGGGCACATTGAAATACCAGGGAGAAAACATTCCATTCTTTCCTGATTTTACAGCTGTGGGACAGAAGGCGAGATGCTCATTTGCAGAGGTCAGGAGGGTGTGAGGCGGTCCATACTGTATCCAGCTAGGCTTTGAGTCGAGTTTGATGGACACACTCTGTTTATTACAAAACCAGAGAGCAGTCTAAAATTCTGAAAAAAGCTGCCAAGAAAGAAGCATACACAACATCACCATGGAGTGATGTGGAGTGATTGTTTCAGAATATATATCAGTTGGTAGGGGGGGGGGTTCATGTGAAGAATGTGTATAGAGTTAAGTTCTTACCATCTGGCCATTGTGGTCTTATTATTTTATCTTTGTACAAATGACATGCATTTTTGGGGGGTTGAATAATGTTGCTAACATGGAAGGGTTTGCTCCTTAAAGTTTACTTGCAAAAGAGGATTGCTGCAGGTGATGAGGGGGTGGAGGCACAAGTTCTTAGTTCTTTCCACTTTACTGTCAGTTGCGGGAAATTGGGTGTGAATGTTTGGGGTGTCTTCACTGCAAGTTGGAGAGTGCAATGTGAGCGGGAGGCATGTTGTGAGAAGAGTTGAGCTGGGTTATGTTGTTGATGCATCTGAGTGCATGTTGCAATTTTTATTGAGAAATCGCTTGCATATCACGCTGCTTGTTCTTTACAGACAACCACGGCACCATTGATGTATGTATTACGGTCTGTCGACCCCGCAAATTTAAATGTGATGTACTGTCTCCATGTTATGTGATGCTAAATATGGTAGGTATTCTACAGTATGGTGTATTTGGCTGCAGTGTGTAGATTGTACTGTATGTCAATGTTGAAAATAAAAAATAAAAATAAAAATTCTGAACTTTTTCTTAAGTCTGGATCTGAATGTTTGATGGGTGGACAAGGTTGGGGACTGGGTTCATCAGCATTATACTAGAATATGGTAAGTTGAGTATAGACAGCTGCAAAAATAAAGTAACCAAATGATCTACCACTACAATATCTGGAAGGTAATTATTGATAGTAAAGTATAGGTTCACCGTATTTGTGTCTTGATGATATCTATATTTTCAAGTGACCTATATGTGGAGTTAAGAATAATAAATCTATACTTCATCTCTGTATGCTTACCTTCACAATATTGTGGTAGTCGATATTTTGGCTATGAAATTTTTTATAGCACAATATTCTTTGCCATAATATTCTGACATAACACTGGGTTCATCATACACCTTTTGCCATGACTGCCGCGAATCTGTCCTCTGTAGTTTTGTCAGTTTGGGAAAATATACTGGAATTTTCACTTCTCTCTCACCAACTAATACACCAAGCCCTTCTTTTCACATTAAATGCGATGTTTCCAGTACTGTCACAAACCTGTGGTGTAACACAAAAGATGGGGCCCCCTTGTGGAATGTGATGAGTGCCCGCTGATTTTTCCATTTTCTCACAAATATTTATTGGCTGTGGGCTGAATGGGGCCCTCCTGAAGGGTTGGTGGTGACAAGAAGGGTTGAGGGCCCCCCTGCACCACAGGGGGTGCAGTGGTCTGCATTCTGAACCTTATTACAAACTAGGAACAAGCCTTAGTGAAAGCTGGACCAGCTGTTCGAAGTTGCCAGTCAACCTTTAACTGTGCAGGCAGCAACCAGCCTGATTTTCAACTATTAATAAATTTCCCCTTGCAAGCTCGTGCAATGAGTGACTGCACTCACCTGCAGTGAGATGCCTAAGGGGGCCCCGGGACACCCATTACAATGGTCACCATTGGGGGTGCACTTAATCTATGTTGCGCCCACTCACTGCACCTCCAGATGGTCTCTTTGCTCTTGCACCAATGGCTGTAATATGGCATAGGCGCAAAGGCATGGGATTCCCTCATTTGCATGGGGTCCCGTCCTCATGGAAATGAGCGAACACCCCACTAAGCGCTGATGCAAACTGTATGGAAGAAGGGGCAGCACAAGATTCTTCAGTACCTTGTGTAATGCCATACCATTTCGGTGGTACAAAAAGTAGGTGCAAACACCTGTTACGTCTCTAAGACACTAGGGGCCCGATTACGAATCTGGCTGTCTAAGTACCGCCAGACTCATGGTGGCGCGGCGGTGGCTACCGGTGGGCCGACCACCCTAAAAGGAGTTGGCCAGTTGGACCACCCTGGGACCGCCGGCTCTGCCATGGAACCACTGTTCCCTGGTGTTGGAGCGGCGGTCAAAGGCCGCAATAAGCTTGGTGGGCCCGCCAAGCATATTATGATTTTCCTCTCCTCCAGGGTTTACAAGGAGGTCCTCCATGTAAACCTTGGAGGAGAGGAAACAAAGGGGGACCTACAGTCCCCCCGTGCCTCAACCACATGTGGATGTACAAAGGGGGGCATAACATGTGCCCCCCTGTGTGCATGCACATAGGTTCCTGCACGGCATGGACTTTCGAGTCCATGTCATGCAGGAACCTTGTAGTGTGGTCCCATTGCGGTGCCTTTTTCAAAGGCATCGCAGCCTTTAAAAGAGTCACCACCATGGGACCACCACACCGGCGGCGGCAACCTTTGGCAGAACGGTGGTGCAGCGATTTGCACAGCCACGCCACCGCTCCACCAAAAAGTCGTAATCAGGGCCTAGGTATAACGCAGCCCCTGGACTATTGAGTATTGTAGTGTTTTCTGATAATTTCCCTTTCCCTGCTGAGGACAAAAGAGATCCATATCCTCACTTATTTCTTACTTTCACAAGCAACCAGCAGTACTACACAGCAAATACTTGTGATTAGGTCCACAATGTTTTGCATTGCAGTGATTTCTTTCATGAATATTTGCATGATGCTGCTGTCTTTTAGCAGGGCAATTGTACATGTTTTCTGCATTCAATGAATAGAGCCAAAATAGTAACAAACAAGATCTGCTGGCTGGGTATAAGATCACTACATTACCACATTCTGCCTTTTTACTTAATTTTCATGATAGTTAAATTCACTTTTCTAAACTCCATTCCACTTGATCACTACCAGATTAATAATTGGGACCAAATTAAATTATTTTGCTTTAAAGCTTTGAAAAACATGGGCCTGATTCACAAAGCTAAACTTTCACATTAGTGTAAATTTCAGATTTTTTGGTATTCATGAAAACATTTTACCAGTAGCATCTTTACGATTGCGGAGTCAACGCACTTGTTTTGGAGACTCTGCACAGAAAAAAATAGAACTGTTCTATGTTTTTATGTGTGGCAAAAATTATAAAGATAGTGCTAGTAAAATACCTTTGTTAATAGCAAACAATCTTAAACATACACAAAAGTGTACATTTGCGAATCAGGCTCCACGTATGTAAGCAGGAAAACACTGCTAAAGCATAGTGGTTGCAGTGTTCAGCTATCTCCTCATCTTTATAAGATCCACACAGTGGTGGCAACACACACATGCACCAAATACACATACCTCACACATGCCCACTTTTGTAAATTTCAGTAGTGTATTTTATATAATAACTGAAACTCTCAGGAAATTGTGCGAAGAGATTATTTTGTGACCTGACATGATTCTGTTCTGTTGTCATGCACGGGCACAGCAGAAAGGCAAGCACTTGCTTTCAACAAAACCAGGGCTGGACTGGTGATACTGGGCACCCAACGATCCCCCGGGACGCTGGAAGGGTGGGTGCCGATTTTGTCACAGGGGGCTGGTTTGGTTACTGGTGGACACTTTCTTTTTAGCAAAATCGACCTCCAGTAACAAAATCAGAAGGCCACCACGACAGTCTGCACCAAGGCCATGCTGCCAGCCTCCCCTTGTCCCTCTCAGCCGGCGCCAGCACACTAGCAGCACGTGCATGCTTCACACATGTTGAAGCCTGCACTGCATTTAAAATATATATATATATTAACACCACCCCTTCTCACACAGGGTCGTCTTTCAATCTAGTAGTGCGAAAGCGCTACAAATTTGACGGCCTTGGTGGTGGTTATATGCAAATGCACGGGCCCGTCCATGGGGAGATCAAAGGGCCCGACGGCCATGTGTAATAGCAGGGGGTCCACTGCACTTGGGGTGGACCAGCCCAGCACTGGCGTAGCAAGGGGGGGGGGGCGGAGGGGGCTAAAATCATCGACAGCACCCCCCCCCCAGCTCCTGTAATCTTCCTGTAACACAGGTGTGAAAAGGGCAGGTCGGGCTGCTCCCAAGGACATGGCGTCAGCCAGGACAGCAGAGCAGTGCTGTATGAGGGCTTATGGTGGTGATCCCCGGGGGACCAAAGTCTGTCTGTCCATTGTGCTTTGAACGTTAATACAAGTAAATATGTAATGAAAAATGTGTTCTAAAAATTGCACCGTTTTGGCCTTTTTTCTCCAACATTTTCTTGGGGGAGAACGCCCTTCAAACCCCTCTAGCAGTGGGCAGGCTGCTCACTACACTCTCAAGCTACGCAAAGTACAGGGGATGGTCTGACAAAATTTGCTAGGGCTGCTTTGGGTTCCCAGTCCTGCCCTGAATTGCACTATTTAGTGCACGAGCTGTCGACAGCAGAGCTCGGAAAAATGGAAGCTGGATGTAGGAATTCTTCGCAAGAAACTGCAAACTAAGACTCGTGGACATGAAAAGAAATCTAACCTTAAGGCAGTTCTTTCTAACCCACTTTACTGTGAATGACAATAGCAAATGGAATCTAATTTAGCAAAAGGCAGATGCGCCCTTTGAAATCTCAGCACTGGAAATGTCTGGTATTTATTGCTTTCTATGTCGCCAGACTCCAAAAAATCCGAACTCCAATTTTCTCTTTACTCACTACCCAAACAACAAACCATTCTAGTTCAAAGATGGCGGCGCAATGTGTCAAAATATCACATTTGCCTGGCAACATACCCTCTTATGGCCTCTTAAATCGTAATGACCCTTCTGCATAGCTATATCTAAAATATATTGTACATTTTTTCCAATAATTGGAAGAAACCATTTTCCTTACTTGTGGGGGTTTCATCCATGTTGTCCTTTTCGCGATGGGACCATTGCCGCCATGTGCCCTGTCATTTCAACGCTCTGAAAGACTTTTCTTTCGCTTTTGTTCTTTTTTTCCCAATGTTTACAGAAAGGTTATCGTTCAGCAAGAGCCAGCATGCAGGTACAATTAGACATGCAGCACTCTAGCACTGTGCTCTATTTACTGAGCATGTAGAAGCCACTTAGATCAATGTTCTCAGCGGCCATTTAAGATCTGAAATAGACTTTCTCAAGCAAAGAGCTGACTCACCATTCAATCAATTCAATGTAAACATTAATATCTGCAAATAAAGAGTCTGTACACTCTCTTAAGAATTACTTAGCACTTGTCCATAATCTATTGCTCTCTTAATGGCATCCTGATGGATTAGAGTATGCCGTTATTTACATCCTTTCAGAGTAAGTGTGCACTATGGTAAGAGAAGAGGCGCGTCATAAAAACATCCGGGAAGCTGCAAAGCACCGATTTAATCATGGCATAACATTAATGTATAGAAAAGGGGGTTCCCTATAATTTCTCAGGCTATTTGTGAATGAACACATAATAAAATGTGTTACAGATTAGATATCTACCAGGGTACCCATCCACATCTCCTTGCCGTTTACTTTGCTTCTTACATCTTGTGAGTGTTACAGCATATTCTAATTACCATATAGTGCGTAAACGCATCAGAACCATTTAAATCCATGGTACTCATAGTACGTCCCGCGGGCCGCCAGCGGCCAGGCAGGCCTTTCTTGATGGCCCGCGGACCTTGCAGGCAATGTGCCCATGGCCCCCAGCTTTTCACAATTTCACCACAAAATTAGACAAGGGGCGCTGGTTGCTATTTGCTTTGCCGGTGCAAATTTGAAAACGCCCAGCCTAGGGAAACCCAATATTATGAGTGACAGAAGAGAGTGGAGAGAGAGAGAGAGTGGAGAGAGAGAGAGAGAGAGAGAGAGGAGAGAGAGAGAGATTGGTGGAGAGAGAGCGAGACAGTGGAGAGAGAGACTGACTGAGCGAGAGACTGAGCGAGACTGACTGAAAGAGAGAGCGACTGACTGACTGAAAGAGAGAGAGCAACTGACTGACTGAAAGAGAGAGCGAGTGACTGACTGAAAGAGAGAGACTGACTGACTGATAGAGAGACTGACTGACTGAGAGAGACTGATTGACAGAGAGAGTGACTGACTGACAGAGAGAGAGACTGACTGACAGAGACTGACTGACTGGCAGAGAGACTGACTGACTGACTGACAGAGAGACTCACTGACTGAGAGAGAGAGACTGACAGAGACTGACTGACAGAGAGAGAGTGATAGGGAGACTGAGGGAGAGAGAGACTGACTGACTAAGAGAGAGACTTGGAGAGAGAGAGACTGACCGAGAGAGAGACTAACCGAGAGACTGACTGACTGACAGAGAGAGAGTGACAGGGAGACTGAGGGAGAGAGAGACTGACTGACTGAGAGACTTACAGAGAGAGAGACTGACAGAGAGAGACTGACATAGAGAGAGCGAGACTGACAGAGACTGACTGACTGAGAGAGAGAGAGACTGAGAGAGAGAGAGCAAGAGAGACTGACTGACAAAGAGAGAGAGACTGTGATGGAATTGAGGTAAAAGTGTGTATGAAGCTATGCAATGCCTCTCAAGATTGCTGTTGTCTGGTAATAAAAATGTATTATCAAAATGTGTTCGTTGTAGTTACATCTGCTTTGAAATACAGTATTGTCGCATTGTCTAATGTTTTGAAACTGGTTTGATTTTTTTTTACTCTAGCCCCCTCCCCCCCCACTGACCCCACACCTACCAGTTCGGCCCTCGGCCACAAACCACACTGTAATTTTGGCCCCCGACAGAAAGTTTGTGAGTACCCATGATTTAAATAATCGTCTTAGCAGGCCGCTACCCACATGGTCTGCAGGATCTGACTGTGCCTCCCTGCTACAATCACCTTTGGCAACAGAGTGGAAGCATCGGGCAGTGCTGCAGAGCTCAAGTAAAGGCTGAGAATGAGGGCATTTTTTCAGTAAGCAAACAAGGAGCCAGAATCAAACAAGGAAGAGAAAGAACCAGGAGAAACAATTTGAGGGGAGGTTGGCAGCTAGGTGGGAACTTCAAGAAGTCTAGCGGTGGTTACTTACAGGGGGCTGAAAAAGGGCTCTACTGGACTCTTCGGTGCTGTTGCACAGATGAGAAAAAAGGGAGAGAGATAACAGTATTGGCACGGATATGGTAAGAACAAATTTGTTAATGGAGGATGGCACGCATTGGGGCCCATCACACTGTAGAACTTATGGCACTAGAAAGATACATTTGAAAGTGCAGGCAGAAAGAGACCACAATTATACAGCTATAACAAGATGGGCAGTTATGGCTCCACTACATCACATCACCCTATAGTATACAAAACCTATATTCTGCTAATGATGATAAGATTTTCTAAATACTGGGCTCTCCAGGAAACTCTTAAGTATTGTTGCACGTTAGCAAAAATGCTGCATTTTGAATGCCTCCTAGATGGTTGATACCAGGAAATCCATAGCTAGTACTTGAGACAAACCTCATTACAGTATCAACCCATATATCACTACACCTTATTCTCATAACAGTTGCCTGAGACGATCATAGAGTTCTAATGAAGAACTAGAATGTTCACCTAGCTCTCAGGATATGCCTACACTGGGAGACATGGTGCTGGAGAAGATGGCTTTAGAATCATTGACTTTCTTGTGCAGAAAGCTGAATATGCGCATACAAATGATAGTTGTCTCTGCTATTACAATTTTCTTTTGTGAGATGGTTGAATATTGTACATTTTCTGCTACTTTAAAAAGCCCTTTCCTAGGGCAATTGTTGCCTAGAGCTGTTAATATGTGGAACATTTTAAAGCTTATTTTACACAGTGTTTGTCAATTTCCATGCTGCTGTGCTTTTAATTTTCTTATCTTGTTATGTTTTTTAAATTCTCGTTGCTCCTTTACTCACTGGTGGTGTGTAAGCCCAGGCACATTATAGGCAAATATTTGTGTATTTGAGTACGAACTAAAAAGCCACCAGTGACTCTCCTGCTGCCCTAGAAGATACAAAGACATCCAAATACTTGAGAACTTAACCACCACGCATAAAAATGAAGACTTTCTCCTACATGACACCTAAATAATGAAAAACACACTATTATATTTGCTACAGCAGACAATTCATTAAGACTAAGCCAATATCAAACATGAATCATGGACGGAACATTCAAAATGTGCCCTAAACCATTCACTCAGATATACATAATACATGGTGAATATCAAAATACCAATATACCCATCATATATGACTTGCTAGCTAACACACAAAATAGCACTTACTACGAACTACAAAATTACCTTAAAATTAAAACTAACAACTACTCCCACACAATACAATAATCAACATTAAACAAGCCATGATACATACAATACTTACACTCTACCCATACACAGCCATGCAAGACTGTTACTACCACTTTAATCAAAGCATTTGGAGGCATCACCAACAATCAACGCTAAGGGCCTGATTTAGATCTCGGTGGACGGGTTACTCCATCCCAACAGTGACGGATATCCTATCCGTCAAAATATAATATATTATATCCTATGGGATTTATATTTCTGCGGATGGGATATCCGTCACCGTTGTGACGGAGTAACCCATCCACTGAGCTCTTAATCAGGCCCTCAGTGTAGAATATGCGACAAACGGCCACTTTGTCTTTGAAAAAAAAACTAATTGCACAGCCTATGTCACTGTAACAGAAGTAGCTAACCACTAAAGCTTACTTATAGAAAACCCATTTTACCAACAAATCAAACACAAACTAATTCCCCTAATGTACTATTTTGAAGACACTTGGTTTGGCAGACAGCACTACTTGGGACACAGATGTCAACCCAAATTCTAAATACCATGGTGGAATGTCTATCACAGTACCGAAGTTCAAGAAACCAAAACCAACAATAGTGGAAGGATGGCACAATGCCTTCCAAGCCACAGTAGAGAGTACCAAATCTACACTCTACAAATTAATAGAAGTCCTACAAAACGATCAAAGATACCAAAAACTAAGAATAAACCAACCAGTTACCCAAATTAAACCTAAAGTAAATAAACAAACCAGTAGACTGTACAACATGCTACAATGTAAAGATAGAATCTTTATAAACAATAAAGAAGTCTACTACTTAAAAGCAATAGAAAAATCCCTATTGCAAAACACCTAGATACCTACAAAGAAGCCAACAAACCTTAACAAAGGTAGACACCATCACAACTTAAAGGTTTTTAAATAAATATTAAATAATTTTTTACACATCAGTAAAAATAAAACCCACAGAAATAGCATAGAAAATAAGACTGATAAAAAAAAAAAATAAGTTAAATGGTTAATAAAAAATCAACACATCAACAATCACAAAGCACAACTTTAAAAATAAGCACAAAATAAAACCCCCAGTAAATCCAACAAATGTAAACTAATACATTACAATTACAGCTAATATACATAGAAAATAAACTACAACATTTCCCACCTATGATCAAATAAATAAAATACATTTATAATTCTGTAGCTGTAAATCTCCATCCATATCCACATTCTAAAAATATAATCAACCAAAAATGATAAATTGTGGTTCAAAAACTCCAAAAAATGAAAAAGTCGAAAGTAAATCCATCAAAGGAATCCAAAGTCAGAAGGAACCATAAAAATACAATAAATAAAAAAAAAACACGCTCCAGGAAACCTGAAAAATCAAAGGAAATTAGCAGTAAATATATTGGTGTACTAAAAACCAAATTATTTTCCTTTAAAGAAACACACAAAAATCACAGGTCCACAGGAAAACTGCTGATCTATAAACCTGTAAAAGAAATAGAATTCCCACCCACACAAATGACTATAGGCCTGATTACAATGCTGGCTGGACCGCTGGTTCAACCGCTGCAGCCTGATTCCGACCACTGAGGCCGGGAAAACTCCGCCCACCGTATTACGATGCAACTACTGCTACCGCAGAGGTCTCATCGTTGGCGGTGCCTCACTCCCCAGACACTTCGCTGCAAGCGGGTCCAAATGCACAGGAAACATGTGCAGTTGTACACACCTGCATGACACATGTGGAGACATGCCTTGTGTACAATGTATCCCATTCCTGGAATGTGGCAATATGTGCACAGTCCAGTCAATGGGGATACATGCCACATGAGAACTTACCTGGATTCCGCCGCCCATAGGACCGACCACTTTGGGGTGCAGCTGCTGAGGTGTAGCTGGGACTTGGAGGAAAGGATCCACACCAGAGTCCACTGTGGAGAAGGGGAATCCACTGA
Organism: Calotriton arnoldi; assembly: GCA_963921515.1. Taxonomy (NCBI): domain Eukaryota; kingdom Metazoa; phylum Chordata; class Amphibia; order Caudata; family Salamandridae; genus Calotriton; species Calotriton arnoldi. Next base: position 32,751 of record CAWUFW010015643.1, on the reverse strand, counting down.
GTATTCTCCCCTTTCCTTAGTTTCTAACGACTTGAGGCAGACGGTCTGACCGTCACGGTCGGGTCGTCAGAAACCCACATCGTAACCCGGACGGCAGTTGGAGATCCCTGTACTATCCTAAGGATGCTGTTTTTCTCCAACCGCCATCCCGGCGGTCGTAGAAAGGCTGTCAGAGTCACGGTCTTTCAGCGGTCGCTTGGAGTAGAGGATGCATGCCTCGTAATCCGGCCGCTGGACAAACTGCTTCCAACGAGACCTTTGGCGGTCCGACCACATCCGACAGGGCCGCAGAAGCCGGTCCGACTGGCATCGTATTCAGGCACTATGTTCAAATACAACATAAGCATACCATTACTGATGTAATAAACACAAATTATTACATTACAATATCTAAAAGAGCACACAACTAATGCACAACACTACTGAACAGCAGAACACAAACTACAACTAACTAACCATCCAAATAAAAAACAGGATTATAACTCGCTTAAACTTACTCTACCTACAACCGCCCCCACCCCAAAGCCCTTTAAAGAATTTAAAAAAAGGTCTTACCTCTTCCAGTGATCAGCAGCCGGTAACCACGTCTTGCTCCCACCAAAAACGAACGAAAAATGGCACAAATAGACTACAAATGTAGACTTTCCATAAAAAAATGGCTGCTAAATTAAAACAAAAAGAGACTATCTCCCTAAAGAAAACAATGGGACTTAAACTAAAAATTGTGACAAAATGTTTAAAAAATATGTAACAATATCATAAAATATGTAAAGAATGTCAATAAGTGTATAATGAAAATATAAATGAATAAATGAAACATAAAATAAATAGTACTATACAATTAATAAAGAATATATTATACTACTATTCATAATATACTTTAAAAGCATATCAAACTTGTTATAAAATAAAAAATGTATATATTACAAATGTATATGGTTTAAAAAGTGTGCCATATTTGCAAAAATACTGAAAAATTCAAATATAGGAAACAATGTAAAAAAATATATAATTTTTTTCTGTTGAAATGAATATGAAAAATACCAGTATGCAAAACAATGACACAAAATGTAAAACACATTTTGTGTTTTAGAAAATTGTGAGGAATACCAATATGTTACACATTGTTATAAGAAATATATAACATGTTATGTGTGTGACAACTATCCAAAATATTTTTAAACAATTAACAACAATTCTTTTATGCTTCAAAAATATTTATGTGAATAGAAAATGTAAACATATGCATTAAGTAAAAAAATGTAAATAAATAAAAATATCAAACTAAATAACTGTCATTTACTATGCTATTGAAACAAGTCATTACTGATGATGTATGGGAAAAATGCAATAATTAAAGTTTTGCATCTAATGATACCAGTATAATATAACTAGGGCTCCAGGTTTTTATGGTATTTATTTTTTTAACATTTCCGTCTGTATTTATCCATATTTATTTTTGGGCCATTTTATGTGTATTTATCCATATTTATTTTGTGTTTTGTGTATAAATGAAGTTGTAAAACTGTACATTTCCATATTTATTTAACACGCACTCATACTTTGATGTCTGTCGTGATTTAGTTTTTTAAGCTGCCAAATATTACGTAACAATACATCCACTAAATATTAGCATTATACCACAAATGTATGTTGACTTATGCCATTATTTAAAGTATTTTCATCTTGTTTTTTAATTTCCCATGCTGTCCATCTGCTCAGTTGTTGGGCTACAATTCATGGAAGACAGCACGGAGAGTCACTTCAAAGAAGCACAATTTTCTGTATTTATCCACTTTTAAAAATAAATGCAGACAGAAAACACATTGTTTTCTGTCTGTATTTATCTGTAAAAATCCGTAAAAACGGAAAACAGGGAGCCTTAAATATAACATATCATATTCAACATTTTATACACTAAAATAGTTACATTTACTACTCCTACTACTATGGAAACCATTTTAAAGGTTATGTTGTATACTAAAGGGATCACAAGTACTATTCCCATTCCATTCTAAAGCATTTAGGGGAAGATCGTTCCCACTGAAGTAGCCACATTTACTATTCCCACTCCAATCTAACTCATTGAGAGGATAAGTTTGGACACTAAAGGGGTAGTATTTACAATTTCCACTCGAATCTAAGGGCCTTATTTTGAGTTTGGCGGTCCGATGGACCACCAAACTCACGGTGCTGATGCGGCTACCGCTGCACTGTTGGTCCGACCACCCTATTACAAGTTGGGCAGTTGGACTGCCATGGGACCGCTTCTGCCGCCAGGGAACCACGATCCCTGACTGTCTTGCAGCAGTCTGAGGCCCCTAATATGCTGGCGGGGCCACTGCGGCATCGCCAAGCATATTAGGAGTTTCCTCACTGCCACAGTTTTCAAGGTGGTGAGCCCGCCATGAAAAGTGTGGCTGTGAGAAAACAAAGGGGGCACTACAGGGTCCCCTGTTGCCTCTGCGCCAGGGGATGCATGCAGGGAGGCACAAGGTGTGCCCCAATGTTTGATTACACCCCCAGTTCCTGGAGGGCATGGACTTAACAGTCCATGCCCTGCAGGAACGTGCAATGGCGTTCCCATTGCAGTGCCTTGCTAAGGCTCATGCATGAGCCTTGGCACTGCACCACCGTGGGCCAGCTGGCACAAGACCGCCCAACATGGATTTCTGTCGGAATCCGGCATAGGGTGACCACCTGCCATGGAGGCAAATTCTGGATGGTGGGTGTGAAAATTCAGGACAGAGGGTCAAAATTCAGGACAAAGGGTCCATTTTAAGGACACATCAATGGGAGTCATGCAATGTTATAATAAATAAGTAAATGGGCACCTAACATGCACAATTTCAAAAAAGGTTTATGTTATAGGGTCTGTATAAAACGTTACATTATTGAGTACACATTTATATGTAACTGGACAGTTTGAAGGTTAAAAAAATAAGCAAACATGCACACTAATCAAGATATGACCACTGATTTAAGAAATAGTTTTCATAGGATTCTACCTCTTTAATGTGAATGTTGGTACCAGAAACATCGCTCTTGTTGAACATGGGGTCCTGGGCAGTGCCTCATTCTATGTACTCTAGGGTGGAAGTAAAATGTGAATGATAACAACACACCAATGTCTAACGAGTGTTGGCTGAAAGTAAGTATTATATAAATCCTATATAGCATACTTCCCCTTTCCCCAGATCGATCTTGGTAACAGTATAATAGGAAGTTTACAGTCTAGCTACACTGAATTAATAGGTCTATATTCAAAGTGATAGATATTAAACATGAACTTTGAAACATTCCTGCGCCCATGCCATAACAAAATTACCACTAATGTACTAGTCAGATGTTATGGGTAACCTATATGTGGACTGGAATCTTACAGGTGGAGCAACATTATAGTCTGTTAAATTAAACATGAGGTTTTTGTACAGCGCACTTCCTGAACTTACACATTGTAATTGTATTTAAATAGCGCTTGCTACCCCTGATGAGGTGTTGAAGCACTTTATGCCAGGCAGTCTGCTGCTTCCCGCTGTGGCCGGTGCAGGTAAGAGCAGTGGGGCGGGGGGAGTCGACAAACGACGACGAGGGAAGATACAATTTAAAAAAAGAAAACCACTTACCTTGAGCTTGCCGCACCACCGAGTCGGCGATGTGGTGAGTGGTTTTCTTGCAATGACAGCTGTTCCGCTCAAGGGTTGGAAGCAACATGTAATGGCTGGATACACATGTCACGAAATATCAAGAGCTTTGGGCTGCGCTCAGAGGAAGCACTAACCTCAAGATCATAGCAATGTGAGAAAATACATGGACAATTAATGTACACATTTAAAAGGGTATTCTGCAAATGTTGGAGCGGGCTTCTTCCAATGTTCATCCTCATGTTTTGCTCATTGTATTCATTACAAAGCAAAGCTGGAGCCATTTGGATGCCTCTAGTTTGTATTAACACAAGATGGAGGTCAAGGGCAGGTTCACAGACAGTGGAAGTGTATTAGGTCTTCCCCCCAACTATTTGCCAGCTTCCCTCCATTTCTGACCTCGTTTTTGCTGGCTTTAGGACTTTGTGCACTTTACCACTGCTAACCAGTGCTAAGGTGTTTGTGTTTTCTCCTAAACATGGTAATATTGTCTTAACCCCAATTGACATATTTCATTTACTTTTAAGTCCCTGGTAAAGGGTACTACATGTGCCCAGCTCCTGTAAATTAAATGCTACCAGTGGGCCTGCAGCACTCATTGTGCTACCCCTTAAGTAGCCCTCTAAACGTGGATCACACCTGCCATTGCAGAGCCTGTATATGCAGTTTTACAATGCCATTTCGACCTGGCAAGATAAACCTCTTTGGGTGCAAACAGAACCTGTTTGCATATAGAGTGGCACTTTTCACTTGCCCTTACGGTGCGTGTTTTTTTTGAAAAACACAATATGTGCAAATCAATCTATACCAAATCTTAAACAACAATGATTAAAAAATGATTCTTTCAAAAATACTTAATTGCAAATATGTTACATTTCACAATGACAAAAATGATCCCCCATTCCGCCCCATTGTGGCCGGATGTGGGTCGATACATGAACCATTGGGAAATTTTTGGGATCATTATCTGCAACCATTGGTGCAGAGTTGGATATCGTACGTCCAAGATACTACTGACTGTCTTAATAAACTGCAGAATATCTCAGTGCTAACAGATGAAGATATTTGGTTATGCACAATTGATGTATCAGCCTTGTACACATCGATCCCACACAGTGAAGGCATAGAAGCAGTAGAGTGGATACTGTTAAGACACGATTATGAAGAATCATTGAACATCTTTCTGCTAGAACTTTTGCAATTCAGTCTCTACCACAGTTACTTTTCTTGGAAAAACCAATATTTTCTTCAACGAACTGGAACTTTGATGGGTTTTACGGGGGCACCTACATATGCAAATATTTTCATGGCCAGATTTGAAGACACACACATCTTACATAACACTATGTGGACAGAACATCTATTAATGTACTTAAGGTACATTGATGACATTCTAATCATGTGGAAAGGTTCGAAAGCACAATTGGAAAATGCGATAAACCTACTGAACAACTGTCATTCTCACATTAAATTCACTTACTCAATGAGTATGACATCCATTAATTATTTAGATATCTTGATTGAACGGCAAGGAAATAAACTGGTTACTAGGGTTTACAAAAAACCTACAGATAGGAATAACGCATTACATTTCAACAGTTTTCACTCTCCTGCACTCAAAAATCACTTACCATTATCGCAATTCATTAGAATCAGAAGGATAAGCTCAAATGAGGTACAGGGTGCACAAGATATTGAGGATTTATCTCAACAGTATAGAGCAAGAGGATATCCAAGCACAGTGCTAGAGGTAGCTAAACAAAAGGCATCCAGCTTAGATCGAACACAATTGTTAAAAAAAACGGACAGATCAAAATCGTCAAGGGAAGTTTGTGTTTTGAAGTTTTCTACCGCAGCACCTGCAATTAAACGCAGCATATTAAAACGTTGGGAGATCATTAAGCAGGAGAATGATTTTAAACCTGTATTCACAGCACAACCTATATTTGCATACTCTAGATCAAAGAACATTAGGGAATTTCTAAAGAAAAAATGCATGGTACACTTAGAAACTGGTAACCAAGGCATGCGCAAGTGTCATAACTGCGGCCATTGTGGGAACAAGGTGATACTTTTACGCATCCCCACACTGGGAAATCGATTAGACTGAAACACACTGCTGATTGTAACACCAATATGGTAGTGTATGCTATCAAATGCCTGTGTGGGCTGGTATATGTTGGACGCACCACAAGGAAGATTAAGATTAGAATGATTGAACACAAGAGTATGATACGGACTGCTAACATTAAGTCGTGTTTAGCATTGCACTGGGGGGAGATGAAACACGCTATACCACAGTTGCGTTTCACTGTACTCGAGAGGGTGTCAGAAGTACCACATGTTAATGTTACTCAACATTTGGCACAGAGAGAAACATTTTGGATACGTTATCTGAAAACACTTATCCCTTATGGTCTGAATGATAAAATAGAAATGACATGTTTCTTATGATGATAGTACTGATTCTATCATGAAGACATTCATAGACATGTTTTAGAAATGTAGCCTTTTTGCCATAGAATTTTATCTTTTTGCCAAGTTCAACATTTATACAAAAACAAAACACCTTATACTTTGTACCCATGATATATGTTAGGCACACAGCTATAGGCATTTATTTTACACTGCGATATTATAATTGTTAAGTGCATGTGGTCACGATGTTTTTCACACCATGAGCCATTGAGGAAGAGTCCTTTTTTCCTTTTCTATTGTGGATGGATATTTTCTTTCTGTTTTATTTTCCGCTCTTGATCGGTTTTCATAACACGAATGGGTGTCGGTTGTTTGTAATCCTCAAAATATGACCTTGGGGAATATTTTACTATTTTTTGCCTGTCATTGCAAATAGTCTTTTTTCAACATGCTTCGGGAGAACGGCATGATTCACTAGTCTGTCTTCACTATCCAGCGTGTAATATTTACGTCACGTTGACTCGCGGGATTTCCAACTGAGATTGATCAGCTCGGAGGTTTCTTGGGATTCGAATGGGAGTGCGAGACGCCATGTGAACCGATCGTCACGAAGGTACGGTGTATTTGAGAGTTGCTGTTAGTTTAGATGCGGTTTTGTAGCCAATACATTAAACTCTTATTTAGTAACCTTTTCTGTTACCTTTAGCAGATGGGTTGCAAGCTAGCGTGATATTGGGGATGCGGAGAGAGGCGAAAACTTTACCGCACACGTAGGTTACCTTTTATTTTCATTTACATTTTTCAATGGGTAGCAACACTTTTCTCACGACGTCATATTGAAACAGTATTGGTCTATTTACAGATTTCATATTACGGTTGATACATAAAATTACCACTTCAGCTCATGCAGAGGTGAGCATTACATCTCATTTCACGTTTTTGATTTTTAAGGTAGCACACGAGGTGACGGCCGATTCGGTATACTTTTTGGGCTTTTCTTTCACGTTTTTTTCGTTTTTCCGCTTTGTTTGGTACTGAGCAAAAGGTGAGCTCGTTTACACTTGTCTTCACAGCGGAACGGTTTCTTTGGCATTGTTGCACAATATCACACACAGAAGTAATTTGGGTTTTTGTATCTGATGAGCTTGGTAAAATCTTGTCATTCATATTGCTGTAATAGGACTGATGTGTTTGTCCTACATACCCTTTGTTTAAAGTTGGTTATGTTTTTGGAATTTTATATAATTTGGTTCACCAATATTAAATTGTATCATTTACAGTATTCCCCTGATGAAGGGATTTACCGAAATGCATTGGGATATGTAATAATTCTGCTTGGAGCAATGAAGAATAAGAAAACAAACAAGAAAATAAACAAGAAAATGATAATTGCAATCTGATGAAAGAACATTTGTCATCATTGTTGCGAAAAAAAAATTGTCATTGTGAAATGTAACATATTTGCAATTAAGTATTTTTGAAAGAATCATTTTTTAATCATTGTTGTTTAAGATTTGGTATAAATTGATTTGCACATATTGTGTTTTTCAAAAAACCACGCACCGTAAGGGCAAGTGAAAAGTGCAACTCTATATGCAAACAGGTTCTGTTTGAACCCAGAGTAGTTTTGAGTACCTGACAGGGGCTGGTCAGGATCATAAGGTTGCACCATTGATTCATTTTGAGTATTGGATTACTTTGATTATGAGCATAAGTGTGCAGGTTATCATTATAGATTGAAAAATAAACCTCTTGCCAGGCTTAAACCTTCCCTTTTTATACATATAAGTCACCCATAGGGTAGGCCCTTTCTAACCCGCAGGGTGGTATGTACTTTTAAGTTTTACATGTCTTGGTAGTGAAACTCCCAATTTAATTTTTCAGTACTGCAAGGCCCATCTCTCCTGTAGGATAACACTGGGATTCCCAATTGTGAAGAGATAGACATTTCATGTTTGATGTTACTGGACTCACAATTTAAATTTGCAAATTATGATTAAGTTGCAATTTAAATTACAGTTTAGCAAATGCCACTTTTGGAAAGTTGGCTTTTACTTACTTTAGCCATTTGGTGCCTGCTGCCTGTCTCTGATCAGTCTGGGCTGGGTGATAGCTGGTCTTTGTGTATTGTCTCTAGACAGCTACACACAAAGGAAGCTTAGGTGTGTTTTGATGGGCCATCCTGGGAGATGGAAGGGAGGAGCTGGGCACAGCTTCACACTTACACCTGAATAGGCTCTGTCCACACACTAAAGGCTGCATATCCCCCTAGTGAGTCTAGAGACAGGGCAGGAAGGGAGGACCTCTGCCCACTTCAAACGCACAACTGGGTATAAGTATTGGACGTCTGACACCATGATTTCAGTACACTTTTGGACCTGTGACCACTCTGCCGGGAAGAAGAACTGCTGTAAGGACTGCCACTCTGCTGGACTGCTGGTTTGCTGGATTCTTGCCTTGCTGTGCTCTTGCCTTGCTGAACTTCCCAGCTGCCTGCTATTCTCCTGCATGAGTGAGAAGGACTGGACCTGCATCACTTAAACCCCGAGTGACTCCAAGGGATTGCTGTCCTGCCTCCCGTTCTAAGTCTCAGGGACATCAAAGACTTCAGTTCATCCTGCTACAGAACCTGGACTTTGCTTGCTGCACGTCTGGTCCTGCCAAGTGTTGCCAACACAGTCCTGGGCCCTTGGAAGTGGGTATAAAGTACTGCTTGAACCTGAACCCACCCATCCTCATCAAAATGGGCGCATCTTTGCCTTTGCATGAGTCAGAACCAGTGCATCCTCATCGTTGTGTGGAGCGGACCCAGCGCATTGCCCTTGAAATTGACGCATCCTCTACTGCGGAAGCAGAAGCCATGCATCGCATTCGGAACGAGCGCATCACACTTAGAACCGGCGCATCGCCGCAGTTGCCTGGAGAAAATTGACTCATCTCATCCTGTGCATGGCTCGACACCAACACATCACTTCGGCTGCTCCTCGCATCTTCGTCAACAAGGACACATCCCGGATCAAAGTACTATGGATTAGCGGGCCTAAGTGGGTCCCTGTATCTGGTCCGTGCTCCATCGCAGTCGGCCTGAACTTTTGACTTTGCCCTGGTCCAGCACGGCCAGATATCCCATTGAAGCGCTTATTGCTTCTAAGCGCTATTTACAGTTTGTTCTTTCATAATTAATATCTCAACTTCTACTTGTTGGATTTGTGTTGTTTTGGTCCTGTTTAATTTATAAAATTATTCTCTATTTTTCTAGCCTGGTCTGGAGTCTTTTTGTGGTGTTTTCACTGTGTTACTGTTTGAAGTATTGCGCAAATACTTTACACATTGCCTCTTAAGTTAAGCTTGGCTGCTCTGTGCCAAGCTACCAGAGGGTGAGCACAGGATAATTTAGAGTGTGTTTTGACTTACCCTAACTAGGATTGTGGTTCCTGCTTGGGCAGGATGCATACCTCTGCCAACCAGAAACCCAGCTAATCACTGAAAGCTTGAGTCAGGCTTGAGCCAGATGCCTGGCTCTGGCTTCACTACAGAACCTTGTGTAGCCTTGAGCCCAAAAGCTTTCATGTGGCTTCTGCCTGCCGCTCACACTTCTCAAGAAAGAGTTAAAATCAAAGTATTAACAATTAAAGTAAAAAGGAGAGACAAATAAATACTCATTTAGTGATTAATTTGTACAAATTGAAATCATAAAACTAGGGATTAGTCCTAGCTTCCCGCTTAACCAAATGGTGTGACCTTAGGCAAATATTTTATTTCACCAATCACTTCATTATCACATATCAAATCACCTTCAAATACGTGAGCCCAGAATACGAGCTATACAAAAACTAGTGTGTTCATTTATTAGACTATAATTTTGCCTTATCTATAAGAATGCAGCCACATATGCACATGACAAATGACTTGTCTCTTAGGTCACTAATGACATTGTTGCCAGGGTGCAGAAGTGGCAGAAATGGTTCCAAGCTCATGTTTAAAACCAATTACTTTTAAAATGCGTAGTAAGGTCAAAGCTTCTGCATGTTAAGGAAACACAGTTGTTTGAATTTTGAAGAGATTTTAATATATATTATGTAATGCTTGTTGCATAAACGGGAGACATCTGCTCTCCCTGTTAATTTGTTGGCAAACCCACCTCTAAAATTTCACAGTGATAAAGGAGGCTCTTTCAAATAAAATATTTGCCTAGGATCACACAATTTGGTCAAGTAGTATGCCTCTTGACATTTCAGTAGAGCCCCCACTGATTGTGCTGCTGTGTTTGCAAACCCCTCACATGACATGAAGGAAGAACAATGCGCAAACCAGGTTACAATAAGCCCTCTCGTCTGCACTGGAGGTTTGTGTTGATGCTCCCTAAAGTAAGCCCAGGCACAAGCAACAGGACCAATTAAAATATTCTGATGGTTTTTTTTTTTATCGCACAAACTCAACCCAAAGGTATCAGAGCACTTTACATGTGCACCAGTTGCGTTACAGAAGGACACATTAAGTTTGTTAGGCACGGGGGAATTATGTGATTTGCCCAGAATCACAGGATGTTGAGCGTACCTGTCGCGACTCGAACCCGGTTCCCCAGCTTCAGGTTGACCGCTCTAGCTGTTAGTCCACATCCTCTCCCCAGGGGAAAGCCCTGGAATTGGCTTATCACATACACGCCAATTTAGGTAATGTTACGGGCTGTGCCCACAGTCCTCGAAGGCCGTAGGAGGGTGAAATCCAGCCACAGCACTGGCTGTCACCCTGCATTGTACGACAATTAAGGACAAACTGCATCAATTGAAGAAGCCATTTCGGACAATGGACAGAGTCCGAAATTATGAACTGTCCATGTAAATAACAGAAGGGTGGTCACCCTAGCTGTGACAAAAAGCACTGTGAATGTCATTATTTTAAACTTGAGTTACAAACAGTATAACATAGGCTGCCACAAAATGTGCAAAAGAATTGGGTTTAAGATTTAAAAAAGGACTTCCAAAGAATAGATTTTAGTAATATAATATGTATGAGGTGCAAAAAAATGTTTTGTAACTGGCCATTGAAAGCAGGCACTCCACAGCTCAGCTGGTAACTCCCTTACAACACCTCTCAAAAATAATACATGGTTAACATTATGAAGCTTCAAGTCACTTCATCAATTTACATGAATTCTGGCTTCCAAGTAGCCTTTACAATTGTAAATTAACCAATTATGCACATTTACATTTCTTTCAGGCAGCCTGGCAAGAAGGCATGTTAGCAACCCACCCCTCCCTTGGCCTCACAGGAGGCTCCCTTCCCTCCTAAGCTGCAGCACTTTAAGTATCGGAATTAACCTTTCTCTTTTAACAGAAAGGCAAAAATTACAGACAAATGCCATCCATTTAAATGAGTGTCATGGACAACAGACAAGAGGGCTAATTCACGGACAGTCCGTGTAAATTGCAGACTGTTGGTTGTGCTAATCCGGCAGCCTGTCTCATTATGGGTTTGGAGGTGTGGGAGCAGGGCGCTAGCGTGGCAGCCCGCTCCTACACAACCAAACTCATAATAAGGCCCTTAGTCATGTAAGGGCATTTCTACTCCAATCTAAGCCATTTAGAGGAAGGTTTTGGACACTAAAGGGCTATCATTTATTATTCCTACTCCAATCCAAGCCATTTAGGAAAGGTTCTGGCCACTAAAGGGGTGACATTTTCTTTTCCCAGTCCAATCTAAGCTATTTAAGGGTAGGTGTTGGTCACTGAAGTTGAGATATTTACTTTTCCCACTCCAATCTAACCCATTGAAGGGAAGGTTCTGCACACCAAAGGGGTGACATGTACCATTCCCACTCCAACCTAAGCCATGTAGGGGAAGGTTAAGGGACACTAAGGGGCCGATTCCGATCTCGGCCGGTAGGGCTCCGAATCGGATTCGGCTTAACCGGATCCGATTCGGAGCGCTATTTCCCGACCGATTCGTACGCGCGTCCGGGCGAGCGAGTACGATGCGAAATCGCCGACCGACTCGTCCGGGCGTCCCGACCGCTCCGACCGACTCGTTCCCGGGTCTAACCGCACCGACCGACTCGCTCGGACTCGACTCGCACCGCACAATGGAGACGTTCCCCGGCCGGGTAAGTACAATGCGCGCCGCGAGCAGTCCGACTGAGCCACGCATTCCGGCTCCAAAGAGCAGTCGGAGCCGTACTTTGGGGGTCCGTGTCGGACCCCCCTGTACGCGTAGCCGCGCGAGTCGCACACAAGGGGGACCCATGGGTCCCCCCTACATGTGCATGTACGGCGCGACCCGCATCGACGCGAACACGCTGTAGGGGCGCCCTTGTTCGCGTCGTGCCCATTGAGTCAATGGGAGCCCGTGTACGCGTTGTACGACTGGCTCCCATTGACTTCAATGGGAGTCCGAACGAATCGAGTCCGATAGCATACGTGCGCATCGTACTCGTTCGGTCGGACTGCTAGAGTCCGATTCGGTCGGAAATCTCTCCGGGTCCGGCTCGGTCGGAGAGATTTCCGGCCCGAATCGGAATCGGCCCCTATATTGGTAACTTTTACTATTCCCACTCTAATCTAAGTCATATAGGGGAAGGTTTTGGACACTAAAGGTGTTATAAATTAACTATTTCAACTCCAATTTAACTAATTTAGGGGAAGGTTTTGGACACTAAAGGGGTGACATTTACTATTAACACTCCAATCTAAGCCATTTTGGGGAACGTTTTGGACACTAAAGAGGTGGCATTTGCTATCCCCACTTCAATATAAGGGGCTGATTATGAGTCTGGCAGTTCGAGGACTGCCAGACTCATGGAGGCGTAGCGGTCGGACCGCCCTATTATGACTTTGGTGTCGGACCGCCATTGCCCCACCGCAGCCGCTAGGGAACCCCATTCCCTGGTAGTCCTACGGTGGTCTGAGGGCTGCACTATGCTTGATGGTGCCCTGAGGCACCACCAACCATATTATGACATTCCTCACCGCCAGCAGTTACATGGAGGTTCTTCCTCCATGTAACTACTGGCAGTGAGGAAAGAAAGTGGGCCCTACAGGGCCCCCTCTTGACCCTGTGCACAGGGGTGCATGCAGGAGGCACATGTTGTGTCTCCCTGTAATTTTGCACCCTCAGTTTCTACACGGGAAGGAATGCACAACATGGTGCATTCCTTCCCGTGCAGGAACCCTTTACACAGCACCACGGCGGGACCGCCATGCCGCCTGCCTGCCAGACCACAAAATTACTTGTAATCTGGCCGAACTCGGCGTACTCGCGGGTCCACGAGAATTTGAATTCGGGGGATACGACCACTAATCCGACATACACAGAGACTAATTAATTGACTTGGGGGCAAGTACGGTCTGGATGAGAGACCGACTGAGGCTCCAGAAGAAGATATCCTTTGGCTGACGATAATAAGGATTTGAATTTTAACGTGTTCGACACTGAAGTATGGACTCTTGAGGAAGGTTATATTCATCCGGGTTGGAATTATCACAGGATACACAGTTCTACATACAAAGGCTTTAGCCCTGAAGAAGTCGCGAAACATGCGACGAAACACGTGTTGGCTGAGATTGGAGGAAATTGACAGAGAAGAACAATAAAAGAAGTGGACATGAACTTAATGTTTACATTACTCCTAATGTTGATTGTTAAAAGCGTGTGTTGCAGAATACAGTAGTATAACAAAATATATAAACAAAATACGACCAACCTAGAGAAAACTATAGATTATTAAAAATATGAAGAATTAGAAGTACATTTTCATATACTAATTAAAAAAAATAACATAACATTACACCTATACATTAAACAAACAAAAAAATCAATAATTATTTTTTCAACATCACACCCAAAAACAATATTACTCAAAGAAACATTTAATGTACCGTTTTTAATCAAATATAAAAAAATACATAAGCAAACCTTTAACTTGTTAATTTTAAAATGTAAAAATATATGAATAATCACCAAATATCTAATAATAAATATTTAATTTATTATTTAAAATTGTAAACAAAATTTCGAAACAAAATATTAAAAACATTTAACATTTTAAATAAGCACAACATCATATAATAAATAATTGAGATTTAAAGTTAAACAATAAATACGAAAATCCCACCAAAAACATTTTGCTCTGGTAAGTGTCACTTCACAAACTCACACGTAACCTAAATAGCCGCTTCAGTCACAAACCAGATCTCAACAATGTGTGTAGCAAATATTTCCCTAACATACAAACTGGAAACTATCAGTGTCAGAGGTGAAATTATTCCTGTTTGAATGTGTTGTGTCGCATATAGGCTATGTTGCAGCAAGTCTCACACCATGCCATGATGCATGTAAGTGTATTAGAAATTAAAATATCCCCTGATACATCTGATCTCACCCAATGTAAAGGTATAGCTCATACCAACAGATCAATGTCTACAGGTATGACACCAACCATCTAGAAATTGCAGGCAATATGACTACAACTACGATGATGCCCTGTGTCAGTCATCCAAAACAAGACTGAAGTTTCTATCTGCACAATATCAATTGTTACAAGAAAACAACTGATCCACAACTCTCATGGAGTGAGCAGGCTACCTCCAATGATCTCCTCAGATACATGTCACTATACTGTACTGTATGTAGCCCTGGTCACATCAACTGGAATTTAACATGGCATGATGTATGACACAACAAATGTGTTGAGCCAACATAGAAAGCCAGTAACACAAATCTAAAGTAGTGGAGTGGCAGGTGACCCTTTGATTCAGCACTCCTCACATGAGCACAAATGGCAAAGACAAAACAAAGTAGTATCAACTACTGTCTTGTACTCAGCTGGGCCTTGGAAAGTGTATCATTACCAAACACATCTCTAATGTGTTGGAGTGAATGGGTGTTAAATGTCATGTATACTACATTAACAAACACCCTACAACTCTGAACATGCTATGAGCTGCCTATCCGAAGTACAATAGTATGTAATCTCTAATTGTCAGAATAACATGTGCATGAAAACTGAAACTATCAACACATTAATCCCTACCTATTGTTTTTCTCCTTCTAGGTCTCACTAATTGTACTACAGGATCAGAAGGCACATATCACACATCAAACGATAACAATGTTCTCCATTACCCAACAGGTCTCTCACTCATTCCAAGTGGCCAGAGCTCTGCCAGCGAAGAGATCACCACTACACGCCAGGAGCATGCCAACAGAGAGGATGAAAGTGCAGGGCAGGCTGACGTGGACAACGGTGCTGGTTCATCTGGTCAGACTGGGCAGACCCCAACAGTGAGTCTCACTGTGTCCACAACCCTAACCCCCCCACAATTACTCAGCCACCGGTTGTTGCCACAACCTGTGCTCCTAGCACAGTGGCCCCCATCTTGTGCCCCCCATTCCAGGCTCCTGAGTTCTCTGTCACTACCCCAGCAACTGAAGAGCCAGGAACCAGTGGGGTAGCCCTAACAGTGCAAAGGGCACAGGTTCGTCGGGACAGGGGTAGTAGGAGGGTATCTGTGGGCCAGCAGAGTGAGGCCACTGGGTAAGGGGTCCCCGTGGCTGTTCTGGCCCTGATGCTCATTTCACAAAAATTCATCGTCAACAGGAAGCACTTACACATATAAACATAGCAGGTGCCCCCGTTGAAGCTCCACTTCTGTAAAGAATATATGATCCTAACTCCTGGGCTTGGAGAAGGAAAAGCAAGTGTGTTTTATTGGCAATTCCATATTGAAAAACAATCTGAAATTCTTTGTGGAGGTGACTGCAACGTTGATCTATTGGAGCACAATCTGTATGTGACTGTGACCAGTGGTTTCTTTCTTGTCCTCTCCTAGTGAGAGCAGAGTCCATGGTTCTCCCTTTAAATTGCTAGGAGTATGCCAAAGTGGAAATCACTTGGATGCTTCCCCGCTTGGGCCCCGCCCACCTTAGTATTCAAAGGCCTTCCTGCCTTTTGCCAGGATGATGGATAGCTTAACAAGCGGGCACCCGTGCACAGTTCCAGCTGATTTTGGTGAGGAGTTCTTGATGCTGAGGAATATGAGGGCATCTCCAACTAGCAAAGAAGCACTCACTTCATATAGTTAAGAGGAAGTACCCTTGTTTGGTGGAGATTTACCTCTTTGTAGTCTTGTTGTCTTCTCTATAGGAGGATTCATGTTATCACATCTTTCTGGATAAAGATGCACCAGGAACAAACACATTGCCAAAATGCACACAAGGTCACTGGTAATATTTCCTCACACTCCACTGTAGTGTAGAATACGTACTAGACATTTACCCAAGGAGGTAGCATTTAGTAATTAACCAGTAGAAAGAATTCCACTTGGGTAGATATTTTGTGCAAAATTGTGGACTCTTGTTGGATAAAAGGGCAGGTGCAGTTCTTTTATGACTTAGTCACTCACACAGCTACTGACATACCCACACAGACACTTAGACACCCACTCACAGACTCAGGCAGTCACACACTCACTGACAGACCCACTCAGACACTCACACACCACCTGACAGATGCACTCACACACTCATGCACCCACTCACAGACCCATATAGCCACTCACACAACTACTCACACCCATTCAGACACTCATGCACCTACTCACAGACCCACTCAGACATATACACCCACTCAGACACTCATGCACCCACTCACAGAACCATACATCCATTCACACAGCCACTCACAGACCCACTCAGAGACTCACATACCCACTCACAGACCCACTCAGAGACTCACACACCCACTCACAGACCCACTCAGAGACTGCCACACCCACTCATAGACCCACTCATGCACTCAATCACAGACTGACTCATAAACTCATGGAGGCACTTGCAAACCCACTCAGACACTTTCGTACCTACTCATAGATCCACTGAGACACTCACTCAGACACTCACTCAGACACTCATGTACCCACTCAAGCAACCACTTAGATAGTCATGCACCCACTCACAGACCCACTCAGACACTTCCACACCCACTCATGCATCCACTGACACTTATGCAGCCACTCCCAAATGCATACACAGAGACAATCACACACCCACTCACACACCTATTGAGACACTCACACACTTCCTCACATACCCACTGAGACACTCATGTACTCACTCACACACTCACTCTCAAAGGTTACAGGATACAGTTAGAAAATAAAAATTAATAAACGCTAACAATTCACTTAAAAAAAACAAAGGTTACAGGGACATTATAGTTAGGAATTAACATTAAAAAACTTAGATATTCACTGGGAAAAAAATGGTTACAGGGACATTATAGCTATAGTTAGGCTCAGATTTCACTTGTACAAAACCATAGAAACTCAGCAGTTATAGTTGCCTGAGCTAACTATAACTTACGGCCCTGCAATGCACTTCTTATGACCTCTCATATTAAATCACTCATGACATGACATCACTGTTCAGGGTTAAGGGTCTTCATTTCTTTTTCCACAATTCGCCTCCATATGTTCTTTAGCCTACCTCTCTTCTGTTTGCCTTCTGGGGTCAAGTGGAGAGCTGCTGTTGTGATGAAATCGTGTTCACTACTAATGGTGTGTCTTATCCATCTCCATCTTTATCTCATAATGATGGTGTTCAGGCTCTCTTGCTTGCAAAACTGCAAAGCCACAGTTAACATACACTGATCTAAATGTAACTGGTGTAACAAGAAAGACTCCAGAAGAGAGTACAACTCAATTCAGAACAACACAAAAAGCGCAAGACATCACAAATACAGACAATGCTACCAAAGGCAATGAAAACTACACATTCAAGGATAGTAGTGCATCATAGAGGAAGTGAGGAATGTGCAAAGAACAGTTTGTCCTACACTTAATCGTTTGTTACAGCATATGTGCAAGGGATTAAGACTCACAGTTAATCAAAAATGTTATTCTTACCTTGCGATTATTTGAATTTTAGCAAGGACTCTTACCAAGAACCTGCTATACACATTCACTAGTTCATACAGCAAAGGTATCACTATTTATCCGAGCCATTGAGTGCATCACAATGTACCAATAGTTTAATTTAATGCATCTGACTCAAAACGTTGATATGTGTGCATTAATGTCTATGTTCTAAGAGTTCAACTGTACTGGGGAGGGAGTGCAGGAAATCAGAAGAAACTGACAATGATACAGTTCCAAAACATGGAGGTAATACCATCCTGCTCCACCCAGAAGGGACATTTACAATGGGAGTGTGGGGTCATTATTATACTGTTGGAGTGTCAGGTGATCACAATATCACTTGAGACTCCAGCCCACATAAAATGTGATGCTGATGAACTATGTAATTTAAACTGATGACAATGACTGACCTCAACATGTTCTCAATAGGACCTTATGTCTTATTTGTTATTTTAAGAAGAGATGTTATGGTAAAGAAACATGAGTGGTGCATTACTCTTAATAGAGGCTGCAAACTCATATTCAGCATCCCTACAGACGTGTGCCATTAGGCACTTCATATGAATGAGGTTTCCAAACTCAAGCATGAGCTCCACTGCACACTCACCCCAGTGTGGGTACTTATTTGCTGATACTGTCAGTTCCCAGGCAATACTGTATCATGAGCCCTACCACACAACACCCTCTCTGTGAAGTGTGCAGTTGTATCCTAGCAGGTGATTATCCTGTAGCAAGAAGACAAAATATAGCACTATCACTTTCTTTCTTGAGCTATGCAAATAAGGCTAAGAAACACAGATATGAAACAGACAGAAAAGGTTTTTTTTACCAAAGCAGGGGGTGCCCCCAAAAAATGGTAAAAGATCTGGACCCACTGGGAGGAATATAGACACAGTTAGATAGTACCGGGAACGAGTACTGCAATGGGAATAGGACCTGAGTGGCGGGAGTGGGCACCACGAGATGGTATTGTCTAAGAAAGGTGGCCATACAGAGATATGAATACAGTATACATTCTCAAGCACCATGTAAAACACAAAATTGATTTATAATAACAATGAGAGACATCAAAAGATGCTGAAAAATGTGCTGCATTGTGTCTTCGTGCTAGGCAGGTAAGTGGGCATGCCTCGTAAACGTCTAAGATATATATTGCATTTTAGCTGTATGTGAACATGTGTACTACTAAAGAGCATGTATATCGTCTCCAACCCAAACTGAATTGCTTGTTGCTGCTTTTTATGATTGTGTTAATTACTACCCAGTTCATTGATACATATTATATCAGCTTTACAGAAATGAAAGTTTAAGTTAATGCTATGGGAGCACAGAATCAATAAATGCAGGTCTTTGCAGCAGATGTGTAATGGAGTCAGCTATCTCACATAGATTCGGTCGTCTGACCTGCATTTTACACCTTTGCCTCTACAGAAAAAAAGGCACAGATCTACTGAAATTTCATATTATGATTTAAACATGTGACTGCCCTTGGTGCACTACAACAGGCACACTTATCTGCTTTGGAAGTGGACACACAATAGATATACAACGATCTCTGCATCGGCCTTCTCAGCCCTCTCAACGACCTTATGAACTGACACATATGGTCTGCATATAACCAGAAGGCTAGTTCAGGTGCTAATGTTTCCTTCATCCAACTCGGTGAGCAACCCGAAGGCCACATATTCCAAATATTTTTGTTGTCTACTCAACCTTTCATCCTAGGTTAATAAAATGAGCGGTGCTGAATGGATTAGTAATTACACTTATTGTTTACAGCGTAACTGAGCTGAAAGACTCTTAAAAAGAAATGTTAAAAAGAACGGACCAATGGGAGCATACGTAGACTTACGCATGTATAAATTGTATGCGAAAAGAGTTTCTGAAAATGTTTGTAGGTTTGTGACTTTTTTATTATGACAAAGTCTAATTTGTAGTGCAAACAAAGAAGGTTGACCCCACCCGGCAGGACATCACAGGTCCCAGCCAGCACAACAGCCTGAGCGTTCTCTTAACATGGAAATGGGCATGAGGGTCCCCTTTTGAGGGAAGAGTGGGCAAGAAGGCCTTCCTCCAGCTAATACTCCTCTTATTCATTTGGTGGAAGAGGAAAGTAATGCGAGCAGCGATTGATTAACTAGACTAGCTCGGGTGACGTGTACAAAATTAAAAAAAATGAATGACTGGTCCACCTTTAAAGGGTCCTATCAACATTTTATAGCATTTGAAGTGCATTGGAGCGAATGGGTAACTTGGCAACAGTGTTTTTTTGTTTGTTTATTTGTTTTTTAATAAAAACATAGTATAAAATGATTGGTCATCTGAGTAATTTAGACTAATTGTATTGAAAAATACAATGACCATCCATCTTTTCCCTTCAGTCCATTTTCTTCTAAAATAAAGTTGAAGCACGACGAGCACCTTCACGTCAGAGGAGAAGACTTTAGTGTAATTTGTAAAAATGCTGTGGGCACAGGTGAAGGGGCTGCTGACATGGGCATTAATGGTTGGCTGAGTGCTATGCCGGTGACATGGCTGACTCAGGCGCATGAGGACTGATAGCTAGCTTGTCTGCCGAGATGTGTTTACTTGTAAAGAACAATACTTTCTGCATATACGCTGCCAAACATATTACTGGTTAAGACCCAAGTTAAGAGTGGAATGTATATGCTCAATGGATAGATTGTTGCTTTTTATAAATTCAGCTTTATGCTCTGTACAAAATCGGTGTATTTTATTAGAATGTTTTCAAAGACTCAAAACCTTCCCACGCTTTTGTTAGACCAGTTCCATGGAGTCAATTGACTACTTCTTAAAACCCCTTACATATGTGCATTAATTCTGCAGGGAGCTAGAAAGGGAAAAGGAAGGGAACATGGGAATTATTTTTCGTATTACATCACACAAGGGCACACAGTTCCTGGGCATATGTGTTTATCTGTTTCCTAATTCACTGCAAGAAACAGAAACTATCATTGTAATGGGTCACCAGGGAACAATTCGTGCAGTGTGAATCAAAATAATGTGACATCATTATACTATTTTGCATCACAGTTGAGCAGAGAGCTGTGTTCTCAGTGCAATTGACTCTCCTGCTTAACAAACACCGCGAGGCTTGTTTAATGCCCCCACATAAGTGTGTAAACATAGCAAATGGATGAAGAAAGTCGGCCTGTAACAGCACATTTTCAAATAAATTGGGAATATAACTAACAGATCACGTTTAAAATCTGATTCAAAAGTTATTTAGCACTAAGGGCCAGATTTCTCAATACTTTGAGCCAGATCGAAGTCACCAAAAGTGACATAAACTGTTGCAAAGTGTTGATGTGTTATTTACTTGGCAGCACAAAACTTGCTGGAAAGTTGCCTAAAAGTGGCACTAAGTAAAGATATGTGCTGCTTTGCGTCAAGAGAGCGATATGGGTGGCACATGGGCGCTCCCACACTTCCACTCATGCTTTTTACAAAGATCTATTTACTAACATTTGTAGACAGAGCTTTGCAACACAAAATATGCCTCCTCGAAGTAGGTGTAAAGTAAGAGAAAAGTTTTTTTCTTCAAACTTTTCAAACTTTGCATGTGTGCTGCACTGTACAGCACACATGTGGTAGTACCATTGGAGTAATTGTAGTAATACTGTATCAAAGCAGAAGGAAACCGTGCATGTTAGCAGCAGCAAAAAGCTAATGGTATCATTTTTAGGTCTCGCCTGAGCCAGCGCAAGCTGGTCTGGCGAGACATTTAGGGGTCGATTCCGATTCGGGCCGGAAATCTCTCCGACCGAGCCGGACCCGGAGAGATTTCCGACCGAATCGGACCCGTGCAGTCCGACCGAACGAGTCCGATGCATTCGTATGCCACCGGACACGAAGTCGGTCGGACTCCCATTGAACTCAATGGGAGCCGGTCGTACAACGCGTACGCGGGCTCCCATTGCCTCCAATGGGTGCGAGGCGGACAAGGGCGCCCCCTACAGCGAGTACGCCGCGAGCGCTCCGCGGCGTACACGCACAGGTAGGGGGACCCATGGGTCCCCCCTGTGTGCGCCTCGCACGGGTGCGCGTACAGGGGGTCCGACACGGACCCCCAAAGTACGGCTCCGACAGCGAGTTCGAGTCGGACGGCGCGAGTCGGTCGGAGCGGTCGAGGTGCGCATCGTGCTTACCCGGCCGGAAACGTCTCCATTGCGCGGTGCGAATCGGGTCCGAGCGAGTCGGTCGGAGCGGTACGATCCTGGTACGAAGTCGGTCGGAGCGGTCGGGTCGCCCGGACGAGTCGGTCGGCGAGTCGCATCGTACTCGCTCGGCCGGACCCGCGTACGGTTCGGTCGGGAACAAGGGCTCCGAATCGGATCCGGTAAAGCCGAATCCTATTCGGAGCCCTACCGGCCGAGATCGGAATCGGCCCCTTAGTGAGTGGGGGCTTTAGAAATGCGACCACAAGTTTTTGCTTGTGGCCTAAGGCTTGCTGTTACGCGCGCCGTGCACGTGCTCAGCAGCCACCTGCCTTTCCTATCTCTTCCTCATTTCCTCGTCATGGCTCATTAACTCTCTCGTCATGGCATATGCAGCTCTGCCTGGCATCTGTCACGACTCTGATGCTTCGATCGCAGCAGCAGCTCACATTACCAACTGACGGCCCTGGACTACAGTCACATGAAAAACAACAGCGTTCTGCTGTTCTGCTTCCCTGTAAACCTCAGTCAGGTTTTTGAAGTGATGTAGTCTCCCAATTCTCCTCTCTGCCCCATCTCCAGACTGATGTCCCCTCTGGAACCGGACAGAAAAGTCAACTCTTTTCTACAGGCGCATCTGCAAGTTTATTCTTTTCATTTTTAGTGTGACTGTGTTCAAAATATTCTGACTTCATGTTTAGCACTGTTGAAAAAACATTGAAACCTATATCACCGAAATGCTTGCTTATTTAGTGCATACTTATGTATATATTTATATTTAACATGATTGACTAGTATTCGCTTCCATTGTGTGCGGTGCAGGCGTTTCTCCATACCATTTGTGAGAAAGCACTTCTGTGAAGTACCTGGGCAGTGTGCTCAGCTGAATGCACTTAAGCAGAATTGGGAACTGTGCATTGTAATAAAATGGCTTTAGGACTCTCAGCAGAAATGAAGTAGCCATAATTTCCGAAGCATGATATATATCTTCACTCTCTCTCTCACTCGGCAATACGACAGCATCACTCAGCATCACCAGAGCATCACTCAGCGCAACCACAGCATCAATCAGAGCCAGCACAGCATCACTCAGCGCCACCACAGCATCACTCAGCACCAGCACAACATCACTCAATGCCATCACAGCATCACTCAACGCCATCACAGCATCACTCAGCGTAACCACAGCATTACTCAGCACAACCACAGCATCACTTAGCGCCACAACAGCATCACTCAGCGCCACCACAGCATTACTCAGCAGCACCACAACATCACTCCGCGCCACCACAGCATCACTCAGCACCACCACAGCATTGCTCCACACCACCACAGCATCGCTCCGCACCACCACAGCATTGCTCAGCACCACCACAGCATCACTCAGCGCCACCACAGCATCACTCAGCGCCACCATAGCATCACTCAGCGTGACCACAGCATCACTCAGCGCCACCACACCACCACTCATGGCCACCACAGCATCACTCACCGCCACCACAGCATCACTCACCGCCACCACAGCATCACTCACCGCCACCACAGCATCACTCAGCACCACCACAGCATCACTCAGGGCCACAACAGCATCACTCAGCACCACCACAGCATCACTCAGCACCACCACAGCATCACTCAACGTCACCACAGCATCACTCAGGGCCACCACTGCATCACTCGGCACCACCACAGCATCACTCGGCACCACCACAGCATCACTCAGCATCACCACAGCATCACTCAGCACCACCACAGCATCACTCAGCACCACCACAGCATCACTCAGCGCCACCACAGCATCACTCAGCGCCACCACAGCATCACTCAGCGCCACCACAGCATCACTCTGCACCACCACAGCATCACTCTGCACCACCACAGCATCACTCTGCACCATCACAGCATCACTCAGGGCCACCACAGCATCACTCAGGGCCACCACAGCAATATCACTCAGCGCCACAGCAATATCACTCAGCACCACGACAGCATCACTCAGCGCTACCACAGCATCACTCAGCATCACCACAGCATCACTCAGTGCCACCACAGCATCACTCAGCGCCAACAAAGCATCACTCAGCACCACCACAGCATCACTCAGGGCCTCCACAGCATCACTCAGCGCCACCACAGCATCTCTCAGCATCACCACAGCATCACTCAGGGCCACCACAGCATCACTCAGGGCCACCACAGCATCACTCAGCACCACCACAGCATCACTCAGCGCCACCACAGCATCACTCAGCGCCACCACAGCATCACTCAACACCACCACAGCATCACTCAGGGCCACCACAGCATCACTCAGGGCCACCACAGCATCACTCAGGGCCACCACAGCATCACTCAGCTCCACAACAATATCACTCGGCACCACCACAGCATCACTCAGCACCACCACAGCATCACTCAGCACCACCACAGCATCACTTAGCGCCACAACAGCATCACTCAGCGCCACCACAGCATTACTCAGCAGCACCACAACATCACTCCGCGCCACCACAGCATCACTCAGCACCACCACAGCATTGCTCCACACCACCACAGCATCGCTCCGCACCACCACCACAGCATTGCTCAGCACCACCACAGCATCACTCAGCGCCACTACAGCATCACTCAGCGCCACCACAGCATCACTCAGCGCCACCACAGCATCACTCAGCGCCACCACACCACCACTCAGGGCCACCACAGCATCACTCAGGGCCACCACAGCATCACTCACCGCCACCACAGCATCACTCACTGCCACCACAGCATCACTCAGCACCACCACAGCATCACTCAGGGCCACCACAGCATCACTCAGCACCACCACAGCATCACTCAGCACCACCACAGCATCACTCAACGCCACCACAGCATCACTCAGGGCCACCACAGCATCACTCGGCACCACAACAGCATCACTCAGCACCACCACAGCATCACTCAGCATCACCACAGCATCCCTCAGCACCACCACAGCATCACTCAGCACCACCACAGCATCACTCAGCGCTACCACAGCATCACTCAGCGCCACCACAGCATCACTCTGCACCACCACAGCATCACTCTGCACCACCACAGCATCACTCTGCACCACCACAGCATCACTCTGCACCACCGCAGCATCACTCAGGGCCACCACAACAATATCACTCAGTGCCACAGCAATATCACTCAGCACCACGACAGCATCACTCAGCGCCACCACAGCATCACTCAGCATCACCACAGCATCACTCAGCGCCACCACAGCATCACTCAGCGCCAACAAAGCATCACTCAGCACCACCACAGCATCACTCAGGGCCTCCACAGCATCACTCAGCGCCACCACAGCATCTCTCAGCATCACCACAGCATCACTCAGGGCCACCACAGCATCACTCAGGGCCACCACAGCATCACTCAGCACCACCACAGCATCACTCAGCGCCACCACAGCATCACTCAGCGCTACCACAGCATCACTCAACACCACCACAGCATCACTCAGGGCCACCACAGCATCACTCAGGGCCACCACAGCATCACTCAGCGCCACAACAATATCACTCGGCACCACAACAGCATCACTCAGCACCACCACAGCATCACTCAGCACCACCACAGCATCACTCAGCGCCACCACAGCATCACTCAGCACCACCACAGCATCACTCAGCACCACCACAGCATCACTCTGCACCACCACAGCATCACTCTGCACCACCACAGCATCACTCTGCACCACCACAGCATCACTCTGCACCACCACAGCATCACTCAGCACCACCACAGCATCACTCAGCACCACCACAGCATCATTCAGCACCACCACAGCATCACTCAGCACCACCACAGCATCACTCAGGGCCACCACAGCATCACTCAGCGCCACAATATCACTCAGCACCACCACAGCATCACTCAGCGCCACCACAGCATCACTCAGCGCCACCACAGCATCACTCAGCGCCACCACAGCATCACTCAGCGCCACCACAGCATCACTCAGCGCAAAGACAATATCACTCAGCACCACCACAGCATCACTCAGCACCACAGCAGTATCACTCAGCATCGCCTTTGCACTAGTACACCACCACATCATCACTCAGCAAGACCTGAGCATCATTCAGCATCACCTCAGCATCGTCTCCGCACCAGTCACCACCACCACCACCACTACCACCTCAGCATCACTCAGCACCACCTCAGCCTGCTCTCGGAATCTGGCATCTGTTAATTCTCCCCTAGCGTCTGGCCGCTGCTAGTGTTATAATACAGGTACTAGTTCCCAACCTTCACCCTCCGATTGTTTATGCCCCTCAAAAAAAAGCTTTAACAAACAACCATTGAATAGGCAGAAACAAGTTGCCAGCATTGCAAGAACAAAAGAAAACTGAGGAAATTTTTTATTGTAAATACTTTTTTAATATGGTCGTTCAGTTTTACATAATGCCTTCTTGGTCATATATAAAGTAACAAAAATGCTTCTGACGCTTTTTTATTAGAACTTTTCAGCATGCTGCACAGCAGCCACACTTCTCTACAGCACAGCTTGAAGACATTGGTAAAGTCAATAGCTCTGGCTGAACACTTATAACGCCCCAAAGGCGAGACCTATTGGCTATGCCAATGCTTGTTACTTTTATGTGCAGAACGAAAAAGAAAACACCATTTCTAAGCCCATCTGCCGTATGATGTGGTCCCAAATGGAAATTCACTCTCGAACGGATGGTCTCTTCATCACTTTTTTAATTATTCATTGTCGTCTTTGAAATGTTGATTACATTTTGATTTCAAGCCATTCCACAATTTTAATTTTTAAGGAATCCCGTGGCTATGTGTATTGGACATCCCCACATCCATGATTACAACATTTTTGCTTGTCATTTATTTTCTTATCACGATCTGGGAAGGTGGTAAGTTTTGCTAATATCATATCTCCCTTTTCTGTTCCGTGGTCATTTACCTATGTACCTTTCTTTGATTTCAAACTTCTCTGTTCCACAGAGAGTTAAATAACAACATGAACTTTCAATTCCAATTTGGAGGTAAGCCACTTAATGAGGACATGTAATGTTCTTCTTTTTTCCTGCCACACATTCAATCTGTCAGCCTGAATTTAAACAGTCACCTAAAAGTTCTTCAAAAAAATATTCCCATGACCCAGCCTCATCCCTCTTTCGTAATTCTATGATTTCATTTGGGAAACAAAACAAAGCTGTCTAACTGGGCGCCCTGAATTACTGATATATAGAACATAAAATAAGAAGAAGGTAAAGCGAACACAGCAAACAAAGGAGAAACATAAATTAAGTTAAGTTTTGGTGAGATTTCTAGATGAGAACGAGATTTCAGGGTAAGCAAAAGGAACAGTACCATGCACCCATCCCAACATGCAACTGCTCGTATTACTTGGAATACTCAATTTATAGAATTTTCTCCGGTTACTGTTGACTTAGGCATTCTTACTGTAGCATCTCACATTTCCTTGTACACAACATTCCTCTTATATTATGTTTTTGAGCATTAGTTGATTCCATAAAAACCTGTGAGAAATTTCCTCTTTTTGTGTGGTCATCCCCATTTTTTGCTGATTCGGATTGCTGGTTTTTGAACTCTGCACAGTGGGGCATTGCGGTTAAGGCTACAGTGTATGTGCTCCGGCCCTTAAAACAGTAAAATTGACTAACTCCAAATCGACCTACTTAACTTTCATTAAGGAAATATTATATGGTGTAGAAAAATACACCATTGGCATTGAAACATTAAACGTCACCTCTGGGCTGCAGCACATGTTCTGTCTGTTCACGAAGAAGATATAGCTTCAGGCCTGCCCATGTAACCTGACTCCTGCAGCTTTTAAACCTAGTGTAGGCAAACCTATCAAAATACCCATTTTTAACAGAAAAGAACCGTACTTTAAATATTAAGTAATTCAACCCTATATAGGCCTTGTAGAGCACAAGGTAGAGTGCCTAGTATTGAGAACAGGTACATATAGGAATTTAGTGTTGGCATGTACCCACAGTGACTCGCTCTCAAAATCTATTTTCACTATGAAGGGTTGTAGCTGTCCTCTGAGAAAAACTAAAGTTCAGAATAAAATCAAAACTCTGCTATCTTTGAAATGGAAGGAGGTTCTGCTGCTTTCTAGTGACTGGCCAACAAAATTCATATAATCCCAGTTACAAGTATTAGGAAGATCGACTGCTTTAATTTGACTTTGAGCTTTATGCTCCTTTAATCTCACTCTTTTCCTTTGAACATGAACTCTTCATGGGTTCTACTAACTCTGAAATTCTGGTTTGACCTCTTAGAATAGGGTTTTATTTCTTTATGGAACGCACTTGATGCATAATTTGTCTTTTTGTTTCTAACCAAACTTTTTAATGAGATTTCTGTAAACCCACTAAAGATTTACTGACTAATACGAATAAAAAGAATAAAATGACATTTACTAATCTCTTAATGAGAATAAAGCTTTTAAAACGTATTCAAACTCTCATTATTGACTGAACTTGGAACTGTATTTGAAATTTGCTTGTGATGCCGAAATAGCTCTTTGAAACAAAATATGGTGGCAAAGATCTGTCACCTGAGATGAGGAGAAACCAGCGCGGGAAAGGGGCTTAACCCTGTAAGTGATGGCAATTGAAATGGTGAACCATATTATTTAATTTTGGCCCCAATCCGCGCTATCAAGTGTCTTGGAGATATGGTGGTGATCTGACACAGTAAAGGGTGCCAAAGGGCCTAATGTGTATCGCATCTTCTGCTACTCCATGATTTTTTGTTGAACTCCACTGTGCACACTGGCATTGGCAGTGAGCCCTGGGCAGCAATGACTGTGTGTAATAAACCATGGGTGGAAATTACTTTGTCCCTGCTCTAGTAACCTTTCAGAAGAACAGGCATCTTACAAAACCTCCCAATCTGCCTTTAAATCAGTCTGCCCCAGGATGACTTAGACAATTTGCAGTTGTCCTGGGTAGAAACGGTTGGGTTTATTCATGGTCATGGCAGAAAATCTAATCTTAAATCTTCCCCACATTTTAGGTGATTGCTTTTAGCTCTTCAATTTTCAAACTTTATTCAGCTAATTAAAAAAACATCCATAAAAGTACATAAAGCATAATTAAAAACGCTGCAATATAACAGAATAAAATAAAGTGCATAGTTCAGAATAGCACATACTTTTAGCTCTTAATTTTGGATGGGAGAGATGGGATGGAAGCTTTTATTTTGTAAGCATGCCCCACCTCCCTTACAAAACAAGAATAGTTGCATTGGCTATTTATGATTTATTTAGGTGATGTGCCTTCACAATTGGCATGTGGCACAAGGTGATCCAGTCCTCTCTTTTTATGCAACTGCACTTCTTGTATTTGTCTTATGGGTGTGTGTTTGTGTGTGTGTGTGTGTGTGTGTGTGTGTGAGATCATTTGTCTGACCTTGTTTGTGTCTCACTTTGTATGCAAGCATTATGAATCGTATTGTGAATGTATAGCTCTGTTTTTTTGGGGGAATGTGGACTGTGCTGTGTGTTTTATGAATGTGTGCCTGATTGTGGCTATGTTAAGGAATGTATTTCTGTATGTGTGTGCAATTGTGTGTGTTACAAAAATATGTATGACTGTGACCATGTTATGATCATGTGCTTGTACATAACAGATAAAAATCAAAAACGTAAAAGGTCCCTTGAATAAGTAGATACAAGGCAGAAAAATCATCGGAAGGAATACATACACAAAAGAACTAAACAATTTGCCTGATCAAATCCATTGGCGGAATATCTCGTCGTACTTTGGAAGATGCTAATCAAGTCATCTAGGTGTCATAGTGTCTATACATATGCATTCAACAATACTTGAGACAAAAGATCCCAAAAACATACATTTTTACTCATTGCAATTTTTTATCAAAAATATATATAATTTATTATAGTCATATAAATAACTTTATGTCCATTCATATCGCATTGCAGGGCATGACACAGTTCCAACAATATAAGAGAAAAAGTAACTGAACCCACAGAGAGAATGATAACAAACCCTCACTGGTACTCCAACTCATCAATCATACCATTCATACTACAATCATTCTACGGACAAGCCTTTTCACATGGAACACAATCATAAGACCACAAGACATTGATCACATATGAATAATCGCTATTCATAAATGCTGTACAGGCAAAAGATATTTCAATCTTCAGCTATTTTGAACATATAGGTGAACAATTTCTTTCAACAATCATATCATTCAGCATATTGTCCATTGGGTTTACTAGTAGTCGTGTCTTGTGGTCTAATAATGCGCCGACCCGCGTTTCAGTATAGACCTACAATCCGGGTCACACCTTCTTCAGGGCACCAAACAACTCCACTTAAGGAGTAAGCAGGGGAGTATCCTGGGGAAAATCTTGCTGCTGGCTGACTGTCCTAGGATGAGAGCAGGGTTCCTCTCTGGGATCTTATATATAGAGGGTATAGCCAAATTGCTATATTGCAAACTCCAACCCCTATCTTCAAAGACAAAGGATGACTCCGCCTAGCAATGCCGCTATTGAGAGAATTCAATGCGGATAGGGTCATTTACTAATGAAGCGGAACAGATACCAGGGTACAAAATGTCTATTTTCATGATTTTCGGGTCAGAACCTTAGTGACCCATCATCTCTTTAATATCAAAAGTGGAGTATTGCGATCTTCTGATCAGGGGATCGTGGCGTCCTCCGTGCATTGTCTCTGTGGGTTCAGCTACTTTTTCTCTTTATATTGATGGACCTGTGTCATGCCCTGCAATGCGATATGTATGGACATAAAGTTATTTATATGACTATAATAAATTATATATATTTTTGAAAAAAAATTGCAATGAGTAAAAATGAATGCTTTGGGATCTTTTGTCTCAAGTATTGTTGATAGCATATATATAGACACTATGACTCCTAGACGCCTTAATTAGCATCTTCCAAAGTACAGCGAGATATTCCGCCAAGTGATTTGATCAGGCAGATTGTTTAGTTCTTTTGTATACATAACAGATTTAAAGGCGTGAGTGAGGGCAAAGTTTCCAAGTTGAGAGGAGTCTAGATCCAAACAGGTAACGTGGCAGACACATAGCAAGAAAGTAATCAGTGCATACAGATGAAGGGATTACTGTGCACAGCTTAGGGGGGTTTGTTCCTACCTATTAATGGGCACTAGGTGAATTACTATGAGTGGTGGCTGCATTCCTGCAGATGGGAGGGGACTAGAGGCACCTATGTGGCATCCTAGAAGATAAATAGGTAATGGGTTAATACATACAGGTGAAATGGCTAGAGAAGGATTGGTGAATACGGGCTAGAAAGACTATGTGCACACTGCTAGGAAAGGTTAAAAGCCAACATTTGAGACAAGGTTAGGTGTAAACAGATGAATGGAAACTACATGCACACATGTGAGAGTGGGTTATGGACAAATATAGTGACCCTGGAAATCTCAAGTTGTTCAGTTTAAATGACTTACCGGGGAGGTTCTCTGCAAACAGATATGAGAGACTTGCGCACATAGCTGAAAGCAATCCAGGCGCATAAAAGTGAGGGATTTTTAAGTTCACACATGGGAAAGGTATTATGAGGATGGAAGTGATATGATTATTTTAATATGGTTAAAAGAGGCAAGGTGTAGTGGCTAGGCGCACACAGGTTTGATGTGGCTTGGTCCACACATGTGAAAATGTGTCCTGTGTTCACTCACACACACACACACACACGAGATGTAGCAGATGTAGCAGTACTTGCACACAGATGAAAAGTAACTCAGTAAAGAAAGATGCAAGAGCACTAGATGCACACCAGTGATAGCTGTCTACATGCATACATGGTCGTGCATACAAGCAAGAAATGGTTAGGTACACACGTTTAAAATGCAAAAGTGTGTTCTGTTGAATAACACCTATTAATAAAGTAAGTTCCAAGAGACATTTCACTTTGAGGTGTGCTTTATATACATAGCTATCTTAATTAGTGTATGTCAGTGTTGCCCACCAAAAGTGCATGAAGGCCGGTGTCATGTTAGATTTTTAATAATAGCCACATAAAATAAATGTAAATGAATGAATCTAAATGAAATTCATTTACTTAGTTGGTGGTTATCCTGAAAATCTGGATCTATGTTAGGTTCTTCTGGGGTAAACAATTAAATTATTAGCACACGAAGGTTCATATAGGCTACACAAATAAGTGATTGAACTAAAAATGTTCTTCCCTGAACAGGCACCATATTTCCTGTGCTCACAGTTAGTTGTGACTGGAGAAGAACAAAGCACTGGACATTGTGTGTGAGCACTGTGTCAGCATTTTTTGGTGGATCTCTTTCCGCTTAGTACTGAGTTGATGGATTCCACATGCAGATTGGATTCTTAAAAGTGAGCTTATGCATGTGTATCACTCATATCAGCCTCTTCTTGTGAGTCAGCACAGGCATATTGGGTTATGCCTTGGCATGTGGGGATTCTGCTTGGCTTTTTAGGTTGTATTTTTGTCTTTGAGGCTATGACTAGGCATATTATGGTTGTGCTTCTTAAGGGTGGGCGGAATTTGCGTAGTCGCTGCTACGCAAA